>JARQSW010000217.1:0-220900 GCA_030142375.1 Calameuta pallipes
CTCTCTCCCTCTCTCTCTCTCTCTCTCTCTCTCTCTCTCTCTCTCTCTCTCTCTCTCTCTCTCTCTCTCTCTCTCTCCCTCTCCTTGATAACCTGCTTTTTAACGTCAACTCCGAGCACTTTTGCTTTTCCGCCTCGATTCATTTCCGGCAAGAGACACGTCCTGTTCCCCAGGTTGGTCACAATTTTCGTCATGTTGGCGAACCTGCCACTTTATGCCACTTTATGCCATTTTATGCAATTTCTCTGGTGCATCGTCCAATGGGCCGTGTGACAAAGTATTTTGACATATTGAAGAAACGTGGGTTCGTCCACACATATATACGTATGCGGATGTTATATTTATTTGACGTCAGCGGGGAGGTCAGATTAGGTTAGGAATGCATCTTCGCGATTAATAATCAATCTTTTCGCGATCCAAGAGCGGAAGATTCGAATTTTTTTTTTATCTGCGATAAGCCAACCTCGCACGCTGGGCTAGTAAAAATCATTAATGGCGTCTTGACGAGGGTAGCAACCGGGATAAGTTTTGGTTCTCCGACTCCAAAGACCAATATTACAGGATGTGACGAAGCACAAGGGATGCTGGATAGGCTATTATGGCCAGAGTAAAAGCGTCGCGACGCCACGCGAGTATCCTAATGCAACTGGGTTAAGATCGATGAACGTACAAGGTTGGAAGGTGGGTGCGTCTCTACTATTTTTTTTCCTTTTTTTTAAATAAAAAATATCGAACCTCAAACACCCGAGCGAAGTCACGCGATCTTAACCTACGAGCGATCGATACGTCCTGCGCAGCTGAACCGGCACAGCCTTCGATAATTGGGCTGTCCAGTTGCGCCATTTTTCACTGATACCGGAAAAACGGGAAAATAGCGAAACACAAGGGAAATTCCATTCTCCAGCATCATTCCCGGAAATGGACACACGCGGTCCTGATCCGCGTGATTGACAGACGTCAATCACGTCGATACTCCCGCCTATTTCCCGTCGCGTCCAACGATACGTGGAATTCGAGATTTTCATTGACGCTCGATCGATCGATGATTTATCGATCGGATCTCTTGGGATCATCATCATAGGTAAAATCATTGAAAACCCTCTTAACACTGATAACCATAAGATCTGATAAAATGATTAGCACGTGGCGACTTTCAATGTCCTCAATTTTACCGATACGCCCCACCCCCTTTTTTCCCCCACCACCCACAGAATTGACAATTAATTCTTGACACCTTCTCAACCGCAGGTTCTCTTGATTTTTATTATTTTATTATTTCTCATTATTATTATCACCTTCGTGAAGCAGATGCGTCACGAGAAGATTCTATCCGTCACTCTTATCTGATATACGATTGCTCGAAGTGCCGTCTCTCTTGCGTCAGTAGACAATCGCTTACGTCTTTAAAGGCTGCTCTTTTTTCTTTTTCTTTTTCTCTTAAGCAATTTCTTTTTCCTCGACAATCTAGATCGTCCTTCCCCCGACAACGGGACGCGCGCCAATCACCTTACTCCTACGTCGAATCGTCGAGTCTCAGAGTGGCTACATTCTTTCAAATACAAATCTCCACTTACGCACTTTCCTTAAGCCGAGTACACAGACGCAAGTAGGGCGTAAGTGCACGTCCCACTCGCGTCATTATTAACGTCAAATGACGCAGGGCCGATTTAAGGACTTTTGGGATCGGTAAAAAAACGACGCTCGCCGACGCCCGGCGTCCATCAATTACCTCGGGCGCTCTTTTGACATTGCACCAATAAAATCTGTCGTCGCTCTAATTTCCCTCTGCGTCCCCCCACTCCCACCCTCTCTGCTCTGGTTTCAGGTATTTCACGTTACACTCGTACGTAATATACGCGCAGACTGTACGCTTATCCATATGGACCCGGCATAAATGCCGCGAGGCAATTCCGAGCTTAAAGCTGACCAAATAGGTCGATCGCAACGCAACATGCGCAAAACTCCTCCGCCTGGAAATAAACTGTCGAAGGATCCGTCCTTGAGCTTTCGCGCTTTACGCCCGTCCGGAAAAGCACGAGGCTCCGGACGCAGCGGCGACGCGTGCCGTCGAATTGACAGGGCAGCCAATTCTTTGGATCCTCTCTGTGTCTTTCTCTTTCCTGCTACCCGGCCGAGCGGATCTCTCTTTCTTTCGCGTAAAGAGGCACCAGGGCCACCGGCGCTGCTCGACCGGAACGTCGGACGCCGGCAAAACTCCTTCGGAGTCGACCGGGTTTATCGCCTGATACAAAATCCGCATGTGCGACGTCTTTTCGACGTGTCTCTGCCTCTTCGTTAATTCCTCGAGCTTTTCAGGCCGTCCCTCTTCGTCGCTCTAATTGTTACTCTCTCTAGTCTCTCTCTCTCTCTCTCTCTCTCTCTCTCTCTCTCTCTCTCTGCCCTCCTGGCCCTTATTTCCTAAGTCGAACATCGAGCGGACATCTCTCAGTTGATTAATCTAATTGGATCACAAACACACGGTTTACCTTGCCCGGATACTGTAACGCGTCTTTGTGTTTGTGTTTGTGGCTGTGCCCGTGGCGGAGTTCGTGTGTGTCTATTGGAATCTCCTGAGACTCGATGCGATCGATTACTAATTATTATCACCATTAGGATGTTTGATTAGGATAAGAATACATATATATATCAATATCATTGTTCGATCACTTTAAATTTGTTACTAAGAATTTTTTAATAATACACTCGACTGGCTCTCAGGTAATGATATTTAAATGTTCTTTCAAGTATTTTTTTCCTTTATCTTTCCCGCCTGTTTTACTGGTCCGATACCGGCACGTGAATTTTACAGTTCCGTCATTTCTTGGCTATTCCCTTTTAATGACAATGAAGATTGACAATTAGACGTCGATTAAACTGACGGACAGTCGGGACAAAAGTTAGGCGCACCGATCGATCAGCCGAAGGTTCAATTTCCTGGGAGGCTTTTTCGGCTCGTCAAATATCGATCGGTTTTGCTCTTCAATCTTCGACGTCCAATCGACGTATCGACGACAAACGAAAGAACTGACGAACTGACGACGTCGGCACGTGGAAGGTGCGTATACGGACATGCGTGTCCCATGAGTCCATGACACGCACACGCTGACGATACCAAATACATTTTGTGGCATCGATTCAAAAAAATTATTTTTCCTTTCAATTAATTTTAACGTCAAATCGATATTTACCTGATTTATCCCAAAAAATCAATACGCTCTACGATCTACAGTCTTTGGCAAATGGTCCAATCGACTGGCCCGAAAACGTCACAGCAATGGCTCCTTGCCTTAAGAACGCAAGGTAACGCGTACTGGCTATACGAGTTGGTGATAGTTAAATATTCGACTATAGACCCCACAGTCTGTCCTACCTGTTATACGTGTATGACGTAATGCAAAGGTAAGCTCAGTGACCTTTGACCCCTCTAAGTTAATTCTCTTCTGGATTAATCGTCTAATCGATTCGAAGGGACGATACAAAAGGGCCAAAAGCCTTTTGTCCCTATTTTGCAAGTAGTGAGAATGAGGATTTTTAAAAAGGAACGTAATCGATTCGACGTTTTACACTTTGTGTCTGGGGGAGGGGGCTGCGTCGACGGACGTGCGAAATGACGTAAAATAAAAAAAATGGCAGAGCAATTTCCTTAGCGCAATAGACTGTCGCACTGTGGTTACGTGGGATCTTTTTTTTATGTGTCGCAGTAAAACTGCTTATTGTGACGTTAAAGAGATAAAAGTGTCATTTTGAAATTGCGATATTATATTGCACTTTCTGTTATAACTATATATTATACATGCGTGCTCTTGGTGCCATTGTTTTTGTAATTTATCTGTAACGGGTGATCATGGTATTAGGTGTATTTATTTTTTGAAAAATTAACGAACACGGGTATTTTGATCGAGTGCGACGTTAAATACGCGATATTAATGATTTAGGTCAAAATTGTCATTTTTTTTTTCGATAAGCTGAACTTTTGTGAATTTAGATTATTTTCTTTTTTCTTTTCTTCTCTCTTTCTTGTGCCTCGTTATTCGTTATTCTCGAAGAGAACATTAATTAGCGGCCGATGTCAACAAGACTCACAATCAGTGTTGTGACTTTCGCCACATTGTGATACGCACTTCCCCAAACCGATAGCAGCAACAATTCTGCAATCGCTGCCTATGACCGGCGCTAATGGGAAATTTCCATCCCTTAATTTACTCTGACTCATCCGGGGGATCTGAAAATTTGACATCCTTATCTTTGCAAATAGCAAAGTACAGCTGATACAATATTTGACGCATTACGAGTCCAGTCACTAGTTTCTTGTCCAACTAGATTGCTGATTTTTACTGCTCGGAGTCGCGTTTAACGTAAATGTTTGCTCGGATAATGATTATTAACCAAAATTTTGCTTTGGTGAATTAATTCACCCAAAAAATCGATCGGATCTATCGTAAAACTGTTGAAACTTATTTTTGCGAAAAATCAATTCAAAAATTGTGCCTCGATGTCAATCGATATTCTTGAAGAAAGAATTTTTTTTAAAATTAAGATAAAAATTCTTTATCGGCATCGATTATTAATTAAATTTTTTCTTTCTCCGTTTCTCTCTCTCCTTCTCGTGGTATAAACGTCGCAAGACGAAAAAGAAACTCGCATTTTTATCCATGACAAAGTTAGCAGAAATCGTCTATAAAGTTTTGTAACGGGATTTACCGAGTATGAGGGACCGGTCGAGTCCATTGTCAGGAGGAAAAAAAAAAGTTGGATAAGGGATGAGAAAGGAGTGAGGGAGAAATCAAATTTGAAAAGAAAATGAGTAAAAATAGAAAAAAAAAAGTTTTTTTTTGGGGGAAAACTCCAAGAAGAGATATTTTGATATCTTGTCCCATTTCCAAATTAACGATTCTCTTGTCTCGTCGAAAATTAATTATTCCTTCGAGCGTGTCAAATTCAAAGCATCCACGTTATCAATTCTTTTTTCTTTCTCTCCTTGCGCTTTTTGCTTATTCATGCGCGCCAATTTTAAACGCCTACGCGAAACTGGAACGCGACCCTGCAATTATAACCTAAATCGAAACTTTCATCGAATTTACCTACCGGTGAATTTCTCGGGTCGCTGGGACACGTGACGGCAGTGCAAAAGCGTCCCCGGTCACCGACGTCGACGACGTCGACGACGTCGACGACGCCTATTCGACGACATAAATAATTTTCGTTAATACTGCTAAGACTGCTACTTACTTTTATAATATAATAATAATGGAATATAAAAATTAATAAAAACCCACGTCTTCACGTTCTTATTGCATATGAGTTCGGCTGCCACGTAACTTGAGATTCGAAAAATGTTAAGAGATTTGAGAATTAGTCATCGGAAGACCCTGTGATATCACGGTGGGTCGATGATCCTCTTGATTCTCACTATTGACGTCAAAGCTTCACGCTTGATAATCGTAAATATCCCGTGGCGTTTATATAATAATTAATTTGGTCGTGTTATCAATCGTCAAGCCGATAAGCCCACCGACGTTACTCGCTTCTGTATCGAATCCGTCGACTGTTCACTACAGGCGAGAATCTCCCAGTCGTGCGTCTCCAGCTAATCAGAAATTTTAGATAGACAAGGTACAACATATATATATGTATGTATACATCGTATGTAAAACTGAAACTTCATATTCCCACCAATGGTTTCCTCTAGATCGACATTAACAGTAAGGACAACAGCTGTCCCGAAAGTTAGCGCGAATGTCCTATAGCCTACACCCATGTATAGTCCAGAGCCTAGATTACGAAAAAATATATATATATATATTCCGCGTGAAAAATACTTAATAAAAAATCACACCAACGAGATCTTTTACAGCTATTACGTAATACCGAAAAAAAAATCAAAAAGAAGGAATCCAAACGAATAAAACGTTACGTGCACCAGATCCGTATATATCGCAGTGCTAATAAGTGCTGTGTTAAAAGCAAATACGAAGGAGAGAGACGGGACTGCTAATTTCAGGGCGATATCAGTTGCGAACGATCCAAGTGAAAAAGGGCAAAAGAGTCGCCGTGACTCGGGACGACCTATCGGAATGCAACAGTGCGTAATGCGTCAGGCTCAGCGAGAGAGAATCTACCGGGAAGAGGAGGAAGAGGAGGAAGAGGAGGAAAAGGTGGGAGGAGGCAGAGTCAGTCGTCACGATGGAAGCCAAAAGGCTGGCGATATCAATCATCAAACAGCGTCGTGTATGAGCGTCGAACTCGCGTAGGTCCCTCCGTCGGGACGCCTGTAGCATCGAGTCGCTCGCTCTAACTCAGCAACTGAGTCAGTCAGTTAGTCAGTCAGTCAGTCAGTAACTCGCGCGCTAGTCGGTTCGTTCAGGCGGTGCTTGTTTATATTATTTCTTTCGTTCGGACGAACCGAAGCGTCTCAGGCCGCCGGTTTACTAGAGCGCGAGTCACTCGGATTCAAAATTTTAAAAGTTAGTTCTCTTATTTTATTTTGTTAATTATTTTTATTTCGCCTCGTATCTCGTTTTGCAAAGGAAAAAGAGGTTGTAGCCGGGACTACTTTCGAAATTGCTGTCAGTCCGTTGGTGCGGTTAAAGAGAAAAGAAAGAATGGAAGGCCGGCAGTCGGAGCGAGCTGTGCTTTTAAAATTTTGATAAATATTTCATTTACTACCTTCTCTTGGGATTTTTCCTTTTTTCTTTTTCTTTTTGACTACCAGTCCCTGACGTCTTTCGTACGTCCCGAACCAACGGTTCGTACGCACTACCGTTATTGCGGTAGGTACGGGACACACTGGCACGTGAATTCTTGACAGTTGTAAAGGCGGCTTTCCAACGAGCGACCCGGTAGTGTCGCGGCGTTACCGTTGTGTCTTGTGTGTGAATTTTTGTTCTACTTTTGTTTTTATATGTACACCTCGATACTGGGTGACACAGAATTAACGTGTTACCCTAATTGGATTGTAGACTGAAATTCGTTCACGCTGGAATCACGGGCAAGGTAATGCATAAAAATGACATTTTTTACTAGTGCGTTTCCTTTAATTCTACCCTTGTACGATTTTTTTTTTTTTTTTTTTTTCATTTTAAGTTCACGGTTTCAGCCTTGACTCCTTTGAAGTTTCTTGAATGCCTACGGTTGTCTGACGGGACCAGTGGTTATTGATTAATTCATGATTGTCACGTGTCTCTCCGTGAAAGACGATGTGACGAACATGAGACGTGAACGTAGAAGCGTTATGTTTATCTTCACTGATTTTCGTTAGTTTTATTTATATTTTTTTTCCCTCGAGTTTCTCTTCTCTTTTTGCATCGACTGGCCTTCAGCCCGAGGAAAGTGGTAGATACCAGTTACAGCAGTGTACCGTAAATCGGCGTGACTTATCGTATAAGGACTTAGCAACGGAAGCGCGACGCGATGACTGTGCCTGGATCGAAATAGAATTACGAATGAGAAATTACGTAAACAGTAGTGATGCTGCTGTGGCTGCTCGTAGAATCCAGGTATCGCACTCGTTGAGGCCAGTTTGAAATTGGTCAGGAAATTGTGAATGAGAATGATTTACCTGATAAAATAAGGTAGATGATATCTGATATTTTATCTGTAAACTGGTTTCCCTCGGTCTTTTACGGCTTCCTTTTGCTGATTGGGGAATCGACGGGAAAGTGGAAATCGTTTGAAAATGAGACGGAGCAACGGCACTACGGGAAATTAAAGTAGGAGCCTTTTCCGTTCCTCGGGATCTCTGCTCTAGACTTTTTCTGCTTCGTATTGATGTTGATGTTCTGACTCAGAGATGGCGCCACTGCGCCAAGTCTCTAAGGTGCGTTCGCGCTAACTCGGCGCCGCCTCGCTATCGATGGCTGAAGTTCTCGTTATGTTTCACCGCGTTCGAGCGCCAGGGAAACTCTACTCTCCCCGTTAACGTGCCTTGATGGTTTCCTTTCGGACGCGGATATTTATTTGAGTGTTTATCGTACACGGTGCTCCCTTGGAAATTTGCCGTTAAGGTAATGACACTTTGCATGGATATTTTACACGAGTTATGCCCATGCTCGTACGTCATGGGTCGCGCCTGTGAATATCGATGTTTTGTTTTTTCCTCCCTTCTATCTCCTCTTTTATGTCCCTTGGTTTACTCACCTCTATTCGTTCATTCTCCTTTCTTTTCTTCGTGCTCTCGGTTAATTCTTTGAGACCCTACTTCTCTTCGATCGGCTTATGTTATCCGGTGTGGCTCTCTGATTCGCCACGAATTTATTCTTACGCCCTGTTGACACATAACCTCTTCAGCTGGATGGGTATAAAGCACATATATTTTTCTTAGGGTAACTGTTTTTATTTAATCGACAAAAATACTGGATCACATTTGTCAACTTCTGTCTTGCGGTTAGTTTTTTATTCTTGTTATGTTGAAGAATCTCTTGCCATGCTTCGAAATGTCTGATGTCTCTTTGGTCTCTACTTACTTTTATTTTTGTCAGCAGCGTATGCCTGCAGTATACATATCTTTGATTTAATAAACATTTCTAACAATAAAAGTGTCTTTCGTCATGTCTTCTTTGTCAGAGGATTAACTTCTTTGGATCATATAATATTAAAGAATATTTGTACATTTCTATAAGAGTGTGATAGATGCTTAGGTTTTGTTGTGAATAATTCGTCATAAGAATGTTTGCTTCCTCGTTTAATTACTTTATTTATTTTCATTTGCGTCCATTATGTTTGATAAACATTTTTCTTCGTAAACCATTCAAAGATGGTACTTGCTTGTATTATTTCATTGTCAGTTAGTATCAAACAACCTGTAACGAACTTCCATTACAAAATAGTTATTTAACAATGTATCATGCAGCAAACTATAATAAACTTCATGAATTACACGATACAGTGCCTATGAAATTTCTAAGAAAATAGAGAATCATGGCTCTGTTTAAGTAAACATTGAATTTTTTAGAAGAGGAATCATTGACATGGTGTAATAATAACGAAATCCACTTCACATTCACGGTTGCCTCTTCTTTATCCAATGACATACGTAGTGTCGCAATAAGCATCTTACCTAGTATAGATTATCAAAGTACCAATATTAGCATAACAGAAAATTCTACTGATATCCCAGTAGCATCAATATACTGTTGAACCAGAGTGAGATCTTAGAATATTAAGTGCATCCAATCAGTGTGCACGCATAAAGATTAGTTTGGTGCAAGTGTTAGTTATCGATTACTCCAATGACCTTGTCATGTGTGAATCAGAAGCTTACTATAACCCTCTCGTACAATCCAGTGTAATCAATGATGCTGAATGATTTCTTATAGAACTAAAGATTTATATTGTTCACTCTACTCGGTCTGTATCAAAGAGCAACACCGTAGTATATTAAATATGCATCTATTAATAAATTTGTGTAATATGGAACGTCAAGCAAAATATATATCTCCAGCATAACTTTTCCTTGCGGGTAGAAAAAATGTATTAAGATAATTGGCATAAAAACCTGCATTCCTACCATTGACTTTCAAATGAAATATGGAGCTGTTTAACAATCGCGTTGAGTTTCTCCGAGTTTCTACAGCTATTGATCATACATAGATTTTCATAACTACACACGTCACACACTCATACCGTGTGTAATGCAAAGCAAATTCACTGGCTATTTATAACAGTGACAATAAGAGAAACTTTATGTGGCTGAACAAAGTTTATATCTAAAATCAAGCCAGGCATTATGTCCATAATGGAAGAGCACGCGGAGACAAGCAGCATGCAGGGCATTCATTCACAGTGCTGTGCACTTTAATGTAATGCCTTTTTATACCTAACTGTTGGCAGCCTTGACATTCGTAAAAAATTGAGCGCCTCCTCTGATAAATACATTAAGCCCACGCTACATTTCACCGAGCATCAGGAAGACGCTCTTTATTTCAAATTTCTCATTAAATTAAGATCCTTCCTTTCTCGATGACATTCTCCTCGTGGAAGGATCAGTAAAAATAAATTACATCCTCCATTATCCAGTTCGTTCTAAATAGAAAATTCCACGCCGTCGCTGAAACGTTTGAATATTTAAGTCGGCTCAATTCGCCACATGACGTCATGACTAATTTTGGGCCCCATGTCCTACGTCACTGGTTACGGAATTGGCATTTCTGGTGGGAACGGCAGGTCGCGTTACCAGTACGTTCTGCATCAGCCGCGCATGCGCACACGATCCCTTCGTTTTCCAGATCCATAAAAAAAAAAACAATCGGGCAGACCGATGGAAATTTTCGAAAGATCGTCGATTAACGATACATCGTCAGTTTAGTTCAGTACTTAAAACATAAAAAAAAAAAAACGTTATTCAGGTGTATCTATGTAAATACAGTATTATCGATAAGGAGAAATGTTGCGTCTAATTCCGTTTAATAGTCTCTCCAACGAAAATAAACGAGCGTAAATAAAATAGCGACTAGCCACATATCTCGAATGCCGCATCCGACTGAATCACGTAACACAAACCTAATCGGAAATGAATTACGTAGACGCAACTTAAAATATAATCGTTATCTGACTGACCCTAACTCCCTGAAATCCGTGAATAGCTGCGTGTCAATGATCTTATCTTTATTATTATTATCCTGCATAAATTTACATATGTACAACATGCGTTCTGCTCTGCTAGAATCACATATGTATGAACGTATAGAGGATATTTCAATTAGAACGTACTAATTATTACATTTGACAGCTGTTGCTGAATTCAGGTAAACAGGCGAAACACGTGTCTTCTGTGCCTACACATTACTCAAGCTATAGCTATACGGTCCATGCGTTATAGTTTTCGTTCGACGCTGACGATAAATAATCATTCCTGTCAAACGACGGTCAACCAAAATTATTGTATGACAGCTGTCAAGTATCGGCCAGTCCATTCGCATCCTGAGGCACAATAATTTAATTGAATAATTCGCGGCCGTAAAGAAATCGGTTTTAATGGGTTCCTGGGTCGATTTATAAGTTCGGATATGAATCGCAGCCCCGCGTGGCTGTAAAAACCCTGAAGACGATTGACACGTGAACTTAGCTGATACGTCGACGTCATCTTTTGATACCTATGAATAAACTTGAGAAACCTGTTGATGACTCGTGCGTTACGTTACGCGTACAGACGCGTCAGCAAGTTTTTACGTTCAGGTAACCGATGATCGATTTTTAAATCGTTTGGTTATTTGTTGTCATTGCCGATGACACATAGGGGATCCTTTAAATGTTCTTGGAGCAATTTTCAATGCCAATTGAAATTTCGAAATCCAACCGGGCGGCTCGATTAATGTCGGCTCTACTTTATCAAGTGTTAATTTGCGAGCAGCGCTGTCCTCTAGGCTATTAGGCTCGTAACCCTTATTGATCCGTTACCGCTATCACACCGCTGCATGTGCATAATTGCACATTCAACTTGGTACCGCACTCGTCGCTGTGTGGGTTAAATGGAAAATGAAGCTGCGTTCGTGAGCCCCGCGTTCACTCACACGGCTGCGCCTTGTGTACGCATCTCGTTAGTCAGATTCCCCTGGACCATGATCCAATGAACGTACAATGACAATTAATTAAGATAATTGCCGATCATTTTGTGCGATTATCGGTGCCTCTTTTTTTTATCTTCGACAAGACACGCGACTCTCTCGTATCTCGTGTAAATTTGAATTTTAGGACTGTTCTATGTTATTTTTCAAAATCCACGTGTCCGATTGAATCCTTTTTCTTGCCGTTTCAGCCATTGGAGCTCCGCGACTGGTTGGAGGCCGAGGGAGCAAGTGCCAACGAGGGAAGCGGCAGGAGTCGATAATTTTGGGGCTCTTGGAGGAAAGAAGTTGGCACCAGCCAACGTAAGAGATTGAGAGAAAATGGCGACGATAGACGGCCGGCCGGCCCAATATGGAATCACCCTCAAGCAGCTTCGGGAGCTCATGGAGCACCGAGGCCGCGAGGGTATCAACAAAATCAATAGCCATGGCGGTGTGCAGGAGATCTGTAAAAAATTGTATACCTCGCCGAGTGAAGGTAAAGCGGTTATCAGATTATTTATAAATAATTGCCAAAGGAAATAATTGGCTTCGTGTGGTACCTTGAAAAATAAATATAAAAACTTCTTTCCTGCAGGTCTCAGTGGGTCAGCGGCTGACATGCAGCACAGGCGAGACACATTCGGCTCCAACATGATACCTCCGAAACCACCAAAAACCTTTCTACAATTAGTATGGGAAGCGCTGCAGGACGTTACGTTAATTATCTTGGAGATAGCTGCCCTGGTTTCCCTGGGTCTGAGCTTCTATCAGCCGGCGGACGAGGAGGAACGTACGTACCAACTCCAGTTCGTCCTTTGGTTGGCCCCCCTGGTTCCTGATACAGATGCTATTGTTTATGATGATTCCCCCCAGCCCCAGCCCCACCGCTCATCGTGCTCTAGGTTCTGCTTCCGTTGTCTACATTTACAACAACAACAACAACAACAAAGATATACATGTGGCGTATATCATCTCAACTCATTTACATTAAATCTATCTGCATATCCGTCGTCGTGCGTCAAGCTTTTGGCCACTTGGACTTCCTAAGTGGAATCTGTGCAATGACAATGTTGCGTCGTGCCCCCCTGCCTCCCCCTAGTCAAACGAACACAATGCAAATAGCGCCGTAGTAAGAGTAGCGAGGCAACGAGATATTTGAAACAAAAAAAAAGAAACAATAGAAGTAACTCAGTCTAACTAGATTAAAGATTATATAGATAAAAGATAGAGAATGTTTAGTTGTGCCAGATGTGTGTCTCTTAAGAGAATTTTCTTTTTTTATTCGCATTCGTAGCCGATACCAGGAACGACGCTTCTACCGTCTATTACTCCAACGACGGTTCGCAGGCGAAAAATAGTTAAGTGACGAATAGTTGGTTCTCTTTTTTTTTTCTTTCTTTCTTTCTCTTATTCACTAGAAAAATTTGGCTAACGTGTGCGTCGTAGCAAATTCTATGGAGTCGGTAGAACTTTAAACTGTTACTTTCCTTTTCTATCTCCTTTCTCTCGTTCACTTTGCGTTCTGTCAGTCTGGTTTTTTTTTTTTTTTCACTGTTTATCGTCTGGTCTTATCTCTATCGTATTCTGCGCTCAGATTCGACGAGTCCCTCGTTACTTACCGGCATATTGGTAGTCGAATATGTCGCTCTATTATCTCTATATGTCTCTATCTGTTTCGTGTCGACTTACGTGTGTAGGTGAATTTTTTTTTTTTCTTTTTTTTTCATGTAGCCTCGTGACGACAGTGATTCCCAGACGATTATTATCGTAAATCATATTTTATTGGAATTCGACAGCAGGCTGTCCGTTTTCATATTGGTGCTATTGTCATTCGAAAATTCTGACTGGAAGGACAGGGATTCGTATATGGAAATTTTGCAGTTTTTTTTTTTTTTTCAAAAATTATCATAATAGCTATCGTCTATAGCGTATCGATACGTTTTTCCATTTATCATAATTTGGGAAACACTGATCACAACGAAGATTAGAGGAATGCTCTACACGAGATACGAAGCTCCTTATCTCCCTTCTTTCTTACGATTCTTTCGAAACTTCCGTGCGCACACGTTTCTTATTCTTTTTTTTTTTCACACTCGTTCACATTTTATCAAGTTTTATTCGACTCTTATTGCTTATTTGGTTTTACTGTACGTATCCTGACTCTTTAGATACGTGTTCGTGTATTTGGATGCAAGCATGGCCTCTGTCAAATTCGTAAAGCTTTCTTCCACACGACCACTCGAAAGACTAATACGAATTTCATAACTGTCACGTGGAAACAGGCAATAAATTTCAAATTGCGCATCGTCCGGCATCCTCAATTGCAGCGACAAGAATTCAATCGAAAAATTCATAATCGATCACCATTGTTGTATAACGATTGTTCGTTTATCACGTGTAATCAGTGTACGGTACGACTGAAAAAAGAAATATTGTTTGTTCATTATCAGTTGTCCAGGAATCCAGTGTCAAACCTGAAGACAAATGCATCCTCGTCACTTTCCTTTATCACGCGATTTCCAACTTCATCTCCAAACTCAGCATCTTTAATGAGGACGGAATAACGGTTATGGAGGAATTAGAAAAAAAAAAATGAATGGTCCCTCGCATCTGCTTGAATATATCCTCGAAGGATCTCTTGTCTACTTCTTCTCTACTTCTTCTCTACTTCTTCTCTACTTCTTCTCTACTTCTTCTCTACTCTGTGCACCTCGAATGCATCCTGTCGTGCATGTGCGCCACGTGCATACGTGAGGTCTGGATATAAATATGTATGAATATGAAAAAATCCCTTACAACGAAACATATAGTAATTTACTGCTTTACATAAATTCTTGTTGTTCAGCTCTGTCGACACTTCTCAATCCCTGTTACTTACGTGTCGGTTTTTACTGCACGGATCGATGTTCTTGTTGTGTGTTTTGTATTCAGGATATACGTACTCTGAGACCTGATGCGTGCGCGACGTGTAATCAGCTTGGACGGAAGAAGAAACGTATAAAATGACAAAAGGAGAAAAAGATGCAAATTCAATATCGAAAGTGACAGATACATTTGCTTGACGATTTTAGAGATATTTTGGATTATTTTATTCGGAGGTAACAGCCTCTTCCTTCTCGGGATGCTGTTTGTCATTGGTTACCGTGAAGCTGCATGGACCGGTTGACGAACTTTTATACTTATTTTTCTAAGTGATAAGAACACTGATAAAATCAATCGTACCAACGCTTATTTAATTTGTGTCTTTTTCCTCGTTTTGGCGTCAGGACGAAAATTCAATTCTGCATCGATGTATTGTCGTATGGATATATAAGCTGTGCGAATGCCTCTCTGTCAGTCTTGTCTCTCATTTCGTCGCAACAAGAATTTTCCAATCTCCTCACGGACGATCGTCCCTTATCTTACAGCTCTCGCTGATAAGAGGACTTTCGAAAGGTTATCCCGTGTCCCTGATACCTTAAACGTCACGTATTCCTGGCAAACGCGATATGGAAGAGAGCGGCTATCGCTCGTCTTCGTATATTCGCATTAAAATAACGAACGACAATTCCTAACTGTTTCCTAAACCATTTCAGCATTGGTGGACGAGGAAGAGTCGCAGTACGGATGGATAGAAGGTCTGGCCATTTTGATTTCCGTAATCGTCGTGGTCCTCGTCACGGCATTCAACGATTACTCGAAGGAGAGGCAGTTCAGGGGTCTTCAGAGCCGGATAGAAGGGGAGCACAAGTTCTGCGTCATCCGGCAGGGAGAGGTCAAACAGATATCGGTTTCCGACATTGTTGTCGGTGATATTTGTCAGGTAGGAATTTTTATCTGCAGATTTATCAAAGCGTCTCGACGCTCCTTCGCGAATAGTATCGCGCGACGTCGAACAGGGGGTAAGTGCTTGCGACTCTGGCGAATAGCAAATAAATAATGATTCCCGTGCAACAACGTTTTACCGAGTTTAAGCGTCTTTCGGAACACTCGGCACCTCGTGGAAACTTCTGCCGATCCAATGTATCCTGGACCACGTGATCCAGCCAGTTGCGGCCGATCTTTACTGACTTTGTTTTTTGATTTTCATACTTTCAGATCAAATATGGCGACCTGCTGCCCGCGGATGGCATCCTTATACAGAGCAACGATCTCAAAGTGGATGAATCCAGCTTGACTGGAGAATCGGATCACGTTAAGAAAGGCGAAGCATTCGATCCGATGGTTCTTTCCGGTGAGTCTTGCCGAACGACCTCAGGAGCGACGACTCCAGTCACTCTGCATCTTTTGTGCCTCAACGAGGAAACAGGCAGCGATCAAGAGTTGCCAATTGGTTGAGCATTAATTGTTTTTCTTTTTTTTTTTCCTTTTTAATCCTGTCAGGTACCCACGTGATGGAGGGCTCAGGTAAAATGTTGGTGACTGCCGTCGGCGTCAACTCTCAAGCCGGTATCATCTTCACCCTCCTTGGCGCAGCAGTCGATCAGCAGGAGCAGGAGATCAAGAAGATGAAAAAAGGTATGAGATTCTTCTCTTGGAGAAGTAAACACTCGAAGCCAGGTTTGCCAATATTGCGCTCGCTACACTTTTACTCGGACGAAACAAAGAAGAGAAACTTTCTACGAGCGACACTTTACCTTCGAGATTGCAACGTTCATTTCCGCTCGGGACGTAAGAGGATTAGTCAATTGTTCTTGTTGAACTTACAAAGTGCCTCGACTAGGTCAATTTGTTTTTTTCTTTTTTTTTTTTAACAGTAATGAAAAAAGCTTGTATCAAAAAAAGTGTAACGAGCGCTCGACTTCGCGGCATGAAATTTTCAGACTGTCTAAAAACGAGTGTGGACCAACTATTGACCCCCCCCCCCCCTTCTCTCTTCATAAAACAAAAAAAAGAAACGAATCGAAATTGAAAATGGACGCATGGTTTTTGACTTTTATGTGACCGATTTAATATGAAACATATATATATATATATACTATAATAGACACAATTGGGTGTCCCCCAACCCTCCAGCCCATTTTTTTGGCATGTAATCGCAACATATAAGTACTAGAGTGGACGTTTTTTTTTTTTTTTCTATTTTCTGACTTGCCTACTAATTACTAAAAGTGTTGATAAGACGAATCGTAAATTATATAGTCGATCGATCGAGAGTTACGTATGCACTTTCCTTAATTGAAAGTCGCGCTTTTATAAAAAAAAAATAAAAAGAATATCAATACATGTCCACTCGTATAAGACCTCGTAACGTTCTCACGTACGAATATCCGAATCGGCTGTAATTGCGAGAGATCGCGATTAATTGTCAAGTAATCGCAATTACTTAACTGTGCATTGTGTCATGTTCCGTTCGGAGTGTTACTATTCGCTGTTAGTCTGTTTTACGAGAGAACTTGAAGTATGCACGATCACCGTTAGACCACTAAAATAATATATTTCTCCTGAGGCAGTCGGCGAGGATGCAGACGCGGCCGATACGAGACGTTTCCATTGTCGTTGGCAAAAAAAATTTTTTTTTCGAAAACAAAAATTTCACTCGTCACCGATACAAATTTCGCGCGTTATCGTTTCTACGTGTATTTGCAGTTGCGCATCGTTTTCATCGAAATTCTCTAGCAGTTTGATGCTCGCCGTTAGAAACTGGCTACTGGATTCAAGTGCAGGATTTTACTGCAGCGGCACAATTTCTTGTTGTTGTTACAACAAGAATATTTATCACGTTTGCGACAATGGAAACGCGTATCGCGAGTATCTTTATCTCTTCGAAGGGACATTACGAGAGCTTGCGATCGTAGCTTTAATCGAAAGGAATTTATTTTTTTTTTGGAGCTTTTTGTCGCTCTGCGCTTCCCATGACTAACCGAGTCATTTGGCTGATACGGGATGTTATTTATCTTTATCGTAATGTCCTATGGAGGATTTGATTGTATGTCCAAGAGGTTAATTTCTTTTTTTTTTTTTGGTGCTGAAATCCCTGGGTGTCCCTTGTTCCTTATCCGAGATGCTCTCGTACACTTGGCGCTTGTACTTCTTATCGATGACCTTTGCACTTTAGGGATAAGGGTCGATCGAGGAGTTTCTATGTAGATCGAATTATTTTTTGTGCGTTTCCAGGTGAAAATTATGAGAGCGTCTCGGAATTTGTTTGCCACTGTAGCTGTGTCCTTTTAGTGAATTTCCATTTTTTTATACTGGGACTTTGCGTCGGCCGTGTGGTCTGGAAGTTTAAGACAATTTCGAAATGGCATTTTGATATTCACTTGTTATAGAGAAATTTGAGATTTTTTTTATTTTTGACAGTAAACTCAAAAAATACTTCCAGGCTACTCGATGATTTATTATCGTGGAGTGACCCCCGCCCGTCCCTCCCACCCTGTCCCCTCCGTTTCCAAAAAGTGTGCCCCCTCCCCTTCTCCTTCAAGATCTCAAATAACAATAATAATTAGAATAAACGTAAAAAGTTAAAAAAAAAAAGCATATCCAAAAAGAAAGAGATGTAAAGCGCGATAAGAGGGAAGAGGGCAAAACTTCGGGACAAAGGATATGTAACTGGCAAGTAGGGAAATTTGAGCAGAAACGAATGAAGGAAGAAAAACGAAAATGGCGAACGAAAAAAAAAAGAAATAAAAAAAAAGCCCGACACATCCACCGAGAGATTGCTAATGAATTTTGTTTTGCATGCGTTTTTTTTATCTAGAGGCTAAAAAGCAGCGGAAGAAGAAGTCGCTACCAGGTGATTAAAATTCAAAATAATACATATCGCTCTCGAGCAAGAACGTCATGTAAAAGGGTTATATTTGGAAAAAGCGAGAATGTACTTGAGGCCAAGAAAAGGGGGAAAAAAACAAAAGTGGAGCATCGTATCGAGCGGCTCATCGAGCTTTTATCTAACTGCTCTGATTATTTCTTTCTTTCGCCATTAATAATGTATTAACTCAGAATTTTATTTTATTATTATTTTTTTTTAAATTCCGTAACTGCTTATTTTATCCTCTCTCTATATTTTAATTTCTCTCTCTCTCTCTCTTTCTCTCTGCATCCATACGTATCTATATATGTATGCATGTGTCTCTCTAACTGCCTACGACGTGACTCAATTATTTAATTTTTGTTTCCTCTTCCAAAATACAATTTACTAACGTCAGCTATCACCATTATTCATTTGTTCAAATTACTA
Source organism: Calameuta pallipes (assembly GCA_030142375.1). Classification (NCBI taxonomy): domain Eukaryota; kingdom Metazoa; phylum Arthropoda; class Insecta; order Hymenoptera; family Cephidae; genus Calameuta; species Calameuta pallipes. The sequence goes on from JARQSW010000217.1 coordinate 18,703, forward strand.
ATTGAACGATTAATTAGCCAATCGGGGTGTAGTACTCTTTCCTTATCTAGCTAATCACCTATCTCTCTCTTTATCTTTATCTTTATCTTTATCTTTGCCTCCAGTTAAAAAGTAAAACTTAAAAGTACTTCCATTTAAAAGAAAATATGAAAACTATCCGACCTCCATTGGATGTAATCCTGACGTCACATCCGGTCGTGTCCAGGAAGTGTCCAAAGACTGGTCACACAATTTATTCGTATCTCTCGAAGCCATAGCACGTGCGAGCAGCTGCATTACTTTTTTTTTGTTTTTAATTTTATATGAAAAATTTGTCAAAGAAAGGAAAAAAAAGTGCAGCTGCTCGCTCGTTTGCTTCGACAATTTTCTTTTTTTTTTTTTTCCTTGCCCCCGTACGAATCTTTGGGTTTCTTGCTTCGTTTCCTTATTATGTGTTGCACAAGTCGATCCTTTCGTGCTTCTCCTCGGTGTTTCTCTTATCGATGGTGACTGATGACGATGGTGGTTTATGATCTGTTTTATTATTTTTTTTTTCTTTATTTTTTCCTTTCCAGCTAGTCCGATGCATCCTGTCTGTATAAATAATTACGTTATACCAAAGATCGCGGATTACAGGACTTGTCTTTTCTTTTTTTTTTTATCCTGACGTAATTCACTATTTGCACTCGTAAAACGTATGCAGATGCACATGTGCATATTACTTGTGTATAGGAGAATCCTTAGATCGATTAGAAAATTAATCCAAATTTTTTTTTGAACTAATTAATTCTTGCTTGATCTTTTTTTTCTTTTCTATTGCTTTCTCTTTATCCGTCCGCTTAATTATTATTATTACTAATGGTCGCATCTCTCCGTTAACCTCTTGCTGAGTAATACACTAATTTTTTTTCTTTCTTTTTTCTTTTCCTATTAATTCAACAGCTTTCAGGATTTAACGCACACGTTACCGATACACACACGTCAATTGCTTCTCGTTTATTAGCATTGCTAATATTTTCTCATATTTATTTTTTTTTTTACACGAGCCATTGGCAATGTTGATTCTTGAATTCGTGAAATTTAATAACCGTGACTTATCTTTCTTTTTTTTATCCGAGAAATTGAAAAATTGCAAAAATATATGTCGATTTTAAATCACGCTTTCATCGATCTCCATTGCCAGAAATCGATACACGAACTTTCGTCACTCGCACTCTTCATTGGTTGCCATTAACTTTCATTCGCAAAGAAAGGACCTTGACCTTCGACCTAACCCTCGTACTTCGAGGAAAGTTCATTTGTGACGTAAAGACAATAGATTAAAAAAAATAATTCCATTCGATCGAACTAATCGGTACGTCACTCGTCCGGGTCCTCTCTTAAGATAACGATCTTTCGTTTCATCGTAAAAAAAAGTAACGCTTTCGAGCCGCATTATGATCTCGACTTTACTTTAAAAAATCCGTCCAACAAAAAAGGTGAGGAGGCTGGCGAGATAACCGGAAACAGTCACGCGCCCGGCGGAAAGCACGAAGGCGGCGAGAATCATCACGCCCCACCCTCGGCCTCCCACTCCGAGAACAAGAAGGAGAAGAGCGTCCTCCAGGCGAAACTTACCAAACTGGCGATACAGATCGGTTACGCCGGTTCGATGATCGCTGTGCTGACGGTCGTAATTCTAGTCATACAATTCTGCGTGAAGACATTCGGCAACGGAAAAACCCAGTGGAAGAACTCCTACGCCAGCGCCCTGGTGCGACATCTGATAATCGGTGTGACCGTCCTCGTAGTAGCTGTGCCCGAAGGTCTTCCACTTGCGGTAACCCTGTCGCTCGCTTATTCCGTCAAGGTTGGCATCACCGATAACAAACGATTAAACCGGTTGCCCGATCGATCGTTATATCTTTGTTTTGTGTTCCTTTGCAGAAAATGATGAAAGACAACAATCTTGTGCGTCACTTGGACGCCTGCGAGACGATGGGCAACGCCACTGCCATCTGTTCGGACAAAACGGGAACTCTTACGACCAATCGTATGACGGTGGTACAGTCGTACATATGCGAGAAGATGTCCAAGACGATTCCGAACTTCTCGGAGATACCGAATCACGTTGGCAACCTCTTGATACAGTCGATCTCGATAAACTCCTCGTACACGTCCAAAATAATACCCTCGCAAGACCCAACCGAACTGCCGATGCAGGTCGGCAACAAAACCGAATGTGCCTTACTTGGATTTGTAGCGGCCCTGGGCAAGAGTTATCAAACGATAAGGGACGATCAGCCCGAGGAGACGTTCACGCGTGTCTACACGTTCAACAGTGTCAGGAAGAGCATGTCCACGGTGATACCCAGGCAGGGTGGTGGCTATAGACTCTTCACCAAGGGCGCTTCCGAAATCATCATGAAGAAGTGCGTAATTATATGTAATATATGCGAGTATATCACTTTTGGCCACCTGGCGGCGACGTCCTGGCACTTTGTAATTTTTCGGACGATCAATTTCTTTAATTTGTTCCTCTGTTTTGCCTTATCAGATGTGCCTTTATCTATGGTCGCGATGGACACCTGGAGAAATTCACCAGGGAGATGCAGGATCGTCTTGTCAAGAACGTGATCGAGCCGATGGCCTGCGACGGGCTTCGTACCATCTCGGTCGCCTATCGTGACTTCGTTCCGGGCAAGGCTGAGATCAACCAGGTCCACATTGAGAACGAACCCAACTGGGACGACGAGGAGAACATCGTGAACAATTTGACCTGCTTGTGCATCGTGGGTATCGAGGACCCAGTGCGTCCTGAGGTGCCCGACGCGATAAGGAAATGTCAGAAGGCCGGCATCACGGTCAGGATGGTCACTGGCGACAACATAAATACGGCCAGGTCGATCGCTCTCAAGTGCGGCATCTTTAAGCCCAACGAAGACTTCCTGATTCTCGATGGTAAAGAATTCAACAGGCGGATCAGAGACAGCAACGGCGAAGTTCAGCAACATCTCTTGGACAAAGTCTGGCCCAAGCTTAGGGTACTGGCCAGGTCGTCGCCGACCGACAAGTACACCCTCGTCAAGGGTATCATAGACAGCAAGGCCAGTGTGGCGCGCGAGGTCGTCGCCGTAACTGGCGACGGTACCAATGACGGTCCCGCCCTGAAGAAGGCTGACGTTGGGTTCGCGATGGGTATCGCCGGTACCGACGTCGCCAAGGAAGCCTCCGACATTATCCTGACCGACGACAACTTCAGCTCCATCGTCAAGGCCGTGATGTGGGGTAGAAACGTTTACGACAGTATAGCCAAGTTCTTGCAGTTCCAGCTTACGGTCAACGTCGTCGCTGTTATAGTCGCGTTCATTGGTGCCTGCGCCGTCCAGGATTCGCCACTTAAGGCTGTACAAATGCTCTGGGTTAATCTTATCATGGACACGTTAGCTTCTCTTGCACTCGCTACGGAAATGCCGACGCCGGATCTACTTCTGCGTAAACCCTACGGTCGCACGAAGCCCCTGATCTCCAGGACGATGATGAAGAACATCCTCGGTCAGGCTATTTATCAGTTGACCGTTATTTTTGCTCTTCTGTTCGTCGGTGAGTATTCCTGACTTCATTTTCTGTAGAAGCTATGAATCGCACCAGGACCACTTCTTGGCACAGGTTCTCGGATCCTCGTTGCTCTTGCGCACGCATAAATCTTTGGATGTTTGTTTTTGTTCTCGCTTTAAAAAAACAAAGGTGATAAGATGCTGGACATCGATACCGGAAGAGGCGTAGCGGAAGCAGGTGGCGGGCCCACTGAACACTTCACCATCATCTTCAACACGTTCGTCATGATGACGCTGTTCAACGAATTTAACGCCAGGAAAATCCATGGTCAACGCAACGTCTTCGAGGGTATCTTCACCAACCCCATCTTCTATTCTATTTGGATTGGCACGTGTCTCTCGCAAGTAAGTATCTCCATGCTACCAATTTTCTCTCTTGAGAAAGATTAACAGTCGGAAAGTACCTCCTGGTTCAAAAATATATAATTCAAATAAATTATCGTGGTGCGTCAAAGATATTTCTTTCCGTTTCAGGTGGTCATCATTCAGTACGGTAAGATGGCGTTCAGCACAAAGGCGCTAACTCTAGAACAGTGGATGTGGTGTCTATTCTTCGGGGTCGGCACGCTTCTCTGGGGCCAACTAGTCACGACCGTTCCGACACGCAAACTTCCCAAGATATTTTCGTAAGTCCAATCACAATATTAGTGTCTATTGAAAAGAAACAAAAGAATTGAGATAAATGACGCAATGCGGTCGGTAAGCGACCGTACCGAGCAACGGCACATATACACAGTATAAAAAGAAAAAAGAATTTCAAAAAGGGTTCATTAGGATCCCTTATCATCCTAGGGAATTTCATGGCGATCTCTCACACGGGGCACCCATGAAGTTTCCTAGGCAGGCGCAAGAAAAATCTGTATATAATATAATAACTATAATACGTACACCAAAGTTCGAAAGCAAGGTCTATCGGCAACCAGCATGGTGCCCCAAGTCCGTTAAGAAATTTGGTTTCACTTTTTTTTTTTTTTTTTTTTTTTTCGTTTATTAGATCGTTAGTGTCAAGTTACGAGAATTAGAAAATTATTTGATTAGCTTTTATTACCCCTTAGTACATGGTAGTGGCCTTTGCATGCTAGACCTCTCTTTATTACTCACCCTAAACGCTCGAAAGAATACAGCCCTGTCCGCAAGACCCATGCTAACCCTAAAGCCGGTTGTCACGAATTTTCGAGGGGGGGATTTTTTTTTCTAATTTTTTTTTTTCTTTTACCTTAACATTACCTAAAAATAGACGTTTTTTCATTTCGTCGGAATTCCGGCCGTAGGACGGTTCACGTGCGATTAATTCATTTTTTCTTTCCTTTAGTATCGTTTACCAAAATGCTGACTAGCCTTGAGTATGCGAACGGATTTCGCGATAAAACTTGCAGGTTGATTGCGAATTCAAAAAAAAAAAAATTGATGCGCCTAAACTCCGTTACATTGGTACAAGAAAATGACGGGGACAGTGCGAGCAGCATTGTTTGTATAAAAAAAAAAAAGTGAACTAGCCGCGCGTATTACTGTCGTTCCGTTTCCTTTACTTTATTTTCCCCATCGGTTCCTTCCTGTACACACGTCCACTTCCGGTCCGTTAAACAAAAGTAAAAAAGAAAACCGTATCTTCCACGTCTACTTTTCATCCACACTAGATGTTGCATGAGTTAAAACCGTCTCGACCTCCACGTATTTGTTTGTATGATAGAAATGAGCGCCCAGCGTCCCGACGGTTTCTTTTTCACGTGCGACGCGCGTAAACGGTCGCGTCACACGGCTTTTACAATCTCAAGCTTCTCCTGACGTTGCTAAAAGACATTCAAGAGAACCTGGAGACTTAGCGTTCTCTTTAAAAAAAAAAAAAGATAAATTTTACGGGAGTTGATTATTGGTTTTAAAAAAAAGAAACCCGAGAACAAGGATATCGTGAACAAGCAAACAAGAGTCACACGAGTTTCACAATTTTTATTTTCATCATCATAAATTGATAAATTAAAACTCCTTTTGACACAGGCGATAACAGAGCCAGACGCAACCGAGCCTCGAGTCTCACAATCAGTAATAAAGATGGACGAATAGAAGTGAAATCTAATCTGGCTCCACGTGGTCATAACCTCACCGTTACATAGTAAACAGTGTGATGATGTTTTGTAGGTGGAAAAGATCCCGAATAGCAAGTGTAGATCGTCAAGCACTACGATTTTCACGTCTAAGAAAGCCAGAACTTGATCGAACCAGTACCGTACCTGTTCCCAGTACATCCTCCTGAACCAAGTCCCCGACCTGAACTAATCTGACCTCCCGCAGGATTAGTTGCGCGGAAAAGGATCTAAATGCAAGGCGCAGTGGTCGGCGGGTACGAATGGCTCTTCGTTTTATTTTTATCGCCGCTGACAAGACCGTCGAGAGGTCATGTGTACTCGAGAGAGAGCAAAATACCCCCCTTCGACACACGAGAAGGAACCGTGAGTCAAGATAAACCTTAAACATAACTTTTTCCTAACCTCCAATTCCTTCATTCAGAATCAACGAAATCCGTTCGACACTCGAGAAATTCGAAAATCCCGAAACGCCGAATCCCATCCCGGACTTGTCCTGATGTAACTGAACGCGTCGAGTTTAGTACCGGCCGTGGAACACGAGATGGCGCCACTTTCGTCTACTCGAGCGACCACGTGACACAAGGCTTTACTTTACCATAACCTCGTCGTTGCCGTCGCTACTTAATTTCACGAAAACCTAATCGCTAATAGCTTAGGTATCTCTTTGCGTTAACCATGGGAAATCATTTAGGTTTTACTTTCTTTTTTCTTTTATTTTCTGTTTTTTTTTTTTTCCCCCTCTACTCATCTGTCTCTCTGATCTTTCTCTCTCTGTGTCTCTCAGTCTCTCCAGTGCCGTACAGAATAATCGCCCCTAAAACCAGCCCGGCGATTACAGTTTTCTTTCGGTTAACAGTAACGACCTCTCAACCTCTACTGGGTTCGTTATCTACTAATCACGATACTGACAGCTAACACTCGCCACTACCTTCGTACAATACAACTTCCTACGGATTGTTTCGAAAGCGCCTATCAGGACCGGATACGTCGGACTCCTTGTGCATGAAAAATGTTAAAATTTTTTTTTTTTCCTAGATACGAGTTCACCTCGGTACGCAGACGCGCAAGTAAAATGCACTGGCGCGAATTGTTGCCGTACAGTGGACGAAGTATGCAAAAATGTTTAAATGAAATATTTTGGCAACTGATAATGGCGTTCACTTTGAAATAATTCGTAGCCAGTTTACCTGAATAACTATATATACTTTTATATTGCGTCGACGCATTGTCTGTCATATTACACATTGCTTCACTCGTCGTCACTCTGATTTTTGCAGTAACGCAAACAGATTCGGTTTGACACTTTTTTTTTTTATCATTGAAAAACTCGCTCGATCATTAGTCTCTAGATTAGTCCTGTCGATCGATCCACGATCGTACTTCATGGATCGTAGACGATCGACGGGATCGCTAATTCACTAGTGATAATCAAAATGGTCCCTGACTCCACATCACTCTGCAGGCGAGCGATATCGGTAACTATATAGCATTTCCTTTTATCTCTGTAACTCAGTGCTACGAAAGAGTCGATATTTTTGTTTATCTTTCCGATCTTCCTCGACACGTTATTATCTTTACACGAGTCGATCGCGATGTTGCCTTTCGCGCGTCTCGTCCTCTTCGGCATCGTTTGCGGAAACCGAAAGTGCTGCCGTTGCGCAGCCCCTCGTTCGAGGATGCGGCGGCGGAGTTTGACGTGAACCAAAAAAAAAAAAAAAATGGCAAAAAAGTGTCCAAATGGGGAACAAAAAAAAAAGATAACCGAGCCGACGAAAAGAACAATTGAGGATTCCGTCGCGCGCGCTATCTGGCGGGATAGAAAAAAAAAAAAAAAAAAAAAAACGAAAACCGGAAGTAAAAAAGAGAAAGGCACGCGTGGAATCCAGCGAAAGTCAAAGGTAAAAACGAAAAGAAAAAGCAATTTTGAGAAAGGAGATAATCGTGCGATAAGAGGAATAGGTGGCGGTGGTGTCGTGCAGAGTGCGCCGTTGAGGAGGGGCGAGAGGGCCGCCATCGGCAATTCTCAAAAAACTGCAAAAAAAGTCATTTTAACAAGGACCGAGTGATGAAGAACTGGTTTAATGTTTTTAAAAACAGATGGGGCCGCGGCCAGCCGGATGATATCGGTGCAATCAATCTAGGAGACGAGAAATTCGACCCAGACTCGGATAAAAAGCCGCGCGCAGGACAAATTCTATGGATCCGTGGTCTGACACGGCTACAGACTCAGGTAACTATTCCCAATCTCACTCTCATATCACCACGCAAGAATCGACATTTTCGAATTCCCATCACAAGAGACACATAGTTGCGTCTGCCCAAGACCCCCCCCCCCCCCCCCAAAGAGATAAGACCCCCCCACCCCAAATTCTATCACCAACTACACGCGTTTCCGAAATACTTCAGTCGGGAACGCGTTAGTCGATACTCATTTTCAGGTTACGTATCGCGAGGCGCGTTAATCGATCATGTATAGATACCACGAGTATTAAGCTCCTGTTTAACAAATTTTTTCATTTTCGTACATGGTATACATTTTTTTTTTTTTTTTTTCGTTTTTTTCGAATCCCACTTCTCTAGCTTAGTTGTCTACCTCGCGAGAGCGCTGAAGTCAGTTTTAGTTGATGATATATATTTTTTTTTTTTTTTTTTGAAAATAAAAAATCAAATTTTAAACTCCACTGACGATACGCCCTCTGTCAAATTTTATCTTTGCCATTTTTCATTACATGAAACCAACACACAATCGCGCTTCACACACAGACGGGCTAATTTCACGTTTATTGTAGGTTAGAATGTCACGTCACTGTTTTACGCCACTTTTAGGTATCTTTCGACCTGTCGATGAAAACCAAAAAATGAAATTTTTGAATTGCCAACTCCCCCAAAAACCCCTGCCCTGCCCCCATATACATATATTTATCTAACCTCGAAATCATTTTCATTTCTTTAATCCCTCATCTCGATCAAGTGAGACAACAAAAGTAGCAACGTGTCACGATCGATAATCTAGAGTTTAACGTATGTACCACCTGATGGCGAAAGACACTTATTTTTAGTATTGCTACACTGTATGCGACGCTACTTAAGAGAGGGTAGGTCAACGATGTACATACGTGTAGTTTTCAGGGAAAATGAAAAAAAAAAAAAGAAAAAAAGTCGAATGACTTACCGGTAACTAGTGAGCAAATTTAAAAGGAAAATTTGAAAAATTACCCGCGCGCGAATTACACGGGCATCGTATATTATTTTTCATTATATATATATTTTTTATCTTAAATTACTCTGGACCAGAATATATAGGACTCCGTTATCAAAGCTAAGTTTTTTGATTCCGTGCAAGTACACGTGTCGTAATCTGTTTTAGTTATCTGTAGGATATAATTTCAAAAAAAATATTAGTTAACGAAAGCATTAATACGTCGAGTTACGAGACGTTATTTTTTTTCATTTTTTTTTATTTTGAAAAAAAAAATTCGATATCGACCTACATTTTAATCGCGTTTACGTTGCTCGAATCGCGATCCTCGTTATCATCAGAACCCTCTCAGAAATGGTCCACGCAGTCCTCAGCCAATTACGACGTGGGAGAAAGAATTGAAAAAAAGAGTGAAAAAAAAAACAAGAACGGGGAAGATCCGAGTGGATCCAAACCTGACGTTTATGCGTTAACCATTTTTTTTTTCGTTTTTGGTTTTTTTCGTTTTGTTCCTTCTTTTTGTTTTTTAGCGTCGGTCCACGTGACTCGGCCTGTAAAAGGACATTACGCAGCCATCCGAGGGAGGAAACCTCACTGCGGATTGGTTGCGACATTTTTCTTTTTCTTTCTTTTTTTTTTGTTTGTGTTTTGTTTTCTTTTTTATTTTTTTTTTTATTTACGACACGACTATTTATCACTACTTGTCGAATTACACAAAAGTACATTCATAACGTCAGTGTGACGAAAAATCAGCCTGTACAGATCCTTAGGGTACACCTGTGAGATCCTATCCCGCTGACCTTTCACCTCTCAAACTCACCTAACCTTGAGAAGTAACAAAAAAAAAATATTCACCAAAATAAGTGCATAAACGCGAGAGCAAATGACTAATTGCGATGCGAATTCTCTGTTTGTTTCGTTGGTCATCGCAGTTTTCGTGCAGAGTTGCGCGTGACGCGCGAAGCACCTTTTTTCCATGTGCGCGTTTTCGAAACGGTTGAAGATTTTTTAATTATTTTTTCAAAAATAATTTCTACCAATAAGAAACTTGATGCGTGTAGCGTGCGTGGTACGAATGCGTGTGAATGTCTGTCGAGAGTGTTTTTGATTTTCCTTTCCCAACTTCAGGTTATAATTTTCGTTCGTAGTCGTCACTATTATTATTTTTTTTTTCAAAATTCTTCGTTCCATTAAGAATTTTTCGAAATTCCGTGAGAATGCTGATGCTGGTTGGTGGTGGGTGCTTCTGCGAGCGATTGTCACGAGGGGTGAGCGAGAAAGCGAAAAGAAAACAAAAAAAAAACGGTGAGAGGGGTTAAAAACCGAAATCTTAATAAAAATGAGAAAACCGAAATATTAATCGTAAAAGAAAAAGAAAAAAAAAAAAATACGACTAACAGCGGGATACAGGCGTTGATGGGTTTTACAAATTTTCTTTTTTTATTTCTCGACTCAGTCCAAGTCGATAGTCTCTTTTTTTTCTTGTTTCCTTTGTTTCTCAATATCGCACCCAGATGTCGCCAGTGACAGTCCATTACGATTATCCATCCTCTTCTTGAAAATCCTTTTTTTCTCATTCCTTCTGCATATAGATATACTGTGTAGCGTCGCGCGGATCCGAGCGCCATCTGCAACATGAATTGCAACGCAAAAAGCCATATCACGTAATCGTTTGCTCTATTATAAAAAGATAAAAAGAAAAGGCGGCGGGTGCTAATACTAAATGACGACTATGACCGACGACCAGGGACCATGACGATAATGTTATCAGGACGTTCGATGAAAATATTATTATTTTCACGAAGAAAACGATTTTCTGGCACATCGATAGTTCCAACATTCGTCACGACTATTTACCATTAACGCGCTGCCGATGGGATGAATGAAATGATACATGAAATTTATTATTATCTCAAAATTGTCCTGCCTCCGGGGATACGTATCGGACGTTACGATTTAATTTTGAAAATTTCCGTTAAAACTTTTAACACGCGTCACTCGCATCCAGTACGTATCCCTCGTGTGTCGTAATCACTGGAAATTATCTGATCGCGCAAGACAAACGCGATTCGCCGCGTATCTATTTTTATTTATTTATTTTTTTTTTTCGGGCACATTTTTTGGGCTTTTTTCATCGTTTCTGTCTCTCGTCGTCAAATAATAATCGTATCTTGTCATCTTGTGCTTCGATATCTTTATCTTTTATCTTATCTTGTATCTTGTCAATTTTTTTCTCAATCGTCTTTGTTCGCGATTAAGACGTTCGCGGTATCTCAAGTGGTCGCAGCGAATCGCAATTTGGGCAGGCGAAGAAAAAAGAGAATAATATTTAAAAAATAAAAGAGAAAAACAAAAAAATGCCTAACACGTCTAACAAAAGCGTCGTACTCTATACGTATCTATACATTTAACAAGATCGATGTTGTGGAGTAAGTCTGCGCCCGTGCTGACCTCTGAGAGGTCATCGCGTGTACCTGATTATTACTGCTATCTGTCATCTCTCATCTTCTCTATCTAATTATCTTATCTATCTGTCTGTATCTATCTGTCTCTCTCTCTCTCTCTCTTTCTCTCTCTATATCTTTCTCTCTTCTCTTCCAAATAAATCCATCGATTACGTTCCTCGAAAGTGCAAAGGTCGGGTCTCACCGAAATTATCCACGTTAATTAAATAATTATAATTATCAGAAATAAAAAGTTCAACGAAACCTTCCTCGCGAAACTCAGAGATTCAGGTAAAAAAAAAAAAGGAAATTAAGCGACCTCGTCAGAGGTCAGTAGGTGGGGTAAACCGTATATATATAATAATTTTTTTCTACAATAACCATTAAAGAAATCAGCGAGACGAACGAATGACACTTCGTTGATGAATTATTATAATTTAAGAGTTACGTCATCAATGAAATTCCCCAGTGGAAATACGAAATGATGATTTGGGTTAAAAATGTGAAAATAGAAAACAAACTCACATTTATGTATAACCGTATTCAAATATCATAGCGGTTTCAGATGTATCGTGCAGGTACACACTGAATTATTAATTATTCTACACATGTGTACACACAGTACTGATTATACTGATCGATGACACTGACCATGTCTCTTACTATCTCCGACTTTCTCTCTCTCTCTCTCTCTCTCTCTCTCTCTCTCTCTCTCTCTCTCTCTCTCTCTCTCTCTCTCTCTCTCTCTCTATCTATCCATCTCTATCTTTCTCTCACTATATATATATATATATATATACATATCTCTCTATCTCTCTCTATCTACGCTAATAAAATGTGAAAAAGGAAAAAACTGAATGTGTAACCTACTTTCAGACGAGCAATAGAACTCTGGTGCAGAATGTATCTGTGACAGGCAGATCCCCTTCTCAGGATTACTATATGGTTAGTCCTCAAGTCCAAATCTCCGCATTGTTTGACCGTCTTTTACATAATATAGTTTAAAACTGGTTTTACTTTTGATTATACATAATTTTTATTTTATTTTATTTTTTATATATATTTTTTTTTTCTTTCTTTCAATTTTCCTTTTCTTTTTCTCTCTCACTCACTCTCTGTCTGTCTCACACTTTTTCTCTTACCTGTCTCTCTATTTGTCTCTGTCTGTCTTCTGTTCTACTCTTTCTCGTAATTCCCCTTTGCTCTAATCACTGCGTGTACTTTTTATACTTTGTCGAGTGAATCCTCTCTTGCTAGTCTGGATTTTTTTTTTTTTTCAATTTCTCGTTTGAACGATTTTTTTTCTTTCTTTTTTTATATCAGACCCGTTTCTCTGTATCCGTCGTACGATTTCACGTGGATTTCGAATTTTTTCTTTCACCGATTTTCATTTTATTACTCTCGTCTCACTCTTCTTCTTCCTGTTTTTATCTTACTTTGATCTTTTTCTTCTTTTCTCTCTTTCATCACTAACACTTATACACGTAACGTTTTTTTCTTTGCTTCTTCTTGTGTCGATTTCAAAGGACCGAGACTTCGGCTGGGAATTCACGAAACGCCGCGCGTGCGTCATCTTCTTACTTTGAACTTTCATTCGGTACTTTAAGTTTCTATTTTTTTTTTTCCTTATTTCGCGCGAAACGACCTACGTCTGCAATCTGACTTTTTTTTTAAACAAATTTTTCTAAACCCACATACCGTGTGTGAAAAAAAAAAAGAAGAAATTTACACGTGTTCTATTATATCGCGAATCCTTAACCAATCGCCTCTTTCTCAGCCGAACAGAAGCCTGAGCCAATTTTTTGATTTAAAAAATTTTTTGTTTTTTTTTCGAATAGTTTTAATCTTTTTCGCCTATGTAAATTTTTGCTTAATTTCTCTCACAGCCACGCCCTTCCTTCTTTTTCACTGAATTTCTTCGGCTTCACCTTATTTTCTTCTCTCTCACCTGTTTCTACATAATCGTTGTTTAATTGGAAACGATGTCGCATGTTGCGTGTCGCAAAAGCGAATAACGATGGTCGCGTTTACAAATTCTACGCTACATTTCTGTATATACTATATATGTATATATATAAAAACGTATGTAAGACATCATACGTATGTATATATATATATTTCACACATGCAATTACATACGTACATTGCTTCCGTCGAAATTAATTTTCAAAAAAAAAAAAAGTGTTATTTCTTCTAAAATCCGAAAATTTAATTTTCCAACGAACAAAAGTCTGCAGCTTTCCTTCGTTTATAATTTTTTCTTCTATCCTTTTATTCTTTAACTTTCACTCGCTCTCTTTTCCTGTTTCTTTCCTAATTCTCTTCTGTCTGTCTGTCTGTCTATATCTGTCTGTCTAACTGTCGTCTGTCTGTCTGTCTGACTGTCTGTCTGTCTGTCTACAAAACTGACAACGCTAAGCATATATACATACGTGCTTATCGGGCTCTATGTATATACGCAATGTATATTACATACAGACACGCACTTAGATTAATTATATACTAACCACTCGAATTTAATTAATTGGATACTCGCAATGTCTGTGTTCGCTTTTAAAGGATAATCCTTGGTTTACTAAACGTGTGTCTTTTTTTTTTATGTTTGACATTTTTGTGGTTGCGCAGTGTGGTGTTGCTGTGACATATCAATTAGGTATAGTAATTATATATATATATACATATTATATATATATATATACAAATATAGGCTTAATGAAAAGAAAAGGCGGATTCGCACGTGTACGCACATTATGTACATTATCACCTATGTCTACATATGTTTGACTTTTTTATCTTACATCGTGTGCGTACCTGTGCGTATGTGTGTGAATATTATTAATGAATAGGATTTTTTTCTTATGACGTTTATCACATACGTTATTGAAATTTATACTAATTCGGTACGTTTTAACGACGCTCGCTGATTGTCGCTCTTTATCTAATACATAATTTTTAATTAAATTTTACGGTCGCCTGGAATAATTATAAATTATATTTAAAGTAATAATAATGATTATTATTATTTCGAGTAATCGAATCAACGGTCGTGCCTTGGTTGGACGTCGTCGCGAGGAATTTCATGGATACGAAGAACCGTGGGTGCGTCGCGACGCCATGCGTCGGTACACGTTTTTTTTCATTTTATCGCGGATACACGCAATGCGCGTTCACTTTGTGCCCGTGCATGCTTTTTTTTTTGTATATTACGTAATTTTGCACGGGACGACGTAAAATGAACGCGGGACGCGATGACAAAGAGAATCAGGATATTAAAATTCGTGCCTTTAAATTTTCCACACGATGCGAATATCGTGCATAAAATTAAGGGACGAAAAATGAATAACGTTTTTTTTAAGTGATTTTTTTTTCTTCCTGCTTTCAAATCCATATTTCACGCGACGGTACGATTCGCTTGCGCGTCAGAGAGAAAAAATTTCAAAATTCTTTCACACCCATTTTTCAATCTCAATCGCGTCTCGCGCTCGATTCTCGAAACTCGTATCTTTCGCCGAGACGTCTGGTACTTAAAAATTCTATCCCTCCCCCAAGAAACGAAAATCCGCGAATAACCAAAAAAAAAAAAAGGCCTAACTGTCGTTTATTCGTAATCTCTCGTATCACGGACAAATAATAATAACAATGGTCGTGGCGTTCAGCGAGATGAAGAAACGATAAATCTAATCGAATTTGTACTAATAAATCTGTGAGTAAAGAGAAGAGCCGTAAACGCCCGATGTTAAACGAAGCGAAACGAGCAGGATGCTCGCTCGTATCTCGAATCTCGAATCTCGAATCTCGAATCGTTCTGCTAGCCAGTATAATACTGAGTAAGTGTACCTGCCGTACTGATGGTATTATTTATGATTTGTTAGCCAGCGGAACCCATTCGAGAGACTGAGGTATAACAGGGCGGCAGATCTTGCCAGCCGCCACACTTTTCCTGTCGGAGTACAAACAAGTACGTAGCTTACGTAGATCGCCTGTCGTTTATACAGTGTATTTATCCAACCTTATACGTAAATACGCATACGACCGTATTACATAACGGTGCGAACTCTACTCGAGCGATCCTCGAGAGTCTCTAAGTCTTACCTAACCTTCATAACCTATCGATATCTTACGCATTGGAAATTTACTGTTTTTGCTTGGTGAAGATTTTTTGCTGGTCGAAGGATTGAAAATTCGATTTTCCGATATTTTTTTTATATTTTTTTTTTTTTACCCTTTATTACGTTGTGTTTGATGTTCTTGTCTGTCCCACGATTGACGCCACCGTGTATCTTGTTTGATTGTCGTTTGTTTCAATTTTTCATTTTTTTTTTCTTTTTTTTCTATCTTGTACGAAACTCGAGGATCGTCGACGTCCAATCGATTTTTCGAAATCCTCTGATGTCACGTGATCCGATCGACACATGCGCAGTAACGGTGATCGTCGATGTTATTGATGAAAAATCGAATCGATGATCTGCGAGTAGACGCGTCGCAGCCGTGCGATCGGCTGGGCATTGACTTGATTTATTGAATGATGATGATTATTATTATGATATGGTGGTGATGATAATGGTGATTATGATGATTATGACATGGTGATGATTATGAGGATGATGATGATGATGATGATGATGATGATGATGATGTGACTTGACGTTGATGGAAATGATGATTTTATTGCAAGGATGTGACTTTTTTCTTTTTACTTTTTTTTTCTTTTTGTTTTCATTTTTTTTAGTCTTGCATCTCGCGTGGGTGGTGATGGTCGGGATGGTCGACGTTTATCATGGTGCATCTCAAAGTTGCAAATTTGTAATAAAATTTCTGCTTAGTCGAGGGATAATAGATTTTTCCAAAAATCGATGTCCACTGCCATCCGCACCCGTCGCTGGTTTTCTTTTCAACAATTTTTTCATTCTATTTTTTTTTTCCTTTTTTGTTGCTCCTTAAAAATTTCGAATTGTTTGTTCATGGTCGTTTACTTTTTTCTTATATCGTACCGTTTACTTTTCTTTTTTTCTTTTTTTTTTGAGTAGTCTTAGCTATTTTATGAGTGTGCTGCGTGTTCGCCTCCCCCCACCACCCCCTTATCCCTACTCTCTATTTACTTTCTCTCGATCTTTTTATATTTCTCTGACTTTTCACTCAAATCAGATCAAGAGAAAAAGATACACGTGAACACACGTCACTCCAGTCACGTTATACTCCAGCACCGCAATAACTTTTCAAAATGCCATCCCCCTCCACCAAAAATAAAACCAAATGAAAAATAATATAAGGAAACCAGCGATAATCCATAGTTCATTTTTCGAAATTTCTGTAATTCATTTTTATTAATTTTTTGAGGGAAATTCAAATTCGGCCCCCCTCCCTCCGGCCGACTGGCTGCCCACCATTATTTACGAAGACAGTCCCGACCACGGCCGTCCGCCATTATTTTGTCGTTCGTCTATAAAAATTTGATTTGTTCTATTATTTTATTTTTTTTTACCTTTATTTTCTTCTTTCACTCGATCTTCCTTCCGAAATAATGATTCTATTTTCTCTCCTCGCGTATCCCATCTGTCAGCTCTCGTCCTCGTGTATATTTATCTATTATCTATTATCTATTATCTATTATCTATAACTCTATAAACCATTTCGTGTGCGTGTGCGCGTGATACGTGTGCGTGTTGCGGTACGTTATTTTTATTATTATCTTAACACATATATATTGTGCGTTGCACTTTCTCGTCCTCGTGACTAACTTAACGCCAGTTTAACTTTTTCTTTGCGAGTTTCACAGTTGCAGTTTTACAGTTGCAGTTGCAGTTGCAGTGGAATTTATTATAACTAACCTTTGTGTGAGCGTGTGTGTGTCATCTTAATGATTTTAGTATACACGTGTTAATGATGCCTGTGCACAATATACACAAGGTGCGTCTATTACGCACGCGTGATTTTCATCTTACGTCGTTATTACGATTTTTATGGATCTTGTTAATTCTTCATATTTTACTTCAATCTCGTAATTTTTTGAGCCTGTTTTTTTTTTCATAATTCCATGAACCTTCTTACGGTTCGCGCAACATACGAATAATATTTTAGGAACTAATTTGACCAATTAAATTTCCAGTTCAAATATCAATAAAAAATGATCGTAGGGCCTCTTCGCTTGAAAATCCAAAATTTTTACTTCTTTCGAGAATCATCCAAAATCAAATTGAGCATCGTTGAACAGGATGGTATAAAGAATTGAGAAAGGCAAAAAAAGAAAACAAAACACATCTCCGATAAGAAAGTGACGTTACATCTCGTATATTGATTATACTGAAATTTTGTAAATTTAGGTATAATTAATTACTGGCGCTCATTTACTCCAAAAGAATCCCAGTACCATTGTCTTCCATTAGCTTTACTATTATTTTATTCTCTATGCAAATATCGCGCTGACTGGACGTCACTCTCATCTCAATTACAATCCGACATACAAATTTCCGTATTCAAGAAACGACCAAAAATAAAGACCCACCTCGTACCCGATATTTTCCAAGACAACAAAACAACAAGAGAGAAAAACCAAAACCAAACCCAAAATTGACTCCACCTATAGCCGCGCGTATGCATATGCAGAATCCAAAAGCTGAAGCACCCGGCGTAGAAAAATCTTAGCAGTGTCTTTTTTTTTTTAGCTATGTACACGCACCCTATTGTATACCACACCACACACGTATGGTACAGTTTCGACAAGTATATAGTATGTGTATATGTTATATGCGATACAAGCCCAAAAATTAATATTTATTTTTTGCTGATTTGTGGGTCATGTAATACATATATGTATATATATATACAGATATATATGTGCAATGTCAATTTCCTTAGAGTAGGTAAAACTTTTGTTGCACGCGACAATTGTCTTCTGTCCGAGCCGTAAGCCTGGATGTCATCTCGATATGTGCTACGATAGATCACATATGTATACATATGCATATATTACACATATGTAGGTAAATATAAACGTGAATATAAAAAAAAAAACGCTAATTAAATTTTGACATAAGCATATACAGCTGGTGCCTTGGTGCGTTACTGTTGCCAAAATTGAGCATCGTATAATTGTTTTTTTTTTTTTAATACAAATTTGCATTTTTTCATTTTTTTCTATATTCAATTCTCGTTTGCCTGATGCAATAGCGAACACAGATATTTGGCGGGCAGCGCTTCCTTTGGTTGAAATGAAAATTCCAATTTTTTCGAATTCGTTTGGTATGCATTTTTCGAAAAATTTAATCCAAATGCACAGATTGGCGATACACTAGATTGGTATCGTTTAATGGTTTTTCTTTGAACCGTCACGTGACTTCGCTTTTTCAATTTTCATCTTGTCGCTCCTCTCTGTATCATTTTTATAAATATATTTATATGAATATATATATACATACTTTTGAAATTTTTCAATATCTTTAATACTCGTTCTGTGTCTTGTGTATGTATATATATGTATATTTCTATATAAGATTTCTCTACTCTCTCTCCTCTCTGTCTGTTCCGCTATTTCTTTCTTTTTTTTTGTTCTATATGTAAATTTATCTACGAATCTCTTTGTCTATTTATCTTTATCTGTCGATCTGTTCGTATCTCTGTCTACTATCTGCTATTCAAATTATTTATATTTTCGTCTAGTTTTTCAATTTGGATCTTGACGTTAATGTGTGCCATTCAAAAATTATCTCGAATTGGGTAATTGAATCCGGTATCTTAGTGAAAAAAAAAATAAATAAATAAAATTTAATTACTCTATTGGTATCAGGTGGTACAGGACTGTTGCGGACCATTCGTCATTGTATTGAGAGGAGAGTCAGTTAGGTTTCATATGATTACGATTAGCAGTCGAAATTAGTTGAAATATGAGAGAGAGGAGGCGTTCTTGAAATGAAATTTCGAAAAGGATGCTGGATGTCCGCTTGGACATTGGAAAACTATAATCTTTTGTTCGGTCAGTATCTTTTTTGAATTTTTTTATCGGTTTGTGCATTCGCACTCGAATTACGAGAAAATTGCATTAGCTTCGTGTATGCATAAAGGTAACTTTTTTTGTGTTGTTTTATTTTTATTCGGAATATTTTTTATTTTTTTTTGGATGGCTAGTAGTGCTTTTATGGTGCTTGTACGTAAAGCAGAGAAATAATTAGGCACTTCTTACGTATTTTTAATATTTTTTAAATTCCGCCTGTCCGCCTGCGGAGTTGGGTGTTTACCGGTGCAACTAATGTGAAATCGAAGTTCAAATTATTTTTCAAAATTATTACGAAGCATTTTTTGTTGCGTACAGGTACCATATCAAATTGCATTAAACACGCCAAATTCTGTGTACAAGACACGTGTCTAAAAAAAAAAAAATTTTATTTTGACCATCTAGCTGTGTTTCTATCGATATTTCGCATAACCGTGTGTATGTGCGTGTGTGTGTTTGTTGAAAGAAATTTCATTCTAACGAAGCGCATAGGCACGCTGGCGCTTTAAAGCAAACGAGGTTCCGTCCCTGTGAGGAAACAAAGAAAAAAACATAACCAAATCACGAACACGAAAAACAAACACGAGTCATCACACAGAACCAGTCGACACGAAAAACACGTAATAACACAAGAGAAAGAAAGTAGAAAAAAAAATTGTGAGTTATCCATGGGATTTCTCATTAAACAAAAAAAAAGCAACACACAACGTCAAAGTACCACAGAAAGAAAAGAGCAGAGTCCGTCCTCCTCCCGGGGAGCAAAGGCGGCGCGAGTCGCGTGTTAAGGAAAAAAAAAAAGCCAAAAACAAAAACGAAGGAACACGCGAAATAACGAGAAAGAAATAATAAAAAAAAAAACAAAAAAAAAAGACAAAAACCAAAAACTAGCCCATCCCAATGTCGCATCCCCCATTATTAGAACGCCACTTCCCTGTTTTTACAGCTTCGAGTAATCAGAGCTTTCAAGTCGACTCTGGAAGATTTGGAGGAGCGTCGCTCTGTCCATAGTTTACACAGCTTACACAGTATGCGCAGCTCACGCAGCCACACTGGTCCAAGACCCCTGTCGGACTTCACGTACATCGACGAGGACCCAGCGAATCCGTCAGGCGGCAACAGCGCGAGGATTGCGCGCGCAGCCGCGAACGCGCGCGCCGATGGCGCCACCGTCGGCGCCGAGAAGAACCAGACGAGTCCAGCGTCGCCATTACTGCTAAACGTCCCCGGCTCGGCCTCCTACAACAATCATCATCCCCATCATCATCATCACCACAATCATCCAAGCCAGAATAGCAACAGATTCACGTCCGGTAGCGTCATCAATCAGCAGCAGCAGCCAGCGGGCCCAAATGACACTGAGAAAAACGGAACTAACGTCGACTCGAATACCGAAAATGTCACCGATCTGCCCAAACTGGTGCACGAGACGAGTATCTAAGGGAGTTTCTTTATTTTTTTTTTTTTTTTCGATTCTCTTCTTTTCTTTCCCGGAATTCGCGCGAACGACGACACGGTCCGATCGTTAATAGATTTTGATTTTGATTTTCTTTTTTTTAATATAATGACGTCACTCTTCGCTACTTCTCTGGTCCAATTCTCGTCATCTTGACATTAGGTTTTGTTCTTTCATTCTTTTCGTTTTGAATTTTCATTCCTGTTATTCTGACGTAAAACGAACTAGGCTGTTCGATATAAAACTTTCCTGCCCTTCACCTCCTCCACCTTCTCCTCCTCCTCCTCGCATTCGCACACTGATCTCGGGCCTGGACGCTTTCCAGTACTTAATCGCGTTGATAGCTATTTATTTTCCTTCAGTCATATTGTCGTCTCTATTTTGTATAATAATTATAATAATGTTAATTATCCCCCATACGAGAGTTTCTCAGGTATATAAATTTTTGGGGGATGGCGATAAATTAGCGTCCTCGCTCCTTAGATTGTGTCGAAAAATTATTCCCTTCGTTATAGTTTATCCGCTCAGCCCTTTTTTTCCTTCTGCTAACGAAATATTTTTGCTCGCGTATTTTTTTCTTTCCATTTTCTTTTTTAATCAAACAGCAATCCATCTGACTGCCGCAAATGACCCTGAACGCGCAACTGCCAATTTTTCGGTCCCCTTTAAAGACGCAGGGACATCTCGTAATCGATCTTTATTATTTGTTTTTCGAAAATTCTAATTAGTTCAGTCAAAAATAAGCTCACACTCAATTTAAAAAAAAAAAATCCTCTTTCCTCCCTCGTAACCTCAAAATTTGACGACCTTCGGCCAGAGTGCGAAAAACCAATGTGCAAAGAGAGTGAACAGTCGCGAAGAGAACGGCGGACCGTTGAACGTTAGAAAAAAAAATAAAATAAAAAAAAATGACCCACGCTACTCGGGAAGCTGGACACGTCGAAGAGGATCTTATAGGGAAGATCGAAGAAATTGAAAACCAAGAGAGCGAAGAGGACGGAAGGAAGGAACCTGAGATAACGACGAGACCAAAAGATTGTAAAGTCACAGGGACAAGGGAAGGATTTCGGAGAATAAGGAAAGATAAAGTAGCTAAACGGAGAGTAAAGCAACGTGTTGTAATCGCTATCAGTAATCTGGAAATTTCGTATAGAAAAATGACGGAATAACATTTGTCATTTTTTTTTTTTTTTTTGAGTAATTGTCATTATTATAAACATGAGGCTTTTCGCGCCCGCTGCTGTGCTGCCTGGCTGATCCATTACGTCATTTTACAACCGTTTCTACTACTACTACTACTACTACTACTACTACTACTACTTACTACTTACTACTAGTATCACCATATACTCACCAGGACTATTAAACCCATCCCAACTCACAATCCCGGGACGAGCTTGTCTCAATCTGATAATGTACTTACCCATGACTGATTAACAGCAGGTCAAACTTCGACCTCTCATCTTTCATACTCGAGCTTCGCCCAGAAAACACCTGTTATTCGTGTCCTTAATTTCCCCTGATCGTGAAGATTGGATTTATAAAGAATTTTCAAAATTTTCTCATACTTTACCGTTATCACTACTGTTACGTTATACGGGACTTATATCATGTTACTACGTACATGTGTGATTGGAAAAAAAAAGAACAAAAAAAAAGAAAAAAAAAATGAGAAACATAAGATATATTCCATTTGAAAATCCCAATCCAGTGAGTCTTGTTACACAAGGCCTCTTTTATATTGTATAATTTCCTTTTTGTTCATAGTTATTATTATTATTATTTTTCTAATGTAAATCTTAATTCCGCATATCCTATTCCCAATGTCAGCTGAGCCTTGATTAATTAATTAAGCTACCTCGGACCGTGCGGGCTGATCCAATTAGCACCCTTCCTCAGCCCAAATCGCATTGTTAAACAAAATTACTAGAATAAGTAACGCGAGAGTTTTAATAAGGTCAATATAAATTGTTTTTAAACTTATTAATTTAATTTAAACTTACCTGATAATTGAACCTTTAACTTTTAAGCCTTGGACGCCCCTGAATCGCGATTGTGATGATGATGATGATGATTATGATGATTATGATCGCGACGATGACGATGATGACGTAGGAGCAACTGTAAGGGGTTGTGATTGTTGGCATTTTTTAAGGGGTGGATTTCTGGGGAAAATGGCTGTCAGTCGTCGCGTCATTATTTCACGTGTATTGCGCGTCCGAAACACTAATCACTTTTCTGTATTAATTTAACACTGTAAATCGTGTTTGAATTTTTTTTTTTCGTTTTTTTTTCCCCCCCTTTATTACCAATTCGTAACATGCGTGCGCACGTGTCGTCCACTTGTTGGTCGACACGAAATTCGCGAATCACGTTACGCGAATATTTGTCGCGAATTTGTTTAGTCGTTATGCGAACTCGTCGCCGACGCAAATAAAAATTTAATATAAACGGGAAAAAGAAAAAAGATTTTTGTGTGTATATATGTATATATAGAGTGAGGTGCAAAAAGAAAAAGAAAAAAATTGTTTAAATCCATCGCGCCTCGGTACACCTTCCTCTATATATATATATATATAGATGCATATGATATCTACGCAAAACTTACACACAAGGATAAACATGTGGGCAGCCTCGGACATATGTGTAATGTGTATTTACGAGATAACGTAAGAAGAAAAAAAAAGCGACGCGAGACATACAAGTGAAAAGTCGAAAATATAAAAATAATTAAGCCAAAGTCACAAAAGTCTCTACTCTGCGATAGTTCGTCTGTAATTTCGGTGTGAAGAAAAAAAAATTTTTTTTGTATTTTCGATTTTTCATCTTTCACTTTCTAGACCCAATGGGTTATCAACTCAAAGAGGAAGAGGATAAGAAAATACTAAAGACCTTCTGCTATTACTGCCAATTATTTGTCGACTATTTGCACCTAAGGACACGTTCGAAAGAATATACTATATATATATATACTATAGGAATGAAAAAGAAATTTTGAAAAAAAGCAAACAAAGGATATTCGAAAAAGCAAATTAAACGGATAAGAGTTCTTAAAAAATGATTTACGCCAACGCGCAATTCTATTGGTCACACTGTTTCTATATATATACTTCTATACATGGCTAAGTGTATATATATATATTGATACTAATATACATTTGCTTACGGTATATAAGATTTGAGAGAAGAAAAATTTCACGCAAGTTTAACACTTAACGTATACCTATGTATATCGCGAAGCGTTGTGAAATAATTTACAATGCTAATTACTAATCGATGGATTAATTATTGTATCGATAATCGCGATCGCGAAATGGAGACAAATTTCTTTTTATCGTCCTTCGAAGCTCAGCAGATTATATTATTTTGAGGAGGAATAAAAAATTATTATAAAAAAAATTTCAGTTGACATCACACGTACTCGATTCGACGTCGGAAACAAATTTATTGATTAATCGTGAACGGTTCGATTTATTGGGCGGAGAAAAATTGGGATTAATTATGCTTACGAGACGCAGCAGCAATCAATAACAGTTTAAAGGGAGATGACAGATAGTGAAAAAAAAATAAGGACGGACGGGATGCGCGATTTTGGAATTAATGGAAATTTTGAAAATTGCCTGCGCGCGGTTCCAACGATTAAAAAAAGAAACGTTCTAGTTTTAATGGATAATTATCGAGAATTGTTAGCTTGTTATTAAAATGGAAAATATTTAGTTAATTATTTCGATCTAATGATATACATACTAGATGATATATATATATACGAGTGACTATAAATACATATATGTAAATTATATACACATTAACACGCGTGTACTTACATTTACATATACGTATGTATATCAAAATTGAATCTGAGGAGAAAGGAAAAAAAAAAACAAAAAAAATAAAATATTACACATGTTATCATGATATTATAATACATAAATGAGAATTCATTGATTTTGCGCGCGAGTGACGCGACGATTGCGAAAAATTGCGTCCTTTCTTTTTTAAGTTTGCTCGACAGCCTGTTTTTTTTTTTTTTTTTTTTGGGTTAATTATCAATGTAAGTCTCGTTCAGCCAATTACACAAAAACACTCAAATTGGTGAGTTCATCTCCGGTAATTTCGGGCCTTTGATTTATAAAATATTGAAGTTTTAAAGCGATATTTGTTTTTTTCTCAGGCGTGCCGTCAGAGCACGTGGGCAGTGATAAACAAAAGCACGTGGAGCTCAACCACGTGTTCTGCCCAATCGATATAGGTTATCTGTTACTATCTTGTTATCAGTACTGCATATACTCCTCATCGTCACCTTAGCTGTAACTCTACGATGGCGACGCCAATTTTGAAACACGCGGTGAGAGCGAATCCGCGCGTCCAAAATGAATTGATTGTCAAAATTTTGGGTATTTTCAATGGGGGGGGAAATCATTGTTCTTTCTTTGTAATACTATTTTTCAATCTCTCGTACATGTACACGTATGTATATACGATTATGATATATACATGCCGACACGACGCTCGGTCGTAGAAATTTCTCGTGTCTCCCATCACCCATTTATATGCCTAATACCTATTTAAGCGACACCCTTTAGTTATCCGTTCGACGTTTTCCCAATCTTCAGGCCACTCGAGCTCGTTAAATCCGTTTAAACGTCTTAAGGAAGAACATGTTATATATATACATATACGATACTATATATTAAACTATAAAGCTCCTTTGGAGTCCGTTTGAAAAATAAGCTCGGTCAATAAAGCGAAGCACTGTATATTTCCTACATAAAAAAAAAGGGGCTCGTCTTTGAACATTACTCTTTGACATCTGAACAACGAAAATTCATCTCTCACGAATACGGCGCTGATACAGTCAAACTGTATGTCATTCGGAAATTCGTATTGTTACGAAATTTCCATTTTCTTCCTAAATTCTCTTTCTGGTGCTTACTTTCTTTCTTTCCTTCTCTGTTACTTTTAATCGCGCCTCCTGATTAGCCTTGCCATCGACTTACTCCTGGCAATTCTAATTACCGCGCAAAATCTCCGCCATTTTTTTTGCGCAATCGCAAACCCGCGTCGAAATTGCCAATTTGACTCGCAATTCTTTTTTCTCGCGAGATCCACGAGTGTGTGCATGCACGAGTTCTGTGAGAATGTGTACGTGTGTGTGTATATATATATATCTGTGCATCAAAATACATAAGCGGTCGTGTCCGGGTGCAATACGAAATTTTTTTGAGTACTGATACAAAAAATTGTCATCGAATGACAAGAGACAACGAAATACATGATACGACGTGCCGT
Source organism: Calameuta pallipes (assembly GCA_030142375.1). NCBI lineage: Eukaryota > Metazoa > Arthropoda > Insecta > Hymenoptera > Cephidae > Calameuta > Calameuta pallipes. The sequence continues at coordinate 44,734 of JARQSW010000217.1, forward strand.
GCGAATTTCCGCAATTTTTTTTTTGAAAATTTACTTTTCATAGTTTCGGGTTCGTTCACCTGCGCTCGTCCATTGTTTCCGCAATAGTTGATAACGAGAAGTCGGTGACGCGTGGCAACGAATACGAACGAAAATCAAAAACGTGAAAATGTGCGTCCAGTTTTGGAAAAAAAAAAGACAAGCGTACCCCCCTCCCCCGTACTACAATTACACTCCTTGCGTGTCCGTTAAATAATTATTAAAAATTTGTACCTCAGCAAGTAATCAATTTTGACAGTAGGTGTACCAATGAAACCTTTCTATCACTCTCACTCTTTATCTTTCTCTTTATCACTCTCTCACTCTCACTGACCTTTCTGACCTCTTCGATCATTGATGGCCCCCTCCCCCCCCCTTTTATAATTGTTATTAGCATATACTGTTTGCACTGTCGAAATCCGAACTCTATATTATTGATCTGACGTCACAATAAAAAATATTATACATACTCCTGGTTAACGGATTATAAATTTTCATTTTTTTTTTTTTATAATGTATTATCAATATCTATATATATATATATAGTTAATCAACGTTAATCATTACGAATTTATACTGCGTGTATCTACACGTTTCTATATACGTTCCTTGTACATACTTTACTCGATCGACACGACCCTATCGGGAGAATGACGTATCAATAATATTTTTCATTATTTATTCGTTATGCAATACAAAAATATATGTATATATAAACACAAGATATCCTCATTTTCCCGTGTCGATCTTCACTCACTACTCAATTTCTTACGTAGAATTCGTTATTTTTCTTTTTCCCTCTACTTTTCAAATTTCCCGCCTATTTCACTGTATCTCTCTGAAAGCACTCTAAGTCGACTTTCTCACCGTTAATCTTTTTACTTGTTCGAGAACACGTTATACTCACGTCGTTAACTCGCAAAAAAAGAAAACGACAATACTCGTGCAGGAGATCTCTTTCTTTGTTCTTTATTCCTTTTAACTATTTTCATTCTTTCCTTGTTTCTTATTATATTTACGAAAACTCAAACGTCTTTTACACGGATCCCAGGTTCTACCGGTACAAAATTACGTACGTAGATCGTAAATCCTATAAAAATAAAATAATTCCATCAAATCAGTCGAGTCTCTTGGCAAAAAAAAAAGAAAAGAGCAACGAAACAAGAAAAGGTAACGAAGAAGAAAATCCCCAATTAGGTCTCGAACTGTGCACTAGACTCACTCAGGGTCGTCCCGTCACCTCGTAGCTCTTTACGACACAAAGAAAGAAAAAAAAAAAGAAAATGGAATTTCTCTTTTTTCTTTAATACCCATATCGAACACTTGTCTCCACTCACGACCCTCTTGCGATCTTTTTCTTTTTCTCAAAGACAAACGAAAAATACTCTTTTTTACCTGTTTTTCCATTTTCTCACTGAAAACATGTATATACATATATACGTATACAGCCACTGGCCCAAAACGATCCCCTCGCCCTTTCGCCCCGCAAGTACAAAACTAAAGTCACGCCTCTCGGGCCACCATCGTCCGTGACTTTAGCTACGTATGTAAAACGGTGGCAGGAATCAACGATCATGTCATCTTATGTAACCATGACATTACCCTTTACTCTTGAAGGTGATAGGTGGCGAGTTGCAGGAACGTTTGATACCGGTACCCTACAGCAAGAGCTCGACAGACCAAGCTGTAAGCGCTTCTCTCTTGCTCTCAAACTACTATACTATACTATACTATACTGTACTATACTATACTGCTCTAACTGCTCTAACTGCTCTAACTACTCTATACTCTACGCCTACTGTACTCACTATACTCTTTACTCTGTAACTACTTATACTTTATACCTACGTTACTTAACTCTACATTCTATACTGCTATACTCACTTTACTTACTTGTTACTGTGCTACCACGTTACTACTCTTTTCACTTACTCTTATACTACTCTATATCTATATTCTACACTATGTTTTTATTTGGTCTCTCTCTCTCTCTCTCTCTCTCTCTCTGTCTCTCTCTCTCGCTTGGTCTATTTATCTTCGTTTTCACTATTTATGTTCTCTATCTGTCCATTTGTCTAACTGTAACTCTCTGTGTCTGCTGTATTATATATGACGTATCTATACGTAATTATCCTTTCTTACGTAAATAGCCCTTTGACCTGTGATACATGGTTCACTGTATATTACGTGTGTATGCTCAAAGGGCTAAAACTCTTTATCCTGCCTCTCTTGAATTCTCTTTCTTGCTATTTTCGTTATCTTCTATTTACCTTATCCGATCTCTTTGTATCTGTCTGTATAATCCCCAAATGATCTTGGTACGTTCTATTAATATGTATTATGCACATCTGTATATTTATGTGAGAACGTACGAGCGTCCGAAGTCAAAATGGTCGGGATTTTTTTTTATTTTTTGAAAAATTAAGCACGAATATTTTTTACACGGTATATAATAGCGATGCAACGATTCTGTGGACGTTAATATTGTCTTCGGACGCTCGCAGGATTGTTTTTTTTTTTCTTTTTTTAATTTTCCATAAATTAACTGCCGTAATAACGATAATAATAATATTTAGAGAGCTCGAAAGATAAGCAGCTTGCTTGTATATCTTTTTTATTTTTTATATTGTCACGATTATAGTTCCCCTTAATTATATTTTTTTTTTTTCGATTATTCCTATACCCATCGTTATGCGTGTCTGACCCGACCCGACCTGACCCATACGTATAGCTACGGCCCTGCGCAAAATTTTCACGCTTTTCCCATGGAGCCGTTCGTGTCCAAGAAAGCGCACTGAACATTTTAAATATATGAACTATATATTGGCGATAAATATATTGTTTATATATAATTTATTTATTGCTTTGCCTTATCAGTGCGATAATTTCGATACGAACGATTCGCCACGGGTTACGTAGCTTCGATGCTGTAGTTTTGTTAATTTGCGACCGCATTATTAATTACGTATAAATAATATAGTATTGGGCGCACGCTTTACACGTATTATTTCGCGGCGGAGACATCGACGGATTAGACGCGTCATTGTCAACAGTTTTTTTTTTTTTAATGGAAACGACCAAAAGAAAAGCGTCGAGGAAGCATTAAAAAAAAATGATTAAAAAATTAGCACATACAAAAGTACGAAATTTTTCTCGGCGAATATTCGAACACGACCACCCGGTATATTTGACAACCCCTAGATTCGATAAAATCATATTGCGTTCATCTGTATCCTGTTTGTCTTTATATTTTTTAATTTTAATCGTCATACTGTCAGCGGATGTTCGTTTTATTAAGTTTTTCGAAAATTCTCATTCTGACTATCTCTCTCTCTATTTCTCTCTATTTCTTTCTATCACTTTGCCTGTCAATCTTTACTCTACTATCCAACTTTTTTACCTGCCGACAAAATGCGATATTGTCCCTTGCTTGTATCGAGCCCAAAACCCCGAGACCCACTTCCAATTTTCAATATACGCAGCCAATTGTTGAGCGATTTTGAAAAAAAAAAAATTGTAGAAAACTCCTTGCGAGCTTTTCGTATTCCTAAAATGGACCTATGTCAACCCACAGCCCATTGAGACCCAAAACCAGCGATCCCCCCCCCCCCTCACCCCCAAGCAAAAAAATTAAACACACATGGACGGCATTACGCACTATATGTATATGTGCATCCGTCGAAAAAAAACCGCACGTGCGACCAGTGCGAAATTAAAAAAAAAATTTTTTGTCAGCGCATCCCAATCCAAGGACCTCAAGAGAATTCTCACAGCATACATGTATTCACGCGCAAGATAAATTCCCATACGATCATTAAAAACCCAAGAATTAATCTTGCTTTAATTCCAAAAAAAAAAAAAAAAAAAAGTATCTCAAAGTCGTAAAAATCTCCCATCAACTGGAATTCAGGGAAAGTAATGACGCGTCACGGTAAGTCAAGGAAAAGTTATGTGCGCATGCGCACAAGCATACGCCCGCACAAACTGTCTAAAATCCCGTCCGGATATTGCATATTTTTCCATCTACTTTGGTGCGCGCGTGTGTGTGTATGTGTGTGTATAGAACAGGAAGCCTTTTTTTCACCATTGTCCTTCTGGCATCAGATTTTTCAAAGTAAACGATTTTTCAAAACATTCTTTTTTTTTAAATACTCAAAAAAAGATAAGAAACTCTAATGCGTGCGTATTCGCACGAGAAGGCTTCACGATCCCAATATGACGTCGAGATGACACGTGGAGAATAATTCGTGACGATATCGATGCGCGCTGATAATGATTTCAATGATTGCGGAATGACGAACACGGATTCTCGTACTCCTTAATATACTACGTCGTTATCAAGGTAAATTATCAAGGTTATTTAGCCAATCAATTCGTAAAAGTTTCTATCGTTATCCTATTATCTATTTCCTTCATACATATATATATAATATATATATTATACTATATATACTGTCTTAATGATGTCTGTATTACTCTATCCACTACTTTTTTTTCTCTACGTCATTATATTGTATATCTATATATAATATCCACGCATCCAGTAACACTGTATACGTATAATTACGCTTTAATTAATTCATCGATCTAATTAAAGGAGTCACTGTCTTCGTGATTGAGCACGACAAAGGGGAGAATTTTGAAAATATTTTTTTCCTCTCTTTTTTTTTTTAATTTTCAATCACTTGCTTTTATCGATTATGTCTTATTACAAACTCCATACGTGTTCCGTTGTCATACATATATATATATATATACATCGTTAAAAATATATATACTTTGATATTATATATTCCTGTCATTATATATAGGGTGTTCAGCAATGATCCTACGTATGGTAATTTCCGAACACCTTGTATGGATATTTGGATTTCGCACTTTTTATTACTTTTTTTTATTGAACTGATATTCTGTCGATTGTTATAGTTTGACGAAGTTCGATTTTTGGAAAATTATTGCAATATCTGGACGTGTGTTATCTGCTTTCGAGTTTGACAAAGAGAAAATGTATGAATAACCGTACGTTGTTACTTTTCCGTAATTCCATAGTGTACAGATGTAGTATGAAAAAAGATATGTCGTATGCAATACCAGAAAGAGGCTGTATCGTGAATGGCACGATAAAGATAAAAACAAAAAAGAAGAAAAGAAAAATTTGTAAATAAGTCCAAATGTGCCATCATTTTTTTTTTTTTGGGGAAAACAATTGAATCATCTGACTCGATGTCTACACTCGTTACATGTCCTGTTTTCATCACAAATTTACACAACCAATTTCCTGTTGACAAAGAAAAGAAGAGAAAGAAGATGAAACTAACCTATATATTATTCTATGGCTTTTCCTATTTTCACTATATCCTCCTGCTTGCCTGTTAGATCTCAGTATTCCACAATCGGTGTTCACGTTAGAATAGAATTGATTATTAGATATGTATACCTATATATATTAAATAGTATATACATGTCTGTTAGCATATTATGTTATATCGATCGATTGTGCATACACGTGAATATTGATTGATTATTGATCGGTGTTATCGGATGCGTAGAAATGACATCGATGGATCTTTATATTTTTTTTTATCTTGATTTTGAGATAAAATTTCCTGCTTCCTGCAATTTTGGAATTACAATGGAACCGCAAAAGTTTGCGTCATCGGTAAGACCGAGATGGAGAATCGAATTTTGGAAAAATCGATTGATTTGTATTTAATAGATTCGTTACCGTTACGATCATTAACTGAATCTGATAATGATTTTGATCCTCCGCTCAGAGAGTGATCAGTACCACCACATTGACAAAATTACGCATATGTGGAAAAAAAAACATGTGCAGTTTCCCATTGACCGTTAGCGACAAATTGATTAGTGAAAACAATGGAAAGTCAAAATTTTTTGTGAGAAGGTACCTCAAATTTTTAACTTCTTCGAAAATTATAAAGCTAGATCACTGAGACGTACGAAAAGTCACCAAAAAGAAAATGAAAAGAAAATACAGAGATTTTCGAAAACGAAGCTTGGACCCTCAAAAAGATCGAACAAGGATCGCGTAAGTATTTTTTTGTTTCTGCTTAAGTTTCGTACTGTCGAAAATTCATTATTTCCTACGTAATGGGGATTATTACTATTTTACGGTGAATGGGCAACGTCGCTGATGGTGGTGGTGATGGTGATGGTGATGACCATAATAATCAGGATGATTATAATTTTAAGATAAAGTTATCACAGATTATCATAAAGCCGGTTACGTTTCTTGATTATTTTTATGGTTAACGATTATGACGATCATGATGATGAATCATGATGGTGGTGGTGATATTCGCGTATAAATATACATACATACATGTACGATATTAAGCATACATATATGCATGCCAGCAAGCCTAATCTGTCGCTGTGTGCCGTTTTGACATGTGCTTGTTATCGAACGATTTATTGTTAGTGCTTAATTTTTCTTCAAAAAAAAAGAAAGAAAAAAAAATCACCCATCTTCACAGTGGCATTGTAAAATTTCTTATCTTTCCGGCGACTGCCTGTAGAGAGCTATTCAAAATTGTCTTTATGCAATCGAAGTGTCCTCGGTTAGGAAAAAAAAAGAACCGTTTGCTTGACGAAGAAAAAAATCCATTTTTAAATCTTGGCCAAATTATCGAGGCTTAATTTTCTTATTTTTATGGGATAATTTTATTTTCGTGCTCGTCTTGCTCTTGCACTTTTTTTTTCCAAATTTCGCGGCACCTCTTTTCAAGTATTGCAGCAATTATTATTATTGTTAGACACATGCAGTGAAAGAGAGATAGAAAAAAAAGAAGGAAAAGATATATGTATACAGGGTGGCGTTTTAATGAGGTAAGAGCTCAATCAACCTTATTTTGGAAATTTCTTAATGTTATCTTTCTTATATGCCATTCGTCAAGCAAGACTAAAAAAATTGGTTTTTATTAAAAAAAAAATTTATTCACATGCTCCTATCAGAAGTCGTTCAATCGGATGAGACAATTACGAGAAGATTTAATTCCAAAAAGAATGTGACCAAAAATTTACACAAAATTTATTCCCCAGATTACGTAACGTACCGAAAGAATTGACTCGGCTCGAAATATTGCAATGCCGTGAATGGGTGATTTCACATAATTGCATGAAATTTGTTACGCAAACGCCTTACTACATATAAATACAATAAGTCTTGAATGTGTCACTAACAAATCGTCCAGGCTGTGTTTAACACGAAGGACGACCGCTGCATCGCAACTTACATGGGAGAAACGTAAGAGGGCGTTTCTCTAACCTAACCCACCCTGACCTGCCCAAGTGAAATCCTTAGGAGAAAAAAAAAAGAGAGAAAAAAAAAGAAAACCTCAAACCCCAAGAAAATAGCCAAAATCCCCAAGATAAGAATCCATAAACTCCCATCCGTCTCCATAGCCAAAAATGTCCTGCCGAAAAATTCCAAAAAATTGATTATCAAAAAATTAATATAAAACTTCGATTTACAGATCCGCGTAGTGAACGCATTTCGGCAGGGGCTAGACGCGCGATACGGTGAGCCCAGCAGCGCGACCCTCGCGGAGGTCCTACGGAAGCAATCATCCCTGAGCAAACGACTCTCGCAAACGAGCAGCATCGAGTACGCGGACAATATACCGGATGAGCTGACAATCCCGGAAATCGACGTGGAGCGTCTCTCGAGTCACAGTCACACGGAGACAGCGGTCTAGATGGATCGAGAGTCAAGATGAAAGAGAGAGAGAGAGAGAGAGAACGTGAGGGGGGGGGAGAGATGGAGGAAGAAAAAAGTTGGCGACATTGATGAAGCAGCAGCAGCAGCAGCAACAATGGCGAATAGAAGAAAGAAAAGAAGAGGGAGAGCAAATCTCCGTATTGAGATATTGAGGAGCCACCCGTTGGATTGAAGTTCATTGGAGGAAAAGCCGAGCGTCGTGGATCGACGTAGTTTTCGCGATACGATATGATATAATAATGCGCACTGGCGAATATACATTATAAATAATTAAACGACAATGAATGGAACGAATGGAGAGATATGCGCGCTCGTATTTTGGATTGTCTTTTTGTTTTGTTATATCTGTCAAATTCGCGATTTACACCGGATAGACGGAAATATTGTTTTGGTAAAACGCAAAGAGGATTTGAGGTTACGATTACGAGAGTTGCTTGGGACTCCTGCTTAAATATTAATAAAAATCGTTTACGAGGGATCGTCGAGCGGCACCGGAAATACGTCACGTCCGAGCTTCGACCGTAATCCGTGCCGATGGTGGCGCCAGAGATGCATTCGCTCGTCCAAAGAAAGTAAGAGACAACAGTACCTAAGGATGTGTTTCTCCTGGAAGTTTACGAGCTCCAGACCTGCGAGAAGAAACGAAAAATATTATTGCGTCATTTCGCGACGATCGTGGATAATAATTAATAGCGTCGATTATCTGCGTCGTCTGCGTCTACGTTAAACGTCGCCGTCGGCGTCGTCACTCGCTCTAGATCCGTACGAAACACCAAGAGATAGTGTACCAAAGTAACGCACCACTGCCTCCCCTGTTTTAGTCGTTACGCGAGGATTTCTTTTATTTTCCTATATTCTCCCTCTTTTCCACCTTTATCACCTCCCCCCTTCGCCTCCCCATTTACCCGTCAAACTTCAACCTCCCCAATTTCATTTTACTCCCCCTCCCCATTCTCAGCCCCGACGTTACTTATCATCCCCGTTATTAGATTTATCTTCCTCGTTTCTCCCCTTTAATTTAATTCTCTGTTTCTTTCGACGTGTCCATCCTTCCCTCATTTTCTTCTTTTTCATCACTTATTGTTATTATACATTATTATCGTTAATTATTGTCATTCACTTCGTATCGATCGCGTCGAGCCCCCCGATCACGAGACTTTCCAATGAGATAAACGAGAGAGGGTGAAAAAGATAATTGCGACACCGAGAGGACTTTAAGAGGGACGCAATAGAGAATACGAATGGGAGGAAGAGAAGGAAGAGAAGAAAGAGGACAGGAGGAAGCGGAAGGATGAACGAAGATGGGGAGAATGCAAAAGTCAGTAACACATAGGGAAAGAAAAAATAAAATGAAAATTAGGCTGTCCCGCATAACGACGTGACGTAGCTTTATACTATTGAAGAAGAAGAAGAAGAAAAAGATACCCGTTAATTCTTTACATCTTTGATCGTTCATTGTTCGTTGTTCGTTAATTGTCGTTCGAATTGGTTCGCGCGATGCTCGGACGCCGCCGCTAATTAAAAATCCACCTGTGAATTAATGCGGATTTGCCGCTGCCAGTTCACGTCAGGCGTATAGATATACACACATGTATATATACAGTCATGTATAAATGTATATTGCTTATACCCAGCCAACTGTCGATCAATTATTTATTTATTAAAAAAAGATGAAGAAAAGATACGTCACGAAAATATAGAATCTCTCTCTGTCTCTCTTTCTCTTTTTGTCTTTTTTTTTCCTCATTTTTATTCGCGTGTCAGTACCCATTGGTATGGATGTACGATGATTAATAAATTTATGCGGACACGACGCAACACTCGACGTGGCAGATTTTGGATTTATAGACGAAAAAAAAAAAAAAATGAATTATGCACAATATTTTTGATCTTTGGCATAACGGATGTGGCAGATAGAAGCATGTAGGATTTAAAGGTGAAAGATTTGGAAATTTTTGAATAGAGCAGATAACGCTGCGCGATAACCATCAGATAAACATCGGGACCGTCACGGTGACGGATTTGAAAAAAATTTTTTTAACTAAAAATGTGAGTTATGCGTGCGTGTCTCTGTTTACCTGATTACTCCAGAAAAATTTTGGAGTAAATTAAAGCAGAAAAATAGGGACGTTTCTTATCGCTCGAAAACAAGTTCTAGTCGAATCGCGAGATCCTAGTCAGTAGTATATTATTATTATGCTTAGTTACTATTATTATTATTAGCAGTACCCGAACCGATCATTGTAGGTCTGATAAGTGAGTGATAAAGAGCAGTACTTGGAGATAGGGAGGAAAGAGAGAAATTTAATATCTTACACGTGGCGATTAGAACGTCCGCTTCTGATAATTGGCTGGGTGTACCGACTAATTAACTATTACGCTTATGATTATAATCCAGGATATAATTACGTGGAGCGCGTTCGAGCAACGCAAGAGGGCCGGCACGTTTACGAGTCCTGCAGATAATATATGAGATATATATATATATATATAAATATATATATTATATATATATGCATATATATATATGAAACTAAGAATGGAATAATTAATACCGCAAGACGGCGTGAAGTCCATTAGGAGAGAGTGTGTGTGCGTGTAATTAACAATTAGGGAAGACACGTGCGCTCAGTGAAACAGCCAAGTGTGATTGGTGGAAATGAATTGTAATTACAAAAGGAAGCGAAAGAAGAAGAAGAAAAAAAGGAAAAGTAAAACGGAAATGGTAAAAAGATTCGTAAAGATTAGAACTATTGCCGTCTCTGTCTAGGATCGTGTGCTGAAATTGTTCCTGGTTGTGGAAGATAATAGGGGTCAGGAGGGTGTAATGGTTTTGGGGACAAAGAAAATGAATACGAAGAAACGTGTGGAATTTGGCATTGAGAGAGGAGTAAGAGAAAGAGAGAGGGAGAGGAGAGGATTACGGGGAAGGATAGAGTGATAAAGAGAGAAAAAGTGAAGAAAATAATAATGACAAGATATGTAAACAGACTAAGAGACAAAAGTGTAAATTTCTCGATGATGATCGATCTTTTACGTAAAAAATCGCTCGTTCATTCGTGATATTGTGTTCTGAATTAAATTTATTTATACGTTTCTATACATATATACATAAATAAATATATATTTAATTGTATATATATATATATAAATTTATGTATGTGTCTATCAGGAGATAAAGAAATATAATATATATATATATATATACATATTCCCGCTTTGAACAAGAAACTCTAAGGGAATTGTTCTTGGAAGTTACATTATATATGGGATGTGTGTATGAGAACGAGAAGAAGCAAACAGAAAATCTCTAAGGATGAAAGGAGAAGTTGAATGTGCTGGGACATAAAAAAGGAACAAAGGCTACAGGATAAGGAAGCATCTCGTTTTCTTTAATGTCAGATGAATGAAAAGAAAAATTGGAATTAATTAATTCGATTAAAAATAATAAATGCACGATGCCGAAGTACGTGAGACTTAAGAAAATAGGGGTTGCTCCTCCCACTGCGGGCGGGCCCTAACTTAACCACGCCCCTTTTGTCGGGGTCGAAAAAAGAAAGAACTTCGACCACGCCCCGGCGCTCTTCTCTTGAAGCGGCGCGCAAAATAATGGAAATCCACTAACTACTTTACTACGCTAATTAATTATTACGATTATTCAATTTAAATAAATAAACCGTTACTACCGTACCGATCGAAGTGAGATTCGACATATGTACATTATTGGAGGAATATATTGTTGAAGGGTTCTCTACCGTTTCGCCATCGGACGTCCTGTTGGGCTCCTCCGACACGCCCACTCACAGGCACCGCCCATTTCGAACGAATATTACGCTTCCCATTGGTCCATTGGCCACACGGGGTCAGAGTGGGGGCCCGAGAGGGACGGGCCTAACGGCGCGTCCGACGTTTAAACTGCTATATACTCTAGGTAGCATGTAATTTATTGAAATGAAATTAATACGAGACGTTATTTACTAAAACTAACTAAAGAGGTATAAATAAATAAATAAATAAATAAAGGATTCTAGGCGCGTAAAGTGAAGAAAAAAGGATGCATTGAATTATTGATGAGAAAAAGTGGAGTTAAACACATGTATACACGTACGGATACGTACAGCTACAGGAACTAATGATATACACCAGATATATATTACATAACAGACACATACACACGCACACACAGACACCACATGCCATAACATTAACTTGTAACGAACGAATACTTAATAGAAATAATTTTTGCAGGACTATTATTACTATTACTACTACTACTATTGTCATTATTATTATTATTATTATTATTATTATTACTATTAACTATTATTATAAATATTAATTATTACTTATTATTGCCATCTATTATTATCGTTATTGACTCTATTGATTATCGTTTATTCATTCTTGTTATTATTACTGCTGTCATTGCTATTATAATTATTATTACTACCACTACTATTACGACTACTACTATTACTACTACTTGTACTACTATTACTATTACTATTATTATTGTCTTAATATTCTCGACTATTCATTGTTCATTCTCCATTGTTGTTGTTATTATTATTACAATAATTGTCATTATTATTACCGTCATCTGTGCCGTATTTCATGATCCTAGCGTTTAAGTGTGTAAGTGTAAAAAAACACGCGTTTCGTTTTAAGTGCCATAGAGGCCAGACATAAAAAGAAAAAAGAAAATGACAAAAAAATAACGAGTCAAGAGATAATCGTGCGAATATAGACAGTCAATCCAAATAACACTGACAGCTCGTGGCATCTTTGCGTGTATCATTTAGTGACTGAAGACACCACGTGGCTCTTTTTTTTGTTCTCCTTTCGAGTTCGAATGACGAATGATGACACTCAGTGACGATAAGAACTGTTAATGGTACAAGTGACTTAAGATTAAGGTTATGACGTATGTGGTCTGGTTTAAAATGACTTTTCGTCAGAATCAAGATTGATAAAGATCGTTGGCAAAAGGCGGAAGATACCCGATGAATTTAGAACGAACTACTACAATGATGATGATGATGATGATGATGACGATGATAATAATAGACGATTATGATAATGACGATGCATATTGATAGTACGTTAATTTGATTAGCGATTATCGCGAACCTCTTCTTATCGGCGGCTAATTGTTGTACACCAGAAACGCTTATGGTGCAGATTATTAAAGAAAAAAGAAAAGAGACATAGAACTTTTAAAGAATTATAGAAATACTGGATACGCAATATCTTATAAGGTGCAGGGGAGGTGGTTGGCCGAAAATGTCGCATGCTAAGATTATTCTTATTAGGGTTTTCTGTTATCTTGTTCTTTTCTTGTTTTTTTTTTTTTCTATTTTTGTTCTTATTTCGAGAGAAACGGAGGATGGTGGGATGCGAACGCTCTCAGAGTGGTATCGAAAGTTTACACTAGTTAACATAATTGAAATTGTATAAAAAAGAAAAAAAAGATGAAAAGACATTGAAAAAAAAAATGATATCTTATTACCTCTCTTTCTTGCTTTTTCTATCCATTTCTCTGTCTCTCTTTTTCTCTCTCTCTCTCTCTCTCTCTCTCTCTCTCTCTCTATCTATCTCTGTCTCTCTCTCTTAACCTCTCTAAGGTATACACGTACAACCGCATTCACTCTTCTATATATAATCTTAAAAAATTATCACTATTAATATTTTCTATCTTCAATTTATCCCGTATTCTTTCTCCTCCTTTCTTTCTCCTCTCTTTCCGCTAATGCGCGCTATACGTAATTCCGTCTCGCACGCACACGTGTATCTATCCGAAATATGGAAAGGAGGAAAAGAAATTGAATTAACGAATTTTTTTCGGAGAACTTTTCACTCTCGTTATACTTTCTGGCGATTGGTCCCAATGGCGCGAAATACGAAATTATTGAGGCGACCAATGACAATTTTTCTATCGATTCGATTCTATATAATAATCCGGTACTACTATCGCACTGGTACACGTATACGTACACGCTTCTATTATCACTGTTAATAGTTATGCAACTATTATTACTATTACTACTAATACTACTACTAATATTATTATTATTATTAATACTACTATAGTATCGGTACTACGTAATTTACATCGTGGGACGCACACTAGCCCCTCTGTACCATTTTCTCCCATTATCGACGCTCGAAATTTTGGGACCAAATGCCAGTAAGTAGTTGTGTAGTAAAAAGAAAGAAAATATATTAAATTCCTATAACGATATCTCGAGGCATAAGAGTCGTATAAAAATTTATTTAATACGCACATCCGCCTCCAGGTTACGTTAAATGAATTGTACTGTACCGTAGGAGGCTATAAAGACAAAATGATGATGATTAATGAAATAACGAAATTTCAAGAAGATGGGCACAACGATCCTACGTGAATTTTGAGGAATTGATCGCACTCATGAAAACACTTCTGAATAATACACGTATTATCAATTTCCGACCACTCTCTTCTTCTCTGACTATATTCCTCTTCCTTTCGAAAGTCCGAATCGTGTTGTTCCCATTTTTGGTTCTTAATTCGAAACGCATCTATACGACACGTGGAGTGTTTCTTTAGGAACTTCCACCTTCGACCTGATATTCTTAAGCGAGTAAATGGAGGTCAAAGGTCAAGGTGAGCAGGTCAATGAAATATATCGAATGTTGCTGAAAGCAAAATCGAGGGATTTGCGTAATGATGCGTGAAAAGGAAAAAAAAGGTGGCTGACCGATAATGCGAGTGAAAAACTTCGTTACTGAGATTAAAATCATATTTTTCTGTCGTTACTGTTATCGATTAATAAATAATTATAGTAATTGAACGAATAATAATAATAATGATAATGATAATGAATTATCGAAAATAAATAAAAATATTAAAGAAACTGAAAAAAAAAGGTCAAGGGAGTGTAAAACAATTTTTCGCGGATAGGAATTAAGAGGGATGGTTGGTGATTGATAAGGATCAATGTTCGAAGGGTCAACGTGCTGGTCGAAATTCGTTTTTGATTTTTGGTTTTGTTGTTTAATTTTTTGTATTCTTGTTGGAAACACGAATTTTTTAAAAATTCTTACTGTTTTTTTTCTGGCGTATAAGTACGACGAAAAAAAATCAGAATGTCAATCTTCCAATTAGAAAATAAAAGGGACAATAACGCGCGACCCGTGCCGATAAATGGTGAATCGTCTGTTCAAGGATTCACCTGACCTTTGAACTCCTCGAGCTATTTCCGAACTTCCTTATCGACCTCTAAAAAATAATTCTCCTCTGTCCATCTTACGTAACTCTTCCGTAAATGTCGTAGTCGCGGGTCTTGTTCCTTTTTATTTTTTTTTTTCTATCACAAGACCTTCATTTCATTATCATTTCGTCTAGACAACGAGGGCAAGAGAGTAAGAGAGAGAGAGAGAGAGAGAGTACAGCACGAGTGAGCCATAAAAGAAAAAAATTTTTTTTTTAAATTAGAGAATTGATTTAGGTTAGGTCCAGAAATGTCTTACGAGACATCATTCAGCATCCCCCTACGAACTAGACTTATTTATTTTTGTTACTATAGACGAGAGAGGAAGAGAGAATGACTGGGATTTAAAAAAATATATAATGTATGAAAGATCACGTGCATCTTTTGTGCGATTTAGCAAGGAGCAAAAAGTATATACTTAATTAGCTATTGTGCACTAGAGAGCGAGAAAGAGAGAGAGAGAGAGAGAGAGAGTATGAAAATAAAAACCATGTTGGTGCCGTGGGCTATCGGTATATATAATATATAATATATAATATATGCCTACATTGTACATAAAACACTGCCCCACATTATATATATAATATACATAAATCTATATATATAAATACTATACGACGTTGTCATATCGAAACCGTCACGATAGTCGTTTCGAGTGTCACAGTTTTTCGAGCTGAAGGAGCATCTCGAAGAACCAAAAAAAAATGGAACAAAAGAAAATTCCAAAAAATTATTTTACAAAACTCGATCCGACCATCCCGACTGTTTCAGCATGATTCTATCGCGTCCTACGTTCGTTATACACAATGATGAAACTATTAGCTTTCCGCAGGAAGCTGTACTACATACTGTATCGTAATGAAGGAACAAAGAGAAAGAGAATTAAAGTTGAAAAAAAAAATAATAATAAATCCTGTGAGCCAAGAGACGCGGGATAACGAAAAAAAAAAAAGAAAATTATGGATGATAAAAAAAGTACTTTTCGCGCGTGTCGTGTGCATATGTGTGAATGTGTGCGTGCGTGCGTGAAACAGATGGAATTTTCAATATTTTCAATCTACATACGTACGAGACAAAGTCTCGCCGTTAAGTAAAAAAGAAAAAAACGCCTGTAAAGTCTTCTCTTTTTTTTTTTATATTTTTTTTTTCTTCTTCTCGTCTCTTCTTCTTTCTCTTCTGTGCAGAGCCTCGCCGTTCAATCTCGATATGCCATTGAGGTTTTCTCTACTATACATAAGCATATACCGTAAGTCAAGTAGGTTAAGTAAAAATAAATTGATAAGACGTTGACGATGCACGGGATTGATAAGAGACACGATAAGAAAAAAAAAATGAGAATCGTAGAGAGGAAAAGTCGAGAGAACTTTTGAGATTAGGTTACATTCAAGATCGAATGATAACGCGAGCGGACTCTGATATCCTGGTTAAGGATTATTGTATTATTAAGGGAGGCGTTTTAGTGGGATGAATTTGATTAGTTTGGGGACAATTACGAAATTTAAGATAACGGAGTCCCTTTTGCGACGGAGATAACGATTCCACGTGTAACGTGATGAATTTTGAGGAATCGTGATTTTGTCATTGGACGGTGAATGACGATCGTGCGATCTGTCGGATGACTGAATGATTGTTGACTGTGTTGGGATAAGGACAATGGTATTTGGACATAATAATAAATTATGGGAAATCGTGACGGGATTGTGGACTTGAAAATTTGAATGGATCATTTCGAGTTGAAATTTACGAATGGATGAGTAATAAATAAGGGGGAACGAAACGGCGGGAAAGTTTGAGAAGACAAAAAATGCGTAAGGAGATCCTGGTTAAGAAAGAGCCCATTATATTGATGAAAATATTATAAATTATTAATGTAATAATAAAAAGAATGAGATAGTTATTATTATTACTGAATCACGTAGTAGTTATTGCCTTCGATTTTTTGTTTTTTTTTTTTTTTGATCAAAGCAAAAATCATAAGAACCATGTTCGAAATTTTTTAATTTGTCTGGTTTATAACCTATTTTTTCTATTTTTTTTGAAATCCTCGTGTTAATTGTTTTACGTGGTCTCTGTTGTTTGTCCTAAATGGTTATTTTATGGTTTTGATATTTAAAAAAAAATTTTTTCATGATAACATATTTTGGTCTTAATAAGTATATTTTTTTCTTTTTAAGTATCTATGGCAACTGTATCTTTGAAACGAAGATGCTTACATTATTCAAGAGTTTCCTTCTTCGATGGCAATTCAGTGAACTGCGTTCCTGCTGCAGGTGCACCTGCATCTGGTGCCAATGGTAAAGCGCTAGCAGCAGCTTGGATAGTTCCTCAGATCGTCGAGGAGGTGGCGCTGCGTGTACCGGCAGGAAAGTGCTGCCCCCTTCAGCGGAGGATTATGAAACTACGCACATATCGTGAGCATAACTGTAACGATAACAAACGTTAAAGAAAATACTTTGACTTGAAAAGCATGTTGAGAAACATGGAGATACGTAGTTACATACAATTTTTTCATTATTCGTGACTCCGCGATAATATACGATGTATTGTTATATATGGAAATGAATAATGAGAGCACGAAATAAAAATGTAATATATTTATTGAATCATACTTTTGCATTATGTCGTAAAGAGTAGTGTGACATCCCTCGAAGAGATGGCGCCACGTTGACTGATTCAAAAACTGTCATCCCCCTAAACACTCGCGAAATTTATTTACATTTTTTTGAATACCCAAAATATTAGATAATAATTATAAATTTTCAATCCACATAATGATTCAAAAAAAAATTTTGGAAAGTGGGTTAAATTTTTAAATGAAATATTCATAGCGGACAATCCTCGTATAAGTATGTAATTACATGCATGAATGTCCATAAAATGCCGGTAAGAAAATTCTGCACTGCTGCAATTCGCTTGCATTCGATAAGAATGCACAGATGCAAGTAATTTTCTTATGCGAATTTACAAAGTTACGTATAGCCTCGCGAGGCCACTCTTTACTCAGGGACGAATATTTTATTATCCGTGCACGATGATCTCTAATATTTCCATGCAACTGCACTCGCACGCTGCAACTGCAATTGCATTCTTGTTATTGATAACGATCAGTCAATTTACTTAACAGCCAAAAAATATACGGGGCACTATTTTTTTTTTTCAAATTATGTTATCACCTCCCGTTATCAATTTGGTTATTGTTAAATAATAGTTTATCGATTTTTAAAAATCGTCCATTAATTTTGTAGAAAAATCAAGCCCAATCGGCAAACACTTTACAATTGACTATACATGCTGACAGGACGATACGTTTCTACGGCATAACAATGTTCTGTAGCAGCGAATGCAGAAAACATGGCGTCTACAATGTTGCAGCTGGCCAATATCTTCGATGCTTCTTGTGCCTAGTATATAGGCACGTGTATATAGGTATACTGGTGGAAGGAGTTACACATGTGCTCTCGGATGCACATCGTGTATGCGGAGTCGCTGCAGGGCGAGAATTCTAACGAGAAAATAAAGAAAATGAAAAGTAGATTTTACGACATATTGGATTCGCTGATTTACAGTATCGTCTTCCCACTTGATTTCACGCACGACTGCCATATGTGCACAGACTAGAATGCAAGTAGGTGGATGCACTTGCGGCCATCTTGCCGTAGCACCAAACGGTAAATATTTTTGCATAACGCAAAGATAGTGTAAACGTCAAATTTTTTTTTTCAAAATTAGACTGAGTCTGCAAAATAAAAAAAATTCTTTTTATATCGTCAAACATTTTTATATTTTTAAAATAAATGCCTATAAGATTTTTTGTGATTTTCACGTAGATACGTGTTTCCCTGTGAACGTAAGAAAAAAAAAATTGGCTCTCCTTATCCGATGTGCCAATTGGATTTATTTGTCCAATTTGTTTGGAAATATCGGCCGCACGTACGTCGCAATCTGGACGAGGCGAAAGAAAGCAGAAACGATCGGAACTTGGTTCCCAACAGTTCGGAACGTATCGATTCGAATGGTATGTCTAAATTGGGCGTCCAGGTTCGAGGAGCCGCAGCCATTTTTGCCAGCGGATCAAGATTCGCCAGAATTTGGCTTTTTCGTAATTGTACGCAGACGCGTGTCTTGGTAACGTGTAATCCTATACGTAGACTCGAGATCGGCGACACTCGTGAAAGTTCGTGATAGTTCGTGAGAGCACCTTGCTGTTTTAACAAGGCTATCCGGGATCCCAGCCGATTTTCTGACCGCGAATTTGTTGGCCGACTCGACGTCGCGCGCGATAACCGACGCCGACGTCGGTGCCGACGCATCTCTGAATTATAACCGACCTGCCGATGATTTAGGAACGGTAGCCAATGGCAAAGTTAATTATACTTAATTTATAACCTTTCAAAACGTAATTAAGAAATAGTCGAGAGACACGCTTTTACCTTAAATTCCTTTGGATCCGTTCTCATAGTTTTGTACAAAAAATTTTTTGTATTCGTGTTACATTTTTTTTCAGAACGAATCGTACGCTTCTTTTTTTTATTCCATATATACATATATTACATATACATATATACATATATTCTTTACACATACACGTACAGTGATATATGCATAGGGTGTGTCGTATTTACGAACGCACCCACTTTCCCTCGATTCGCAAAATAGGTACTGGATGGCCATTTGGAATGTTGCGAATGTTACGGTGGGCGCCGATTGATCTGTACCCGTTACGGAGGACAGGATCAAAGGACAGTCGGGATCCTAATTAGTGAACTCGAAACCGCCGACATAGGCAGCAGCCCATGGACCAGCAGCATCCGAGCAACCAGCAGCCATGACATAAAGCTGGTATTACATACGCATTGACGACATACCATTAATTAAAAAAAAGAAATTCAAAAGTTACACGACATGACAAAATTTCCAAAAAATACAGCTCATCCCGTGCGACTTTGTCCGAATGAAAAAAGATTTGTAAAAAGAAATTATTCGATCAAAAAAATTTCAAAATTTGCTAAAAATTTTTTCGTAAAAACATAAAGTCACGCATGGACCCATCGACGAATTTTTTTGTTTATCTTTTTTTTTTCTTTATTTTTCCTCTTTTCTCTTTCTCCTATTCATTCAAAATTTCCGAAAGAGTCCCAGTCCGATCGTTCCTTCTTTTTAGTGTTTCTTTTTCCCTTCGTCTCTTTTTTTATTTTTGCCCCCCCCCCCCCCACCCTTCCACGTCTTTCCATGTCTTTTCGACTTTTTTCCTTTACGTCACAAATAGGCTTCGCCTGGCGATTGGTAACGAAGATTAGACCGGCTCGCTATCGGTACCGAACAAGCCGGACCCGTTTCAACCTTTCGCTTCGGATATATTCGACAAGACTTCGTATATGATCGGGATCCACAGGACTACCTAAGATCCTAAGATCCTAAGATCCTAAGATCGTTGTTATATCTGCCGATAAACGATACGCCAGTCTCGAGGGTCCCACGTTATAAGAGGGAGTAGCGAATGAATTATACGGCTCACATAATTCCTATCGGTCCGCCTGCAGCGCCATCTAGTTTCGGTTTATTTCAATACGGTCCATGAATATTAATAGCCATTTTAAATGCGCGATATTACCATTAGATATCAATACGGACACCCGTTGTATTAACCGAAGACGGTGCAGGCCGTTAGATGTAAATTAAATTTGTCAGGAAAAAATTAAAAACAAATTTGTGCAGTACATAAAAAAAGTTTATCAAAAAGAAATAATAGACCGTCCTTGTATATTTTATTTTGAATATCCACGTGAGATCGCATACCTGCTACCAAAGCATTCCGTCCTCTTTGCCTCATTAAACGTTCCGCATTACTCTTGGTGGTAAGTGGTGGCGGAGCTCAGGGCGCATGCGCAGACGCATAACGCGAACGTATCTAAATTACAGATCGATGGACGCACGTAAAACAGGTGGCTGAGTTGCCGGACGACTTTGACAATTAGTTCACGTATAATTAGGCCTTTTTCGCAAAGCTATTGGAACACGGATACAAGAAACGCCAAAAAGTTTGCAATACCTTTAGAAGGGTTGAATATGAATTTTTTTTTTTTTATTTAGTACAAACAATTATGATTCCTCGCTGACAGCGACTATCTGCTCTTTATTATTGTTACGAACTGTCAGTCCGTATACCGTAAGTCAAACTTATACAGGGTGTCGATATTGAATATTACACAAGGGTAGTTTCCGACTGTCAGACGCAAGTGTCAAAGTTCACACGTCAATCGTTCAGTTTGTTTTGCTTTGATAAATAAGTGACAGAAATACACTCCGTTACGATATTATCGCGTGAAAAGTACATTTTTAGTTCTTTTCGTCCCTTAAATTTGAATCGAGGAAAAATAAAAATTGATGTACCTATAGTATAATTTTTTTCGAAATTCGAAAGTGTCATCTTAAAAATTACAGATATAAAATTCGCCAAATCAGGGTCGTATCTTCGCAGGGGCCCGGTCCCATTTATTGGGGCCCCGACCGTGTTCCTCCGGGCAAACCCATCGATCGATGCACTTTGAAGATCAGCGTCAGGCGGGTGTAAGTTATTATTGGCCAACCAGTACCGACGGCATGACTTCGCTCATTCGTTAATGCACCGATTAATTTAATCCACGGAATGTCGCTACCGACTGCCTTACCGACTGCATTCTTCGCGTGTCTTGGCCCCTGATGACAGTCCTGACTTGGTGCATCCTTTGCAGGGAGGGGGGGCGGGGGGGGGGGACGATGCACCGATGCACTCAGCGTGACAATATTAACGACGTAGCCAAATTAAAAAAATTATCCTTCACTCGTTCAGACTAACGTTTTATTACGATTATAAATTATTTTGATTAGATATCAAGGGCAACTTTTTAATTAAAATTTTTTTATTTCCTATATTTAACGGAAAAATTTTTCAATTATTTTTATTCAGTTTTAGTGCCGACTCGATCGCTCGTCATTTTATCCAATTCTATGACTCGACTGACTGACGTTTCCGTCGACTGCGAAATAACCGAGAAATTATTCGTATCCGCTGATTATCGAACGATCGATCCGTGCGTGAGGTTTGACGGCCGTAAAAGCTCCAGTAATTTACGGCCCTGGGTGGGCAGTAAAGATGATCTCTGTGGTTTAATGAAATTCATATTTTCAAAATTTCACAGGACAGACTTTGGTAATCTTGATACTTGCTTTTCGTTTGGTCTCTTACTTTTTCCTTAATACACTCCCACACGTACGTTCACATACTTGCGTTCAATAAGTATACGGCTACGCCGACGCGGATAATCGTAAATTCGTGGTGACAAGCGATCATAAAGCGCTCATTAATTTCAATACTTTACGATTGGGGGCATCCAATAATGCTAAAGGTGTCTTTAGTCTAATCGCTGGATGCACGGAGCCACAAGTGTGGACGTCCCATAAAGGTAAGAAACATATCTATATAGGTATTGTTGAGTGGTAATGGCCCCGTGTATAGACACCGCTATATATATACATATATACACGTTAACGTAGATCGTTCAGAGGATTTCCATAGAAATAGCCTTTCACGGCGAAGAACATCAAAAGCACCGGATTTTCTCTATGGAGTTAAATCCCATAGGTAATAGTGGCACCCGCTAAACGATACGATAAATTGAATTCTTTAGAGGCACCAGAACATTCGCACCTGGTTCACCCCGTAGATATATTTTTTTTTATTTATTATTTTTTTTTTTCAAAAAGACAAATTTGCATACTCTCAATTTTCGCGTGCAATTTTACAAGATATATTCAGCCAATGAGAACGATTACTTAGGGAGTGATTTTTGGGTAGGAAAAAAATGAATGGTGCAAAATAAAAAAAAAATGTGCGAATATATTCGCGATATCAATGCCGGTCGTCATTAATAACTCGTCACGTATAAACGCCACGTTTTTCTTTGTCCTTTCGTTTCTATGGGGCACGGAGAATGGCACTGCTAGTAGGGACGTCTCGTTCAATTGTCAGAATGGCGCAATGGGGTTGGCACCACTGTTAGTGACTACTGACTACTGCCTACGCCGACAAACTCTATTAAAGGCACGCGGTTCATTTGGTCACGTGCTCGCACAAGTGGTAAATTGGCATCATTTGGTGTCACAAAATCCTGGGCTTCGACCTTCGTCACTGGTGGACGTAGCTCGTGTATCTCCGTAAGTGTTCGGGATATTCCGGTGATATCGTTAGACTTGTCAACTCGCTATGGGATTTAGTTTATGGCTTGTAGGAGGGGATTTTGACAATTTTTGATTACACGTGGAGAATATGGAAAACGTCAAAAATGATTTAATCGAAGAAAAAATGATAACAAAAAAATTAATTGCATCGTTTAATGAGCTTATGGGGTTTTATGGGGTTTTTCACGAAACGTCAGAATAAAGTAAATCGTGATCTGATTGAAGACGGATCTTCCGTGGGGAATGTAATTCAAAAGTGGTTTCCTGTCTCTGGAAAAAGTTTGTATTGATAATACAAAACCGCCGAAGAAAATATATGGAATTACATTGAATTAGTAATTTTTCTCGAGACGCGCCAGGAATATTGATAAGGTATCACAAATTACGGATATTCGAAAAAATTCGGTAATTCAAAAAAAAAACCGTACAGTGACCAAAGTTTCGAACGGACGCCAAAAGTAGTTGGCAAATTCCTGCAATTAAATTTTTTTTTTACAAAATACGTAAAAATGAGAGAAAAAATATTCCCACGTACGCGAACCATAAAAAGTTGAGAGCTCCCATTATTGCGGTCGAATATTCCACATGCGTGTGCACTGGCAGTCCATAAGCATATTGTACAATGGAATAATACTTGTATAGCTATCGAGAACCGGTAGGCAGTGTGTGAAATGGAGAATAGCCCGGTACAACGTCACATGTGTGTACATATATGTACATACATAGCAAGCACGTATGTCCACGCATGTTCTACGTACTACGAAGGGCTTTGGTAAAACGCACAAACAACGTATTGTAATAATGGATGCGTGTCCCGTGTGCCTCGAACGAGTAGGCAGCACGAGTGCCAGTACGTGTTGTACAAATACGATATCGGCTCAAGGGTAAAAACCCCATAGGCACGTGGCCCCTTTTGAAAGGGCGCCGAATATAACGAACACCCCCGACCGTGAGCCACCCCCAGGGGCGGAGGCGCCCCACCCGAGGCCACGAGGCCTGTAGACCCGCAAACTACGCTGCGGAGCCCAAGGAACATGCCCTCGCAGTTTCATGGGGGTTAACTTACAAAACCCCATTGCTAATACGACGGGAACCCATAAGCCCCCCATTAATACATTTTTTTTTATGTAACGACGATCTCGTTTTTTTTTTTGTAATCTTAGAAAGTATCTCGAAGGGTTCTTAAAGACATTTGTTTGGCATCCGCACCAAGGGGGGTAACACGTGATCATAATTAATTCAAAAAATATATAAAACGTTTTCACGCAGCCCTTTTTTTTTAATTGCACAAAACGAATATTTTCAAAAATGAAGATGCAAAGACGTGTCGAAGGAAGGAACCGAAAATCACAGCCCGTAGAAAATCATTGGTGACCCCTGATGACGCACTTGCGAATCATCTCGGATGTTCCTCTGTAATTTAGTCGTCACACGACTCACCGGTCCAGCCTCCTTAATCCCGACATTGGTCCGTCAAACGGGCGGGGGGGGGGGCCCTCTTCAGATCTCACCACGTCATCCAGCATTGTATTTCTCGAGAGGGAAGATTTCGGGGGTGAAACACTCGAGCGACTTCCAACGAAACAGAGGGTGGGTGAGGCGAAGGGGGGCTAATACGACTAGGTACAAGGTTTTCAGAATAGGCGCCAGACACAAAAAAAATGTGGATTTAAAATTCCGAAAAAGAAAGAAAAATCCAAAAATATTTCCCGACGTCCGAAACGCCGTGCATAGGAGTTTTGAAAAATTGGAGATGCAACGAGACTAGGTGGGTCGCGGTGCAAAAAATCGCCGCGGGCGATTCGCACGCACACTTGCCTCCCACTTGGCCCGGAATACGTGTAATCGCGCGTACGTTTACCCACACACAGTCCTCTTGGAAAACAATGGGATTTTCAAGAAGAGGATCCTCTATCGGAGAAACACGCCCCGCGCTCGGAAATCGTGGGAGGAATCTCGCGTGGGAACGTAGTGGCGGTTCCCGTTGATTCGAACCAAGTCGGTCTCTCGTTCTGACGGTAGTGGAGGAGGCCTACATAGACACATCCACGTGGCCATACAAATACCTATATAGATATACGTATACGTATAGCTACACGTATAGAGGGACGGGTGGCTACGAGCGACAGAGAGTGCGGCGCCCTGACGAGAGACGAGAAAGAGAGT
This sequence comes from Calameuta pallipes, assembly GCA_030142375.1. Taxonomy (NCBI): domain Eukaryota; kingdom Metazoa; phylum Arthropoda; class Insecta; order Hymenoptera; family Cephidae; genus Calameuta; species Calameuta pallipes. The sequence continues at coordinate 70,126 of JARQSW010000217.1, forward strand.
CCCAGGTCGTCTCGAGTTCCCGAGTTCCCGTGTTAGCAGAGCGCCGACCGAGTGCTGAGTCACAAAGCCATTCCCAGTGTTGGTAGTAGTGGCCTCACGGTGGTATTACTGGTGCCTGGTACTAGTAATAAGTAATGTTGGTAGTGGTAGGGACTTTTGCGCGCGTCATTATGGGACTGATGCCACACTCGTCAAAGACTGGAGTACGTAAACCGTTGACTTTCCCAGGGGGGTTAGAGGCTGGTCATCCGTGCTCAAAAAAAAGAGTCGAAAAAGGAAAAATAGAGGGAAAGGGGGGAGAGGAGGAATTTTGATAGACGTAATTGGGAGATATTCGGTGCCAGGATGGAATCGTCCTTCGAAGGATTCCTCGGTGTATTCGTTTGGCGCTCCAAGGATACGACAGTTCGTTTTTTTTTTTTTTTCGAATTTGGTTCGATAAAATTATTTCATGTAACGTTGGGGGATGCTACGTATTTATCGATTGGTTTTGAATCAGTCAAGAAACGGATACCCGGAGCGCGTGGAATTGCTCTCGCGCATCAAACTTCTACGTGGAGTCGTAGAAGTTCAACGAAAAACCGTCGTACTTGTCGTTTATATACGAAGAGTCGAGTATCGTGTATCTTTGAGGTTAGGTATTAATCTTACACGTTCCGAGCGCAGCGCGAGAAATTGTTACTCGCCAGGTGGCGTCCTTAAATGCCATTTACCATCAATAATCCAGATGTCGGTTATTTTGAAAAACGAAAAGCAAAATTTCAATTTTTCATTACCGAAAAGAGGTCTTTATAAATTTTTGCTTTTGGACCCGGACTGGTAGCTGGGGGAAAAAAAAGTATGCGCAACGCCAGGAAGAAAATATTTGTTCTGCCGTTGGTACCTAATCGTTCCAGATTGTCAGTGTAGCCAACCTGAACCTTCGAGGAGGTGGCCATGCACTGTCTCCAGAGATTTCTGTCAGGTCCTCGGCCAATGTCCGCCTAACAGGTCGACCTTTGACCTCACGAGGGTGGTCGGCCCCGGGAGGTCTCCCGATCACGCTCCTCGTATCGGCTACTCGGACACGCCCGTGGTCCATCATCCCATCATCTCCGTTCGACCTGGACACGACACCAAACACACGAACCTAACCTCGCTCTTCTCTCTTTTTCTTTCCTCTCTTCGTTCTGCTTCTCCTCTTCTTCCTCTTCTTCTTCTTTCTCTGCCTCGTACTTCGTGGTAGGATAATGTTCCGCTATTTAAATGATGTTTACCAGGAAATAAAAGGCTCACCTCCCATGGTGTCTTCCTGCTCGCTCCTACAGTCCGTGCATCGTACGTGCTGCGGTTTCACGAAGTATCATCGATCATGAAACGACCTGTACACGTAGAAAGGGATTCGGAGCGATTCGTCAAAAGGATATTTGGTGTAAGATTAAAGAGGCTAAAATTGTGAAACAGCCGGTAGAATATCTGGACCTCGGTCGGGAGTGAAATAACGCAAGGACGTTCGGGGTCAATGTCCTCGAATTAATTAAAGGCTAATTAACTACTGTCGCTTTCATCCGCGCTCACGATCCTTCCCGAGTGAAATCACTGTTATCGGGCAGATCTCCGATAAGCGTCCCACGATCCCCCACAGATCGAGAGACTCAATCCCACAGCCCGTGGCGTCCTTATAAAACAGCAAGATCAGAAGGAGATGACGAGGAACAGCGTGTCCCAGCTATTCCAATTAAGGAAGCCAGGGATGCTGGGAAGGATCCACCTAACCCTAACCCAACCTGACTCCGTATCACCTAACCCCAATTTCATCCGCAGAAAATGAATTCCTCGAGTCAAGGTGATCCTTCAGGATCCTGAAGGATCCTTCGGGATCAACACCGACGTCACCGTCCAGCGCGGCTGGACCCGCCGAGGATCAGAAGCAACAGGACTCGGGACTCGGTCACTCGAAAAAGAGAAGCCGAGGAGCGGATGGCTGCTGAAGGAATGCGCAGAAGAGGAGGAAGAGGACGTCGGAACGGAAAGAACGAGAGAGAGAGAAGGGATGAAAGAAAGAAAGAAAGAAAAAAAAAAGGTTAAACTCGTTTTCGTTTTCGTCGCTAATTAGACTCGTTAACCGCCTCTCGGCATAGCCAGCGTAGCCATAACCGGGCAACTTCAGAGACCGGCGAACGAACCGAGAACCCAACCAACGCTTGGAGCTAGTTTGTTCCCGTCGTCCAATCCTCCAGGGTGCGTTTCTTGATCGGTAGCGGTTCACGGTGCACGCGCACTCTATGCCCTTTACGCGAAAATCGCAGCGCCTCGCGGACCCCCTACGTATTTTCCAAACTTTTTTCCTTTTCGAAATACATCGATTCTATATGAACAGCGGAAGTCGTGAGCTTCGTATCGTAGGTGATTTTTTGATAAAAAGTACGAAGCTTTTTAACGCTATCTTATGGAGCTTTCGTTCGATCTTGAGAGACGTACACAAAATTTGGAACGATACTGTTCCTTTGGGCTGATTACGTGATCCTATCGTTATCCGTGCGTCAGGGTGTTGATTTACGAGAAAATGATAGTTCGCCATTTTGTTATTTAAAATGACGAATAAATTAGATCGAGGCTGTACGCAAGTTATCGTGTCGTAGAATGACGAGAGTCATTCTGTAGGACCGTTGAAACTTGATGATTTAGAACTGTCGTGTCTGCATGGTGATATGTGTGTCAGTGGATCAGTGCTACCAATCGTCACAGTGAAAATGACAGTCATCCTACTCTTGGGATACTTGCTCCGTTGCTCCCCTCCTGGTCTGGGACTCATCGTCGCTTGGTGTCTCTTCGAGATCCTGACTCTATCCATCAGGACCCAGCCAGGACTTGGGCCCAGACAAGACCCAGACCCATACCTGGGTCTGATTGAGACACACCCGGGATACAGATCGCCGATAGTCGATGACAAAACGAACATTGGTGACGGGAGCCGGCGCGAGATAATCATCATTTTTCAAGGCAGTTTTCAACGGGGCGATATTGTCGGTTGATCGTCGTTTCGAAAGATTCGACAGGCCGCGTCGATGTCGCCGAAGAGATTTTTATGAAAATATATATTTTTTGTAAAACCACGTATCGCGCGATTTGAAAAAATTGTTTTTCAGGTAAATAATGAAATTTGTGATTATATCGGAACGTTCGTTGTGCAGATTGGATAATTGCAAGAGTATAGTATATAATTCGTACGTGAAGGCGGACACTGACGTCTCTCGGCGGGGCCCTAATACTCTGTGGGCGGCCATGTTGAATCGTGATATGGGACTTGCAATTAAGGCCGAGTAGGCCACCCGGACGAAGCGGTGCGATAAGGTGAGTTTGCTCGGAGCCCGTCCGAGGTCTTGAGCTTGACCCTTTGACCTTTCCTGCTATACTTCGTAAAGCACTGTGCGCTTCTCCTGGTTAGGTCACGATTAAATACTGATTGGGTGGCCCTAATAACTGGGGACTTCTATACACGTGGCAGGTATGCAGAGCTTAGAAAATTGCATAACTATATTCGAAGTACAAAAATTATCAATCGTAACGACAACGACGATAATTTTAAAATCGGATATAATTATCGATAAAAGGAAAAAAGACGATTTTGAAAAAATAAAGAAATTACAAAAAAAAAACTCAAAATCAAATTTCAACGTGCTCCTATTAGAATAACGTGAAAGGGTATCGGTTTCACCTGTTGTCCCTGCACGATCAGATAAAAAGGAGCCTCGGGTTCCCTGCGGCTATGCAAATCCCAAGCGAACTAATGAAGATTAAGAATGCCCAAATAAGGTATTAAAAAGGAGCACAAGGAAGGCGAACGGTTTTGCCTCATTTCTAAAACGTCTTCCTAACGAGTGAATACCGAAGCCCCGCGCATTCCTACCAACTTCGACACGACGAGTACGGCGGCCATTGTTCCCGCAAGCACACGAGTCCCAACCGAGTGTCAAAGAGGCCGGACCTCCTAAGGAGAATTTTACTGGCTATCGGGTAAATCAAACTTCTCATCGAGAGAATTTTTTTTTTTCTAAAAAAAAAAATAAAAAAGAAAAAGTCGACTACCTGCATCCACAGTCAGAACGGTAGCTCCCGAGATTCCATCTGACGAAGAAACTTCCAGAAAATTTTCAACGCAGCTTCTTAAATTGAATTTCACAAATATTTATCTCTGATCCGCTTTAGTATATATATATATATATATATATGTATACACACATGCAAAAATGCAAGTGCAAGTGCATCGTTGCAACGGTCTCCCTCGCGACAGTCCGAACTGCTGCACAATCAGTGTATTGACTTCAATTCGATGCTAAAGAGACAATCATGCGTGCAGGTATCTACCGACGCACATATAAAGGTAATAGATCAGCTGGCTACCGAGATCCGATAAGATATAAATATCTGCCGGCTTCCGTAACAAACGCGGCATCATTATCCGCGTTATTTATTGCGCCTGGTGTCCTTATGCAAAAGTTATTACGGTCAAGAGTCGTTCTCGCGCCGCGTTATACGTTTCAATAAGGTGAAACTGGATCGTGCGAGATCATACATATCGGTATAGCGAATTTCGATTGTATCGAATAGCTATAATACAAATTAAAAAAAAAAAAATTCTATACTCAAATAAAAATAATTTTATCAGACATTAAAAAGAATTGCATAATATGATCCAGTGCCGAATTGAATTTAGTTAAGTATAGACTTTTTTCGAGCGACTATGTCTGTCTCCGTCTTATACACGCGATCGCCGATAAGTCTGTCTCTCTCGCACTCACGGGTGGTATAGAGATTTCGCAAAATCTAAGCTCCGCACCTTCTCCGTTTGACTGGCCGTATTACTTCAGCGTTAAAGTCCTCTACTGGTTTTTATTCTATTACTTTGCTATGTCTGTCTCTCTCTCTACCATGTCGCTGCCTATATGTCCGTCTCGCTCGCACTCGTGGAGGCTATAGGGAAGATCTGAAAATCCAAGGGTCCCCCCTTTAACCCTTAAGGCCATTTCGCGAACGAGCCATCCTCCACCCGTGAAGAGATAAATCATTGGACCATAAACAAACGATATCTCATCGTCTCAATGTTTACCAAGGGCGGTTTAAATGTCTTGTTAAGACAAACCTACGCGCGTCCTGATGCAGGACGTGTCGACGACTTTTATCTTTCTCTTTCTCTTTTTCTCTTGCACCGTGAATGACAGAAAATTTATCGATTAACCTATAGAACGTAGTGTACGGATAATAAAGTATTTCGTACCTGTAAAAATTTTGAAAAATTATTTTTTTCGGCATATATCTACGGATTAATTTTTATTAAGTCTAATCAATTAATCGTTAAATAATTAATTCGCGTGACAGACAATGCATCGAGCAGGTGGCAGTCACTTCGTGAGGATAATTGGCACTGAGCGAGCAAAGTGCAACGATAATGGTTTTACATTGGTTTGCACGAATCGCGATGCATCTTACGTGAGTGACGTGCGTGCAGCTTATATGACTTCATAATGCGATACATCCCTTTGCTATTTTATCTTTTTCACTCGACTTTTTTTTGTAATCCTGTGAACAACCTCCGATAGGAAGACCTCTAAGTGATCCGTTTATCATAAGTTTTCAAGAAGTGCATAAGAGTTGCATAGATGCAATAAAACTGCATCTAAATTACATAAGAGGTGCATCGTGGGATTTGAATCGGAGGAAATTGCACTTGGGACACGGTGTTACCAATATGTCGGATTTACTAGTAAATTTTTTTTTTTTTTTAATTCTAATTCCATGCAGGTTGTACGTCTTGAAATTATCTGTATAATGCACCGTGATATCCGTATAGAGATTGTTTCAAAAGAAACTTGCTCACCGGGTAGTCGCGAATGCACGTAGCGTGACTAACGCGTCGGTTGCTCATTGCACAAACTGGCAGTCATTTCGTTACAATATAAATCCTACCGTCCGCTAATATATTTTCTCGCGCTCGTATAACGTACTTTGCGATTATATGCTTGGCTTTAGTGTAATCTTGATGGTGGCGGAAGAAAAAAAGAAAATAGCGACAAAGATAAGTACGAGGGGGAAAAAAAAATAAAATAAAGATAACACGATTAGATTCGTTCTATTAGGATTGGCCTGTAGATTGCGAATAAAAAATAAATAAAAATTGCATTAGCATCATAATAAATCAAGAAAATTGCACTTTTTAATGCACAAGTAAAAAAGAGTCGTTTCTTTTTATTTTTTGTAACAATTTTATCAGTTGGTATCGATCGTCTTGCACTGACGCATCGATGCACGTTAATAACGGTACTGCAGTGGCTGAAACAAAAATTATGCAACTCCGATGCAACTGACTTGCATTCCTGGCATGTTTGACTCCGACATCTGTTCCAGATGCATTTTTCATATCGCATGTCTGCAAATGCAATTCGTATCGATTCATCCTGTCGAGCGTGTATTAAGTTCAATATTTATATTGAAATCGAACCTCCTCGAGGTGTCGATCCGTATGAAATTCTCGAATCGTTATGCAATTCGAATATTGTTTCCCAAGCATTCAAATCTTCGCAGTAAAGCACAGCCAGCCTTCGGTTCGTCCGGATTATTTATTAAAGCGTAAATGCTCCTCCAGGCGTGATAATTCGCAAGACGTTACACACACACACACGTGCACACATACACACATATAAAATATGTACAAATTATTTGCCAATTTATTACACGGGTTTTGCACCTAAGCAAACGTGATGGATGTTCGAAAATGGACGAGACGATGTTCAATTACTTTATTACAAATACCGTACTCAGGAGCGTTACAGAATTGGCTCTAACTACATATTAAATCGCACGTGGAACATGGCGCAGCTAATTTAAGGTGAATTAACTTTTATCCATATGGAGAGACACACGTGTGCCCGAGTGCAGCATACGAGTTCTTTATACAGTCGGATGAGCATATACGACACTCTTATGGGAATCATTTGAAATTATGGAGAAGATCGGGGGGAAATATTTTAAGGTTAAAAATATTTTTTGACTATTGCGCCCTCTCTAATGTGTCCATTAGTATTCATGAGTTTGCTCGGGCACGTATGCTCTTAGATAATATTCATATTGGCCAGGCTTTCGTTCCGAAGGGTTAAGGTGCGCAGGGCCGTATTAAAAGTTATTGGTTGAGGCGTGTACTGGGCGGGCCCCGTACCTCATCACCGGATTGAGTTATAGCGCTTTAAACTAAAGCGAAACCGAGAGGACGTCGGGCGTCGCGGCGCAGCTAGGCTATTTCGGTCCGCTGATGAGGAACTGATGAAATAATGATTGATAGTCGTCAATTAATTAGCATGACCTTCGTCAATGTGATTTGACAGTTCTTTTTGAAATATTGAAAGGGGTCCTGTATAACGTGTATTTCTATAGGTGAGTTCTCTTGAATTTATTATAGATTCTTTCTTTATGTTTTGGATTCTTGAAAATTCAACGTCTCGTTCCGACTGCATAATGCAGTTGCATAATTTGCACTTGTCGGCTGAGTTGTGCTGTAATTTGAACTTTCCGCGAAGTGTCTGTATTTCGCGTCACAGGATGCACTTTTTATTTACGTGTGTGCGTGTGTGTGTGTGTGGCTGTGTTTGTGTAGGGGGCTGCACTGCCATGGCTGTACGATTCGTAAGATTTTTATGTAAATTTATTTAATTTATTATTGGAAATTCATTCGCGCTGATAAGCTGGTACGTAATAATGCATAGTTACAGTATATAACCATATATAATAGTATGCAAGTCGTTTCGAAAAAAAAAAATTGAAAATCAAAAATAAAAAAAAACCTTCCTTCTAATTCGCTCTTTGTTCTCTAATTTTTTGTAGGTGTGAAAAGATTCTTATCTAGGTAGACTAAACATCGGATAATAATTAGCTTAGCGGACCTATATCATTTTCGAGGGATTTTCAAAATTGATTTGCTGCCTTTCGAGAAAGAGGCGTGAAAGATTTTTATCTAGATCGTCGGTTAGGTTAATCTGAAGAAAAACAGACTCCGAACTGAAACGAGAAAATAATGAGAAAGTGATAATGACTTTTTTTGGGCTTTCCTAAAATAACATAATTATCTTTAATTATCGTCAGAGACACAATAAAGGCTGTAGGACCCAATCGGTACGGCTGCCATCTTTTCATTGTTCGACTGGGCCCAATAATAATAATAATTATACACCCAGAATTAGTCAGAGCCAAAGTCTTTGTACAAAACCACAAATTGGCGGCAGCCAGCAGCGACTTAGGTACGATTCGAAAAATTAAAAAAATCGTCCGACCTTTTTTCGAAAATTACACGGAAAATTTGCTGGCTCGTTATTTCGATCACGAAAGTCCTTTCGATTGTTCGACGTATCTTGGGAAGTGACTGTGCGCAAAAAATTCAATAGAGACCCAAGAGAGAAAAAAAAAGAATAAAAGAAGCAAAGGACACCAGCAATTATTGAAAACCCACAATTATTTTGAATTGGTGAATCGGAAAAGCGTTCGTTATTCCTATTTTCGTGAATTATCCTAATTTGCGTAATTCCAGTGGTTTCGGTTGGCAGGAAAAATTGTTAAAGGAAAAGTTTTTTGGATCTTCGTTGCTGGCAAACGGACGTAGCGCACGCAGTGCACAATCTTGTCTCTTGTATTACCAAAAAGCAATTCCTGTTGCTGCTCGGAGACAGAGAAGAATTAAGGGAGAATGTATTTTAACGAGTCAAAGGTGTTAGCCGTGCATCTCCGTCTCTCCTTTTTCTTTCTTTCTCTTTGTCTTTTTTCTTTTACTTTGAAACCCGTGAAATACTTGGTTTGCCCAATATGGTTAGGTATAGACAGAGGGAACATGGCCACCGGTCAGTTATCGGCCGATCAGAAGTTAAGCCTGGGCTCTTGGTTGGCTGGTGAACTTGGTACTACGGTTGGAACCGTTCGACAGTCTTTTCAGGGGTGCCAAATTAACTTCGAAATAACTTTAGTCCCGGCTAGAAACCAATAAATTCACGAAACACCCCAAATAAATCTGTTCGATCCCAGTGACGCTTTATTCCGCCAGAGGCGCTACCTGTACGGGATTTCGCAGAGGTCAGGTTGGGCGAAGCGTAAAGATTTTTTGTTTCTGCCTTGACGACTAAAAAAGTATGAAATTAATTTTGGTCCTAATTTTTTTTGGATTTTCCAGGGATACCAAGAGTTATGCAGGACTTGATGCTAATATTCACATCCGCTAATCCTTTCTTAAAGGGCGCGGGAATTCAATTTGCATAAATCGCAGTTTCCAAGGCGGCTTTGAATTCTGGTCGCTATGGCGACCTTTGTCCAGATCGTGCCACAATGGCCACTATCTTCTCGCTTTTTTCTTGGGCTCTTTCTTGGCAACCAACCCTCTTCCTGGAGAAACGATGGGGAACAAAGAATCCCTCCCCCCTGGCACCGCAAAATAAACAAGCTAAGAAAGGGGGACAAAGATGAGGTGAATGGAAAAAAGGGCAAAAGGGTGGAATTCGAGAAAAGAGAAAATAAAAAATCGAAGATGGCGGACGATTGAAAAAAAAGGCTTATACACGAATAAGCGATGCGCCGGTTGGATAATCGAAGAAAAAAGTCGGCGAAACGTGAACTCGCACTGTGCCTCTTCTGTTTCTGCTGCTTCTGTTGCTCCAGCGCTGCTGGTAGGTCTGGTAGGTCTGGTAGGTCTGGTAGGTGTACCGGAGTGCGCTTGCATCTTCTATCTACTTATACAGGGTGAACCGAATAAAATGCAACGATTATCGACAACTGCTAGTCACCAGAGACAGTCGATTGGATCCCACTGCATATACATGCCGGATCGCTACCGATTCGAGTGTCTCGATAAGAGGGTCTCTCCTAACCTCAAAAAAAAGGGGGACAGCGTCCAAGAGGAAAGAAACGAAAGAACAAAAATTCCTGAACTCGAAGCACAGACGAAATAGCCGCACCCATCCACACGGAACGATCTAGGGAATTTTTAGCACTGACAAAAATTTCCCTACAATTTTTTTCTTATCGACCCGTAAAAGCTCCTTGACTCTTGAAATCTTAACTGCGCCAACTCTTTCTTCCGTCGTCAATTTTCAATCCTAGTAACGACTGCGAGGAAACGGGAGTTTGAAAAAAAAAAAAGTCAAGATTGCCTATCCGTGTGACTCTGGCAGTGGCCAATGGGAGCCGAGGACGAAAGGACATCGGGACCGAATCAGTTTATGCGCGACAGGTTCTGCCGGGGCCGGGGCCAACCAGGCTGTAAGCTCCGCTAACTCCAACCTCTGTTCGCCGCGCTCAGAAGAGACATTATTTACAACGGAGTCCCACGGTAGACAATGCCGGGAGCAGCGGCCATCTTTCGTTCCTTTTCTGTTCTCCATATGCAACAGCATCTGCTGGCTGCGGCTCGGCCATCCCGACGGCCGTTTCTTCCACCTTCGAGATCCTCGCCAACCGTCCAGCCGTCCAGCCGTCCAGCGCGACTCTACGACCTTCCGACTATGCACTTTCTTAGACCAGCACTATTATCATTATCATTCTCAAACTGGCATAAGCATCACTTTCCGGAAATAGTTTCAAAATTTTTTTTCTATTCCAAAAAGTCGTAACCTCCGGATCCGGTTCCTCGTATTGGTTACGATCGCATATAAAATTAAATAAAATTTTTTTAAATTTTTCAACAATTAATATTCGAGCTACCAGTGAGATTTATTTGATATAAAGTCCAAAAATCAAATATTATCTGGACCTATAAGGGAATATATAAAAATCTCGAAAAACCATATGTATTATGTGTATAAGCAATGGCGGACGAGTACAGCAGCTGGTAGCTACCCTTATAGCTGGGTCTATCTGCATGAAGAGGGCGAAGTGGGGCGAAGTGGGGCGAAGTGGACGTAAGGGCAGGTTTGAAGTGGAAGCCGAGTAAAGAGGACGAGGGCCAGGAAGAGTATAATCAGAAGCCTCCGGAGCAGAGGAGGAACTTGGTAGAAGCAGAAGCGGCGGCAGCCGCCCCAATAAAAACTGCCGAGTTCACGTAAACGAGACAAACCTACACAGTGACTCCTGGGCTCCGTGTGAGTAACACACTGACACATATAGAGGGAGAGGCTAAGAATGATATGAAAAATAGTGAGAGGGACGGAGAGGAAAGGCAGCAGCCAGCAAAGCAGAAACAAGGAGCCAAGAAACCAAGTGGGGACTGAGAATGGGAGGAACGGTGGAACCGGGCGCGGTTCACGTTCCAATGTTTGACAGAACAAAAGACTATCGACCGAACGAACACAGAGAGAACCCTTTGCCTTCTCCCTCTCTCTCTCTCTCTCTCTCTCTCTCTCTCACTCTCTGTCTCTCTCAACTGTTAGATCTTATTTTTATTCTCTCTCTCTCTCTCTCTCTCTCTCTCTCTCTCTCTCTCTCTCTCTTGCTCCTGTTATCCTTCTACTCTCTGGATCTTCTTCCCTCGCGCATCCCCATTCGTCTGATTTTCGTTACCAATCACGAGTCTGAATTTCTTTGTAGTCACGTGCTGAATTCTATGGGCTCCTCCGTGTATCTCGTACGTGAGATGCGACTGTACCGCGTGCGTGGATGCTGCGTGAAATTTTGCCAGGACAGACTTTAAGAGTGAGACGATATACGTCCGTATGTGCTGCGTACAAATTACTGGAAATTGGGCCACTTTTTAGGGGCGGTTTAATGACTCTGCTGCTACTGGCTGCGTCTCAGGGTGGGAATATCGATGATTCCTTCTTACAGCGGATGATACTCTTGACTCCTCTTGATGAACTTTCTCAAATTTTCTTTTTCACTGTCGATGTTTTTTTTTTTCATCTTGGTTAGAATTTTTTTATTTTTCATTTTTTTTTTCCTCTTTCAAAGATATTTTACTCGGGAACTTAATGATCCTTCGTGACACTCGGATTTATTTTCCTTGTTAAATAAGTGGGCTGATCCTTAAGGTAGCCGCGTTGACATCTTAGCTGCCTTGAAACGCAAATGCCAAATAAGTCAATTTCACCGGCGGTCACTGAGATACTTGAAAAAGGTATAAACCGTTCTTAAGGTTAATTATATGGTTTATTCCTTCGGCTTAAGGATAATCAGGAATATTTAACCGGGACTGCTGTGTCCTTGATTATTTTACATTTTTCTCTTTATTCTCGACTCGTGTCTTTTATCTTTTTTCTACCGATTCTACATGCTGCCACTTCTCATTGGCCGTTCCCGAGTATACGCACGCGCATGCGCACACTCGCGCTTCGTTAAGAATCGCACGCACGCGATTCGTCGACGCGTGTGCGTGCCACTTAACGATGCTTGGCTAATTGACGTTAAATACAATAATTCAGGTAAATTCATCATAACCAACGAGAAGAGCCAATTACTATTCACCGTGAAAACAAATAATATCTCTTAGAGCCTCTTTAATTTGGACTGTTGGTGTAACGAGATTTTTCTATGTTTTGCAGTTGCATCTTAACTGCAACGACTGCATCAAATGCACATGCACTCCGATATAGTATTACCTATATTGGGTGTACTTTTTATTTATTTTCACATTTATTACCTATTATAATTTATAACGTGCGTGCACCGGGCATTTTATCAATGCTACGACGGATCAGCTTGGTCCCATTCCTTGATGCACCTATGCACCGATGCACTTTTTTTTTTCTTTTTCTATTCGCTAACAAGATAAGAATGGGACAAGGACAAGGCTGCCAACCGACCCGTGACTCACTTTTACTGAAAAACCTTCGTGTGCCAAGTTCGTGCTGTCTGCCTATTACAGGTCGGAATCATTATAGGCAGATGAGGTCAAGTAAGATTCAGGTAAATGCATTGCAGACTCAAAATGGCCGAGGACAATGGGAAATCTCTACGAAAATGGGCAGAGAATTTAAGTTATGCACATGCACCTGCAACAGGAAGTGACGGGAATGTCCGTTGTTGATTTTATGAAAAATATATAAACAGGCAGAACGTTTGTCCGAATATTGAAATTTAAGTAATATTTTTTTAAAGCGCCATTCGATATTCCATATTAGTTCCGTCTATGCATCCGAATGCACTTGCTTCGCGTTGCATTTTCTCTTTGCTCGCAGTATCCGTATGCAAAGGAGTCGAGGATGGCCGCGGTGTCTCGTGGGTTCATTAAATATTAACGAGAGAGTCAATTTCTTCATTTCGTCGGTGAGTCGCCGCGCGCCATCCGAGCTCGCATATAGATTGAAAATTAACTTATATGAGCGCCGACAAAATATACGGCGTACGGCCCTGGCCAACGTATGCATATGTGGAGGCGCGTGCATATATGGGATTCACGGTGCACAATTAACACTGGCTCCTCTATGTTGGTATAAGCTAAATAGGATTGTTTTTGCTTGCATCTTCTTCTTCTTCTTCTTCTTCTTCTTCTCTTTTTTCTTACATTTATTTTATTTATTCGACGTATATATATACATGTTCTTCTCAATGGACAGGAGTTTACTATTGGATTTTGTTTGCCAACTGAAACTATAGCTTTTTTTTTTTGGACGGTTTCAATACCCTAGGACGAAGAATGGGACCTGCTGGGAACCGAACGGGAAGTATCGGAGAGTTTGTGGGAAATTAAAAAAAAAAAAATATTTTTCATTCGAATTAGAAGATTGTCATGAGAATTAAAAGAAAAAGAAATATTTTAATTAAAAATCTCTAAACGAGCTTCCAACTTGTCCCGATGCGTGTAGAATGATTTATTACACGGCAATATAGCTGCATTCAAATATGGCACATCAAATATGTCTATATATTATTTAATCTCTACTAATTAGTAATGTTATCTTTAAAGTTTACTTCTTATCAAGTAGTTTCGCACTTTCATGCCTGACACGCTTCCGTCTGACTATCCCTTGGTATTACCTACTAGAGGAAACGCTCCGTTCACGATATATTTGCTTTCGCGGGCGGATTTTACAATTTTCTTTTATTTTATTTCATAAATATAATTTTTTTTTTTCTCTACTCCTAAACCATTTAACACGAACGAATGATACGCGCTTTTGTTTGACATTCCTTACAGAAAACAATCGCTTCAATAAATAAGCGTCGAGACGATTGACTATTACGTTCAAAATAAAAATTTACTGACAACAATCTCTTTGGCACGTTCGCGATCGTCGTTAGTTGAATGACTTAAAAAATGTGCAAAAAATTTTTCTGCCAAATTTCACAAAATTTACGAAACAAGAATTAGCAACGAATATCACGCAACTACATTCACATCGATCGCACTCACGATTCCACCATTCACCACGGACGATTCCGCAATCGCGCACGTCTATTCACACCTATGGAAATCGCCTTTCATTAAACGTTTCTCTATATTGTCTAATACTTTGGTAATTCGGAAGTGCATGGAACTATGTGTATTATCACTGATTCGCACTCAAAATTACGAGTTCAATTGACGATGACAATTAGACGTATGAATGATGTATGAAAAAAAAAAAAAAAAAAACATTGCCTGCCATAGCGATCGTCGGATATGGAATATGTCGGAGAAAAGGGGTTACGAAGGGTCAGGTGAAAGTAAAGGTAAAAAGGGGGTAGTACGGATGAAGGCAATTAAAATTTGTAATGACTAGTTTCTTTTTTTTTCCCCCACATAAAATTCCCCACGGGATCTCATTACTATACGATCTTGAGTACGAAGAATTTTCTTCGTTCCTCCTCGCCTTACTCGATCGTTTCCATTAAGCGTGAGTCGCCAGCGAGACGTAACTGCTGTCGTTATCGTCCTCGAGCTGAAGCCGACGTCAGTAAAGATCCGAAAATGAGACCTGCGAGGAGACGCCGGAGTGAAGATGATGAAGCGCGTGCAATTCCTCCATCGAGGTTGCAGGGAGGCTGTTGCTGTCGCCCAGGAGACTGGAACTTGGACCAACGCTTGGGGAACCGCCGGCGCTGGATGACGCAGGTGTACCAGGGCAGCCAACGTTACCGGCTGAATTGTTGCCTTCCTGCCGCATCAGATTTCGTCGCCATTTCGCGCGTGCGTTTTGGAACCAGACCTGATTGCGTAGTCGTTTGAAATTGCAGTGAAATGGGATGAGATAATTGTTGCTGCGTTCCTAGGGAATTTTGTTTTTATCGAATTGGTACTTGCCTGCAGTACTCTCTTGGACAGGCCCGTTTTCTGGGCCAGTTGCTTGAGGTCCTTGGCATCTGGATTCTGATTGATGGCGAAGTAGCTCTTCATTGTTCTCAACTGATGATGCTTGAAACTCGTCCTCATCCTCTTGGTCCTTTGACTCTGGTGAACGGATCCTGGAGAACCGACGGACGCGTCGTACGCGCTTAAGGATTCCATGGACGAAGACAATTCCGTGGGATGAAGTAATTCTGAAATACGTACAAAATGGAACAAGATTAAAATTATCGAATAATTTATAGCGTGACGGAAACAGAGCGGCAAGATGGTAGAGCTTGTCGGGGGCGCACGTGATACCATCGGAAATAAATTCCCAAAAACCAGGAGAAGAAGCGGTTTCCATAATACATGAAACCGGCAGCTGCAGTCTTCAGGAATACCAACACGAGTAGACAAAAAGAGAACCTCATTCCAGCCACTTCCGGAAGCTGCTGCACGTCCGACGAACTAAACTTCGATTCGATTTTATCGAACGCTACCAACATAAATGACAGAATATAATTTTGAAAATTCTAAAAAAACTGTACCAGGTCCTACAAAAAATCTGATCTCATCCCAGCTCCGGGACATCATCCCCGTATACCCAGCGACTAAGGCGGACCAGGATTCCATTCGGATGATGTCCAGGTCCTGGTGATCCATCAATGATACACGAACCCTATCGGGTCCTACGGTCAATCACGATGACGACGAGTCACGATCAGTGCCGAACGGAACTTCAGAAGGATCTTCGGAAGATCGTCGTTTTACTCGACAACCGATCAGCCACGATCAATCATCAAGCACGTATACGGGTACAGCGAGATGACTTTTATCACGAGGCGCAAGTAGTATCGAATTATTGAAGACACGAGGACCATTTGCAGAGGACGTGTCGGATAAATTTTTTTTTTTTCATCTTTCACTCGTCTTTTTACACGAGGAACGAGATCGATGACCCGTGTACATATTCATACGTGAGAAAAATTACAAGACAAGATTACACAGAGATTGTTAGACGATCGTCGATGGGATGGTAAATTATTTTTAAAAAATCTCACACACGGTATCTTAATTAATTATAATATATATATATAAACGTATCGATTATAAAAACATAACCGAATAATTATCAGCTCCGTCGGTACGACCGGAACCTACCTTTTCTTTCTCTTTCTTCAAGGGCGTATTAAAACTATTTTCTAACGATCCCTCGGTCATCCATCAAAGCCATACCTTGGGCGCGATAGAACGGTCTCATTACCAAACGTTAAATCAATCTTTCTGCACCTGTGCCTTGCAATTTATTACCACGTGGAAACTGGGGATATGGTAGTATAATGCACAGTGCTAGTAGATGTGGTATACATATGTTATGTAGGAAGTAGAGAAGGTGCATATATGTAGCATAAGGGCAGGGTCAGCAGTTTATGGGCCGCCGATGAGCCGCAGTCATCAAAGCGTCATTAATAATCATCGGTTCCCGACGTCCCTTCCAGCCAGTACGTAGCCAAGTAATGGGAGCGTGTAACACGCCGGCGCCCATTGCGGACAATTACCGTGGGGCTCGGGTCGCTCGCGTAACACGGCCAACGCTCGGGTTTCAAGCTGATCGAATGCAGTTGCACTGTAAAATGCAACTTTGTGCATCTGGCTTGTTTATCGTGAAAAGAGAGAGATAATAATAACAGTGACGGGAAACTAGTAGGAAACAAGCGGAGGAATATTATTTTTGTTACGTTGGCAAAATAACATCCTCTGCGCGCTGTCGTTACGTCGGGAGGCGAAATCGCGGGAGAATTTGAAAAGGAAGAAAGAGGAGGAACGGATTTAAAAAAAAAAAAAAATGAGAAGTAAGTGAAAACGTCTGTTACGTGTGCATAGAAATGGCCACCCAAGGCACGCAAGGTATCCGTGCATCGAGTGGTGTATAGGTGGAACAGCACGAAGAGTCAATCTAATAAATAACACGACAGTGGATAACCATTGAATTCAATTGAGAAAACAAGTTTCGTAATAAAACCAAAAGCAAAGGACTTCAGGGTGAGCGCGTCTCTTATATATACGTATATACTTTATATACAACTGCCGTTCCGTTTGCCGAAGCTGCCATTCGACATACTGAATTCACTGACAACCGAATCCCGCCTAAAAAGGTAGACACGAATAGCTCGAGTGACATTCCAGAACGGCGACCATTTTATACCAGACTGTACCAGAAAGGTCGATAAAAAAAGATTGATGAATTTTTCATTTTTGCCAAATTTTTATATCGGGAAAAAACAGTTTGACAACACGTTGGACTTTGCTCGTGTTTTCATTGTCGAACTTTTGAATTTGATTTCTAAATGGCGCTGCTGCTGTCAGATTGGAATTTCTCCCGCTACCACGTACTAACGTACGTGAGCGACTATGGGTATCGCACGAGATGCTGCAAGCGGTCGGTTGCAGATTCCGCCTGAAACACAGAGCAGTTCGCACGGAAGATGCACGAACGCGGCTCCCGTGTCTCTGGTGGCCACGACGCGGTTCCCCAGGAACGTAGAGACTCTGAACTCCATTGGGAAATGCGAAGTCGATAACTCAGCCCGACTTAACCTAACCTAACATAGAAGACGCGGATAGTCGAAACGGACGAACGTAACGCGGATGCGAATTTACATTGGAAAATTTTCATGGGAAAAGATAAAAAGTTGGGTCGTCGTTGTCGCTCGTTGCGGATAAATATTGGGATTCACGTAATACAGATAGGGAAGGAAAGCGCGGGAATTTTAAAATTTTAATAAAATTTCAATTTTTTTACACATAAGGAATTTATCTTATTAAAATGGACTGTGGTATTTTCTATAGTTTTTTTATCTCTCTCTCTCTCTCTTTTCCTTCCTCTCTCTCTCTCTCTCTCTCTCTCTCTCTCTCTCTCTCTCTCTCTCTGAATGTCTGCGGCCATTCTGAATCATGAGAGGCACGTATTGGCCGCTGCGGCATTCTTTTCCGGGAGAGGAGCGGCCAATCGATGCATCTCAACGCCGATACCCATCTGTCACTGTCCGTAGGAGGTTAACGGGGTTCTCTCCCTGTCTTCTGTGCCTCCATAACCTCACTACACTTCTGCACTCCTTCATTTTTCCTTTTTTACTTTCCCGTCCTTATTCTTTATTTTACCATCGGTCCGATCCTTACTCTCCTGTTACGTGAATACTCGCGTCTCTCTTACTCACGGGTATTTCTAACATGGCGCAACTCACTCGCGCAATTCCAAATACCCACACGCAACTCGTGCACGAGTGTATGAAATCCCATTTTGACACATAAGATATGATGTTTATTTTTATGAAATAAAAAAAACTCCCTAGTCAATTCCATAGCCAAGACCCGCTGGACAGTTTTCGAGGATTCAATTCCAGTTGGTAAACGGTCGACCCGAGACCAGTTTCAGAAGTTCGCATCGAAATCCCAAGAGACTTTGCAAAAACTGGCGCAATTATATATAAGGACAATAAAACTGCGAATAGTCCTGGCGGTCGCCGGTTGGCAGGTTCGCCTCGGGAAGATGCACGCGGTCCATTCTCATCCGCGATCCGAGCGCCACGCATGGACGCGGTAGGGAACGGTACTAAACGCCATGACGATTTTATGGCTCCTGCTCGTAAATTCCGGCTGGCAGCCACCGCCGATCTCGTCCCTAATTGTGCGATGATTATAAAATAATTGAGAATTACGTGATCGGAACCTTTATCCTGACTTTTAATTCATCTTCCTATTACAGGGACCCGGACTATCAACTGTCCGACTACTATAAGTCTGCTATCACTTCCTAGGCAGTGAAAAAAAAAAAAAATTTCTATCAGACCAAAAAATTCACTACGATACACATAGAACTGATAGGAACCATAACAACTTATGGTATAATCTGTACCAGTAAACCAGTTAGGTACCAATCTGATAAGACATTAGATACATCTACAGTTTAATAAGATGAATACAGTATGGCGTAACATTGGTAGCCTATTCCACTGATAGTCGATGACTTGGTTCCTGTCACTATGCCTACACGTGTGATACACACTATCACGCATGATAAAAAAAAAGAGCCTAGACCCGATAACTATACTTGAATTATAAATCAGGATGGATCCATGTCCAATTGGACGCGACATTTGTCCCTCTGAGTGTCGCTACGTCATACGTCACTGATGATTTAACTATAGATAATCTGCATAGTTGCATCTCACTATGCATGACCCAGGCTATCCAACGGTCCAATGCAAATCGGACTAGATAGTGTTTCTGTAGGAGGACATAGTTCTCGGGTGCTTCGAATGCCTCTGATTATCTATTACCCATCCCGATCATCCATCATTAACTATTCCAGCAACTATGCGTATATGGAATATACAGTCCCATAGTAGTTCAGGATCATCCAAGAGTAAGTAAATGAATTCACGTTCACCGAGCCGAGTCGATATTTATGACGCCACCAGGTATCGACTTGGACTACTAATTGTTTCTAATGATCCGACTTCGCCCGCCGGTAATCACAATTCTACTGGTTCTTGTATCTCCGTACCAGCAGTCAGTGAACCGTCGACAGGACTAAATAGGATGCTGGGAAATAAAAAAATCTACTGTACCAGCAGATCGATTTTACCTGAAATAGAGTATAAGTGCAAGCTACGATGAAAGTGGAATTAATTAATTTTGAAAGATTCGATTAAAAAAAATAATAATAGGATAAATCAAATGATACCGTCCATACGACTGCTGCTGCCTTCTCGAAGGAGCTTAAAATATAAAGGCGGTCTCACATGCACGCTAATCGCTCTCGCAACACGAGTCGGACGCGTTTATAAATAATTCTTTGTTTTCTGACATTTTTTTCCAAGCGAACCGACTGGCAGTCGTGTTACGTCACAGGGGCGGCCATTGACCGTGTTTACACTCGGCGAAAGAAGAATGGTGCATCCATTGCTTGACAAATAATAGCGCCGCGACCCCAACCTGTCGTGCGCGACGAGAGCAAATCTCATTTGTGTTCTGATCGAGTCTGATTTCGTGTACCAACATTTAGGACTGAAATTTAAGTGGGCCCCCGTTTGCCACCCGGCCAATTACATTTGGCCTCCCCTGAATCTCACCGCCCCCCCCGACCCCCCCCCCCCCGGCGGCCCCACAAACACGCTACCACCAACGTCGTCGGGCACCGTTCACCTCCTAGTTATACTTCTTGCCAACTTCACCCTATGGCTTTCTCTCTCTCTCCAGCAGGGCTGCCACCCTTCTGCCAATTACGGGTATTTACACGTCCGGAGTGGCGAGCACTGCCGGTTATAGTCTTCTGCAATTTTTATTTCCTCTTAGGAATACTCCCTGACCTGCCCCCCCCCACTGCCCTTGAGCAATTATCGTCCAACTTAACCTAACCTGAGGGAAGTATAATAATAATAATACGAAATCAGATTATTACGTGAGAAAGATTTTTAATAAATTTCCAAGCTTCCTGTCTGGTATACTTTCTCCGCCTTTTTTTTGGAAATTTTGTGCAGTGCGTATTTTCTGTAGCAGAAAAAATTTTATTTTTTTTTAGAGTGGTACTTGCCTAGTGCTCCAGGAGCAAGTCTCATGGTTACCGGTAACTCCGAGCTTGTCACTTCCGAGAGCTTCCGCTTCCTGGGTCGTCCTTTCTGCATCGAACCACCGGAAGCCAAAGGACTCTGTTCTGCAGCACTGTAATAACCGGGTCCTGGGGAGACACCAGGCGACCCAATACCCTCGACGCTTCCGGAAGTACTTCCGTAATCAGCCGCGCAACAGATCAACTCGTAATGCGGCCTTAAAGAAATATAAAAAAAAATATTGCACTTTATTACCGTAAAAAAACTTTATAAAAATCGTAAAATTTTACGTTTCTTTTTTCGGTTCGAGACTCACCTGCAATACACCAGACCCTCCCTCTGCCCAAAATGATCGCCCTTGTTCAGTCTTGTGCCGCAAGAGGCGCACGTGAAGCAGGGCACGTGATAGACGAAGTCTCGAGCCCTCATGACCAATTCGGATGCTGAAATTCCTTCCCTGCATCTCGCGCATCTCGATACCGCAAAGAGCCTGGAATAAGACGGAACCGGACGGAGCAGTGTGGATCTGATGAAAAATCGAGTAAGGCGACGCCCAAAGAGAAGAGCGAACGGAGAGAAGAGAATAGCACAATAGGGACATTCTGCGCGCATATAATCCGCATTAATAATCCGCACGTCAGGCAGGCGCAAACGCAGCCACCCACGTTTCGCGAAAGTCGGGTTGGAGAATTTCCAAAAAAGGTTAACAATGCGCCGTTCCATAACCCGTTCGCTATAACTACCCATAGGTTCGTTTTCATAGCTGCTTATGCTAGTACGTTACCTCAAGGCTTCCTTACAATTCCACTATCGTACCGAACCGATGGCAATAAGGTACAAGTGCATAGGTAGATATGTGCATCGCATAGAGCCCAAATGCATTGGTGAACGCGTCTACATGTGTGGCTGCACATGCAGAAGGAATCGGAATAAGAGAGTGAAGGCAGCCACAGAATTCTTTTTTTTTTCTATTTTTTTTTTTTTCAAATACAAACGATAGAGACAAAGGGACCTTAAGCATAGAAGCAACCTTCTATCGCATTGTTGCATATTGCATGGAGTGTCTCTGTTTTCTGCCCTAACGAACCAGAAACCAGAAACCAGAAACCAGAAATATACCAGGCGCCCCTTTCCTTCCCACTCGGATTCACTTTTCCTATTCCTTCAACGTCCGTTCGGTAAGTCTAGGAGTCACGTGATTACGTAATCCCGCGATTATGGACTCAAGCCCTTTTCGGATGAGAAGTCAAACCCGAAATTGTTGGGTCGGAAGCTTCTTCGGTAGTTAATTTGCTTCGCACGTGTCTAATGGCGTCGCGTCAAATAGTGACGTGGAAAATCCATAACGCTGGAAATAATCGTTTATCACACGCGAGAGCGCGTTACTCACACGTGTTACCGAATGCGTTCAGAATTTAAGATCTGTAGATAGTAGCCCCTAGTGGATGCCCATTAGTAGACATTTTGTGTGGTCCAGCGAGATGCAAGTGAGACTCCTATGCAAATCGAACGTTGCCTCAATAAATATATAAATCTGGAGGGTGGGAAGGGGGTTGCTCGAACGGGCGGCGGGATATTCAAACGGAAGAAAAATTTATTCGGTAACGATATAAAATTGTTAAATGAATTCGATAACTCCGAAGCACATAAGTAATACAGATAGTCAAAAAAAAAAACCGTGAAGAAATACGAAAATAAGGGGAGGGGTGGGGGGGGGAATACTATGCACAGTTTATCGAAAACACTTTATCGAAGACGTTCAATCGAAAAGTCAGTTTATCGAACCATTTTTTATCGAATCGAATAACTATCGCAAGCATAAATTTTGCAAAAGAATATTATATACTTACTGCGTGTTATTTAGAAATTTGATAAGGTGCTAGTAATTTTTCTTTTTTTTTTTTTAATTATTTCTTATCTGTCAAACTAACCTGTAATAATCTTCCTTGCAGTATATGTTGCCGTCACGCAAATAGCACGTGAGTTCCGCTGCCAACGGGAGACGACAATGACAGCAACGAAGGCAGCCGCAGTGCCAAGCGCGATCGGCAGCCCTTAAGTACCAACGTTCCGTAATCTCACGTCCACAAGCACCGCAGCCAAGGGATCCTTCAGGGTGGTTATTTTCAGTGCTGCCAACCTGACGACCATTCACTGCGCCGTCACCTGGCAACGGTGTCCCACCGCCGCAACCAACTTCCTTCAGCATCCTGGGCCGCCACGGCTCTCTGACGTGTGCACTGTCAATTCTGTCAACTCTGTCATTCTGTCATTTTGACACGGTTCGTCGATTCTCTTTGTCTTTTTTCTGTCGCCACTAAACAGCCCCGATATATCGTCGATTGTATTGGCAGAAAACACCGACGTTCCGAGTATCTGAAATTTTGAAATAAAAATTTTTTTTTTTTTTGAAAAATTTAATTATTTTGATTACCTCATAATTATTATACTCGTTCAAGAACTTTATAGGGATATATGTCCGTGGACCATATAAAAGGAAGAATCCAGGGAGTCAACCTGATCTCAGGCGCGCAAACGAAATAGAGAAAAATAATGTAAGACGGCAAAAGAAAAATCTCGAGAAATCCAAGAAAACGGAGTTAAGATAGCATTTGGTTTGCTGAGCAATCGCAGATTTGCATTTGCATCTCCTGTATTTATATTATACCTGGTTGCTACTCGTGTGCTCGTTTAGTTTTACAGTCTCAGACTGTTCTGCCCGGTATGCACATGCAGCACATGCAGCACATGCAGCACATGCAGCACATGCAGCACATGCTGCACATGCAGCACATGCTGCTAGCCTAGAAGATCGATCGAATGCACTTCGAATGAGAAGCAACGAGAAACGATTACCTATCGAGCAGTTGATTTACCCTCGATTCAATTTATTGCAATTTCCTCTACATACCTTGTGGCTTTTTATTCAATGATATTCAACCCAAAAGTCATACCTCGCTGATAATAATTATTTGATAAACGAAATATCGTAACCTTATACTTTTCCCCGTCTCGTTAACGATGCACGTATCACATTAGTTGTAATAAAAATTAATTATTTAGTATTTAGTATTGTATTTAGCTGACTTATCGTGAGAGCTTAAGCGAATAATTTTCAGACAGCTAATGAATTTCAAATAGCGTGATTACCTAGTTGGATAATAAAAAGAAATGTATGCTCAACTTTATTCATAGGAAATACGTAGGCGCCGGGGTGCTCGACGTCCCCCGTTATGTTTTACGTCTAGCTGAACGAAGATAGCCGGAAGTGAAAAATCTCCGAGGTGAAGACTTCCGGGCGACGTCCGATTCTCATTGAGCTCAGGCATTAAGAAGCTACGGCGCACGCAAGCAAGAAACCTTCTCAATGAAAACAATTCGTGACTGCCGTTTCTGTCCCGTTAATGAATGAATTCCCAACGTAGTATAAAGGCAGTTTCGAACGTAGCCACGAGCTAATTAGTAGAGGCTCGCGGATACGACGATAAATCAATGTCCGTTATGTGCGATGCCACGTGGGTTTCAGCAAGTGTTGCGCGTTGTGCACGCGGCTTTATATACTTCCCACCCCGGGAACTACGGCGACACGTTGTCTTAATCACTCGCCGCTTCTTAACGAACTTCCTACCGCGTTGGTTGCGACTGAATATGCGCTGCTCCACGTATGGCGGAAGGGAAACGTTTCTATGTGACCTCGAACGACGACACAGGATCAATTAATACGGTCAATTCTTCGTGAACGATAAAAGGATACAGAGATATTATCATTATTTGGAATTATCTTTTTTTTTCTTCATTTTTTCGATTTGCTATTTATAATTTGATTTATATCTTTAAAATAGAATTTAATTATTTTATTTTATCCTTTGCTCACCTTCGACGCTTAACTGAATAAAATTCTGCTGGCGAATCCCGACGGCCGTCGCTTCCCTTCTCGATCGCGTCGCCTGCTGGATTTTCGTTGATATTTAAGGGCGATTTTCAATGTAGCTTCGTGGACGAATAACTGTCAGTGTCACTTGTCAAGTTAATTATTTATTTTATTAACCGATCGATTTCTTTTTTATAAGAACAAAAGTAATTAACGTTAGATAAACCTTTCGACTATTATTTAATAATTAGGAGATTCAATTGTTTTATCAGGAATTTATTTCTTTTTTATTTCAATTATTTTTCTTTACGTTCCATAAGAATTTTCATGACTATTCGTGGATGCTCAGACGGACTTGAGCTTTACAATTTGCTTTGTTATTTTAGACGTCGCGCCTCACACGCAATTCCACTTGTAATTAGTTTAATGATTAATTGTCACACTTTGCGCGTCGCCGACGCCGAGGTCTGTCAATGATTTTTCAAGCGATCGTTAGCAGGGGAATCGTCACAAAAAAACTTGTTTGTGAACTGTCAAACTATTTTTGGAGTCATCGCGATCGAGGATCTTCCAAGTACGAAGAAGTATCTTCCATGGCTTTGAAGACAACGATAATTACATACACGGAAAATGGCTTAATGGTGAATTTTCATCCGAGCGACGGATATCGCTGACTGTATAAAATCTTTATGGAAAGAAACGCAAGATTACCTTGCTACGAGCACCTTTCGAAGAAAATTTAGTCCTTTTTTTGTTAAATGAGTATCCTCGAACACTCGTGTCGTATTACGTGTAACAACAAATCACATAACAAAAACCAATAGTCTCTTATCGGCACCATAAATTAATTAAATAAATTAAATAAATAAATTAAATTATTAAAATCCTTTATAAAGGACGAGGAGTATCCCGAGGCGATTAATTTGTTCCCGATCGAGTCGATAGTTCGATCAATGCGAGAAAATCAATTGACTTGCAGAACACGTGTCGCTTTTATAAGGACGAGCCTTGACTATTCGGTATTTAGTATCGATGTTTTTAAAAATTTTTATTAATTTACATTGTTCGGATGCATTGAAATTTAATTATTAAGAAAAAGAAGCAATAAAAATCATTTTCAATTAAAGACAAAGCACTGTTACCACAATATTAAAGAAAAATAAAAGAACCGAAAGTTTCCACAAAAATAAATAACAGCCAAGAAAGAAGATCAATGAAAGAGTTAATGAAGAAAATAAAAAAATTATTCTTCAATAATATCCGAAGTATCCTTTACAGTCGAACGAATGATGAGTTACACATATTTCCAAAAAAAAAAAAAAAATACGAATTAACCCGAACCATCCCGAAGCGACCCGAAACACTCGCTCGGTTTCGCGCTCGAGTCAAACGCAAATTTGCACGATAAAATTTGACGTCGCCGTCGCCGTCGCGATCTCACGAGAAGGACGCGAGAAGGAATTGTAAAGCCGCGTTTGTCGTCTCTCGCAGCGTCAGCCAGCCAGAGCGACGCTTGGTGCGACGCTTTCGTACGCAAGCAGGACATCGGCGTAACGTCGACGGATGAAAAGAGGGTTGGCTTAGGCGGCGTCGAAGGGGTGGGGTTTTGGTGGCTGCCGGGGCTGTGTGGACGTCCGAAGGGACGTATAGAGAGCGTCGGGACGCCAGGCGTTTGCGCGATGAAACGTTGAGAAATGCCCTGCGTACCCGACGCCACTTCGCTCCGTCGGATAGCGTGTTGGTTAATATATTGTACGCTTGCGTCAAGGTTGGGTCAGATATACGTACACACTTCATACATATATATATATCTATATATTATACATTAATAATACAAATTCATGGGGGGTGTAAATGTGTAGACATTATATATATATATATCTGCTTTGCTACTCCTACCTCCTCTGCCTCCCCCCACCACTCCATCTTTTCTTACATTTTATCCCCTACATCTGTGTACACGTAGAGACGTTGACACTACCGCCACCTGGATTTTCAGCCGAACTAAACAGCACAGCTTTCTTCAACTTCCAAGTATCGCTCGCGTCGCTCCTATTGCTCGTATTTGCTTCTTATGCGGCAAAGCGATTCCTACCAGCCAGTCATATCTTACATCGAACGATTAAAGTCGAAGCAGTTATTAACTAGACCAGATATTTTTTTCCCTTTATCCTCCATGGAATAAATTCTTCCTAGAAGACGTTATTATACGAGCGAGCGTGCCGTCGGTAATATTCCCGAACGATGTGACGTCACGTAAGACCAACGTGCCAGGCAAGCATAATAGTGTCTAACGATAAGTAAACTCAAAGGTAAGTACACAATCTGAAAGCCGAGGCTCCGGATCTCATGAAAGTCAGACTTTAAGTTCTCTTAAAGCGGCTCAAATTGAATAGGCACCTCAGGATTAGGAGTAAGTTCAGGCATATATCGATCAGTCGAATTTGAAGAGGTGGCGCAGAAAGGAGCAGGAACGGAGAACGGAAGGCTGTCTCGTTACTACTGGCAGTGTCCTCGCTGGCTCACTCGATAGCTCATTCGCCAGCTCACTCGCTCAGCCAGTGTCTCCTGGTCTGTCTCTTTCTCTCACGTGTATCCCAGGGGCTCCCGGTAGTGGGGAACATTGTGTAGAGTGGAGTCAAAAGGTGGTATCTGGTTTAGTAACCCTTGTGTGGCGTGCACAGCCTCCATTAGGCGCGGCTCGCTCGATAGAACTGGCACGCTCAACCAATCGCAGGAAGGCAGGGGAAGAAACCGGCCCTCCCATTGGCTGAATGGTCATACACGGTGACAGGGAGTTCGGACTCGCTGCCTATGCCTCGCTCAGACACTCGAGACTCTCTGACTCCGAGATCTTCGTACTGGAGACGAGATGAGCCACCGCGAAACGGGTTTCTCAGCATCCGCGTCCGGGATGCCGAGAACGGGAGACATCTGGCGGATCCTCTCGGAAACACGACCCCCTCGGCTCGAACTATTGCGCTGTTTTATGTTTGGACTTTTTTTTTTTTTTTTTTGAACACAGGTCACTCTGGTACGTCAAAATTTTTGATATCGGATCTGCACTTTTTTCAAATATATTTTGGGGTCGCATTAATTTTTCTTTGCCATTTTTTTTTTTTTTTGGTAATTTTCATTTGCTATGCAAAGTTTTTTTTCAAAGGGTTTTACGAAATGCTAAATGCTGCTATGGTTTTTCGAAAATACAAAAGGGAAAGTGCTCTGATCGATCGATGCCTTTTCCCTAGTTTTTTCTCACGGTGTCAGCCGCCTTATTTCGGACAATTGGGAGTCTCGATTTGGTCTAATTGGATGCACATTGGGAGCATCTTGGTCAGCGGGAAATGCAGATTCCGTTAGGGCCAGGTAACGGCTTCCTTTCTCGTTTCTTTGAGGGTTCGCCTTAAAGCACATGGGAATAAACCATGAACGAGATTCCGTATGACGGAATCTTTTTTTTTTTCACCCGACAATACACCGTGCGCCTGAATTATTCCTTGGCCCATCTACGTGCAGATGCGTACGTAAGACGTAAGAAAAAAAAAAAAAAACTGAAAACGACTACGCGCACACGCGTGCACTGTAATTGGATAAAAAGGTCTCGTAGCGCCACGAGAACCTATTGCATTTAATGTAAAGCGTGTAAAAGTCTCGCGGCTGAGCTGACCCGCCGGATAAGCCATCTCGCTTGCGAAGTAAATAAGTGCAAAGGCATAACGGTCGTGTATCCTGCGTTAAGCGGCTTTATCTTATTCGTCTATCCAAAGCGCGTAAGCGGTGCGGCCCGGAGCAGGATGCAGGGTTTGTAAGTGCTAATCCCGCCAGACGTTTGCATTCGCTCGCGATTCCAGCGTGTAATACCGAGCTAAGGACAGAAGTGGCAGACAGTGTGGACCCAGCCTTAAAACACGTCTCGAAAACTATAGACATATTATACACGTAACTATATACATATATATATATTTATAAGTGAACGCCTACTTGCAGCTCCGCACGTGTTGCGTATTATACATACGTACTGAGTACATATGTATGTACCGCGAGAGTGCGTGTTGTGCCATACGTAAGAAAAGGCTCTGGGCCCACTAGGCAGAGTCCTGATTCCTGACAGTGTTAGCGAACGAGGTTGACTTGGATAGATGGTAGACTTCTCCGCGGGAGACGTACGTACGCCTGGTGATCTTCCGGGCAGGCGGCAACGGTGCTACTTTCTGCCGATCGGCAGAGGCAGGATTGTTGGGCACCAGGAAGTGCTAGGTAGACCAGGTAGACCAGGTAGACCAGGTAGGCCTGGGTAGACCTGGGTAGACCTGGGTAGGCTGGTTACGTGGATTGGCGCGATGTGAACTGAGGAATTGGAGAATTGGCAACGTCCTCTGCAACTGGATGGATCTTTATGAGAAGCATTTTTTGAAACTACCTGTACAGAGGTAACTGTAGAGGGAATTGTACAGGCTCGTATTCCCAGGATGCCAGCTAATGCAGTAGGTAGGTATAGCGAGGCGGAGGTCGGATCTTCTCGAGTGAGTTAAATAACGATTCTTTAAATCTGTCAGATTCTGGCCCGGAAAGCGAAACAAGCTGGGATGACGATGCCGGAAACGGAATCGGCAAATAGAACGATAACGATCGTGAAAGTGGAATTGTGGGGGGGACTTTCTCGTTTGGGACTTATATACGTACCGATCCTTTCTTTTTCCTCTGCCAACCGCTTAGACTCTTGTTAACTTCATCTCATTGTTTAGTAGCGCCTCTATAGTAATAATGGCATTGGGCCCGTTCGGACCCACTTTTTGGGTCCGTACCCTTTAACTAACCTATCTGATCCGAGAGCGCGAGTATCTCTCGAGCTTCCGGACCCAGATCAGGCCCCGTCGATTGTCTGCAAATATCAAGCTGAAACTGTAACAAGTGCATTCGCTGATTACATACATTACTCCGTCTGGGCCTTAAGACCCTGGGACCCAAATGCCTATGGGCCTAACGCAGTCTACTTAATATTAAACGAGATCATACACGTGTTTTACGTCTCGCTCGTTGAGCACGAACCAGCAAATGTTTTCTGATTTCTTTTTTCCTTTTTTATTTGTTTCTTTTCGAAACCCGAGCAATTTTTCTCCTTATCGCTCTGGCGCGTTGGCCCTTACCTAAATATCTCCTAAAAATCGACGAACGCTACAGCCCAAAAAGCAGGAAGGGCCCATTATTATAAACCTGAATTATGTAAGAGCTGCGAGTATCGTCGGCTCATAGTAAAACAATTAGTCACTTACAATTAAGGTCCATGCTTCTAGGCCTTTTATATTATACTGTATAATTTTTCGTTATACGTATACATATGTATCTCAGCATGATTCTCTATGGGAATTTCATAAAGATCCCATCCTGTTCCCATGAGTGATATACATTTCCGCCATTTAATATATACAATATTAGGCACGCTATACGTAAGCAAGGTATCCAACCAAGTAGCCTAAGAAGCACTGATCGTGAGCAACCGAAATTTCGTAACCCTACCTACAGATTTAATCCATTTCCTTTTTCAGCTTTTATTATTTCCTCCTCTTACATCCAAAAGTACCGTCCATGAGAAAAATTCAAAATCTAATAATGCCTTCCTTCACTTTGCACTACTTCGCCTTGCGTCTCTCCTCCCTGTGGAATTCTCCTACAATAATTCATCCAGCAATTCTTTCCGGTTAAGACTGTAGGCTGCTCGGGTGCCCGATACTCACAATCAGTTTTACGTTGCACATCGTTACGGTAGGTATACCTATAGATAACTACTTACATTGCACATTGTCCATCCTGCAATCAGGAGCCTTGACGAGTCGACGACATACGGGGCCCCAAGAAGAAACGCCATGATAGTATCGACGCTACGTTGCTACCTCATCGGGAGTCTGGTTGAAGCACTTCGCATCGATACGATCTTCGAGTTGGCCGAGCTCCTCTTCCATATCTTTTATCTTTTTCTTTAATACGTATCTTCCACCGTCTCTCTCCTTCTTCGTCGTATCCTTTTATGCACTTTCGATCCATTTATTTTATTCCCGATCCGCACAATTCTTACTTTGTATTAGACTTTTTACTTCTGCTTCAATAAAGATGCCACTCCCATGACATATCCCCATTGGCTAATTCATTTCGCACGGTGAACGTAAAAGTGACAGACGCGACCTGTACGATTAGATATTGAATCGCCTGGGAAACGAATCGAATGACGTTAAACTTATTTGCCGTTTATAACTGTGGAATACCTGTGAACACTTTACGCACGACGGGCAACACATAACCTGGATTTCCGTATGATCGGTTAAGTAAGTCAGATCACTGTGTATGTATATTTATAACGATTCACGTCAGACTAGGTTAGGTAAATCATAAATCCTCTGAGAAATCGACGCGTTTCGGATCTCTTACAATTGGATCTTCAATGGACTCGACGCGCATTCGGTGCGTAGGAGCCATTTTCTTTTTTCTGTCCTTTAACTCCTATTGCGCATGCGCGACGAGCGACTTAACGACACTTCGAACTGTATTACGTACTTTCACGCACCAGCTGGTTATTAAAGTGCGTAAAATAATAACACGATACGTCAAGCACACATTACGCAAGATTATCAATCCGATAAGCAGTGACACGAGAGAAAATAATATTAAATAATAATCAACTGTATCTCCAGCCGTCTGGAAAGTAGTGCGTGCGTTTTCCCGATAGGTGGCTACGTCCTACCTGACTTCGGATAATGTCGGATAACGTCGCTTTCCGAGCCATGCGAATGCATAATGGGATCGTTGCATGCGATGCCATTCGTCTTCTTCACGTGTCGCCAACGTCTTGCGTATCCAGAAAACGAGGACAATGCGCGGAGAGGATGTGCAAGTCGGAAAGTAAACTGGAGAATCCTTAGCTAACAAAAATCTGGAATACACCGCATATGAGAAGGAAAAGAAAAGGAAACTCTAGGTCCGTGGTGCGTCTTTAACTTTATCGCCAAGCTTCCTCTACTTTTTATTTATTCCTTTCACTCGCTCTTCACCCGTCCATTAATTTCCCTCTATCAATGCCTATCTATTGCTACTCGAATCTAAATTCTCATTACTCTTGTTACGAGTTAAGTCAGAGCGCTGCACATCCGGCGTACGAGCGATTTATTTGAGCTTCCGCTTTTTATCGTTAAGCGAGATCGCAATGGACTGGGATATAGACCATAACCACTTTACATTATCTACTCTACTGGGAAACTGTTAGACTCTTTTCGCACTGGCTTCGCTCCTCCTTCGTTTAAAATACACAAATTTGCACGATTCACCCCAAAAAAAATCAAACGAGGAACGAAATTATTTACTTACGGTATCTGCGTGTCTCGTTACCAAGCGCATCTAATACGCGAGTCCCTTTTACGTACACACCGGTTACGAAAAAGTGTCTCGTTCGATCCGTCGCACGAGAAAGATCACAGATGGCGCTGTATCGCTGGCAATAACAATAACAACCGTAACAGTGGTAACTCTAGTAGACAGGCGCGTGCAGGACGTTAAACGACGAAGCTCGGAAGTGCCAAAAATATATTTTTTTTTCTGTTTACCCAATGGAAACGCGATACATTGCCCAAGATCAGAAGATGCCGACACGCTGTGGGTGTCTCTTTCTTATAGTGTATCAAGTTGGTGTCACCGGTAAGGACCCGTACGAGTGTTCTTTCTTTCACACATGGATTCACGTACGTCATATATCTGTTTGAATATATATATATATATATATATCTACTATGTATCTGCCCTCTGGTGTTTACATAGACGTCAGGGTGCGGCGTGTCTGCTTTACTTTATGTGGAAGACCGACTCTCCTCTCTCTCTCTCTCTCTCTCTTCTGCTGGGTCACAGACGTATATAGGTATATATCCAGGCAATCTTAGTCTCTCTTTATGTATTTCTCCTTCGTTCTCTTCTACGAGTGAATGACGTCTCTCCGCCACGAATACACATTGTTAACACCGGTAGCTCCTACGCCCTTGTTACCGTGTTTACCGAAACAATATAGTATAGCTGAACGATGCTACGCTTGGTTTTGGCCACGAGTGGGTTTCACGCTTCGGGGCGCTTCCGACAAATATCGAAGTCAAATTTCCCGCGTAAATAATCTCAGGAATTTCGAAGAGTCAATAAGACAGCTCTTTAGTCCATTACTCATACACGTTATCTTTGTTTGTAATTACACTAATTACTTTTATGTTTTTTACATTTATATAATATCACGTTTATTTTTCACGGGATACGTTATTACGCGATTATTTATATTATTTCAATGTTCCGAAGATACGTGAACTCTGTCGGTAAGCTGGTGTTAATTGGCACTAAAAATCTGAACACGCCGAGCGTACGGTAAATGGAATATTTCGAAAATTATTTGACTCGTAATATTTGTCTTGTTTGAACAATTAATAAGTGTATTGCTATTTAAAATCATCATCGGCGTAAGTACCGAGTGAGTTGGTGAGCTTTTATTTTACTTTAAAATTATATTAGATAATTTTTAAGAAACTGTATGAAAAGAATAAAAATTTTTTTCGAGTTGCCTGTCAAGAGTAGAGCGTTCTTGGAGAGAAAGAATTTTTGTTATATTTATAAAAGGACATTTTTCTTTCACCTCAAGCAGAATGGATACGCGCCTGTATCCTTTGAAAGTGCATCGAGCTCTCCAGTTTCGTTGCAGCAGTGCAACGTGCATAGGAAAGGCGTATCCTGGCGCAGCAGGACCAAACGCTTAAGAGTCCTGAAGAATCGCGTGGCGCGTAGCTCGTCTTTCCCCATCAAGGATTATTTCGGAAAGGATATTTGAGAAGCTGAGAAGAGAAGTGGTCCAGTCCAGCCCACCTAAAGGACACGCTTCCCTTTGAGCCGCCGCTTCTCTTCAAGGATCCAATGACGCAAACTGCATTTCCGGTGAAGCTCACCGACGACAATGCGGAGGCTTCCCCAGTGATTCCTGAGCTCGTTGACAGTTCGCACAACAATGCCAACCTGAGAAAACACAAACGCTGCCAACGTGTTTTGACAACTAGATGACAGGACCAAGTGTCAGTAATGCAGATGTCCCTTTTTATTAATTCCTTTAACAATCCTGTAATTTTTAATTGAATTTTCTCCCTCCACGTCAATTTTTGTGCCAGGCATAAAGTGCAGTCGCGGTGCATTCGGTGCATCGAGAAAGTGCAACGTGCCAAGAATCCTGCAGAGTCCTGAATTGCATCCTGCAGAGAGACGCGTGGTCCAGTAGCTGATCTCGAGGATCCAACTAACTGCGATGAGTTCAACATTGGTAAAAGGCCTACCTGTCTATAGAGACTGGTTAGTGCTTAATGACTCTATCGCTGATAATTAACTGCTACCTTAGCCCACGCCTTCCTTCCACTTCCCTTTCATCCACGTGCACCAACTGCCTGACGTGCAAGTGTGCCACGTGGATGTGCATGAGTTAGATCCTGGCACACTTGGGAAAAGTGCAACCGGACAGGCTATTAAGTGCAACCTGATTTGTAAATATGCGAGCTGCTATATTAAAGCGTATGATAAGTATCTCATACGTAATCATAATCAGGGTAAAAATAATATTTGACATTTGTTGCATATGCAATGATGATAAGTTCGGTGAGATTAAATCAATGAAAAATATCTTATTAATCTTATTACCCGCGTCAGGGAATCTTGATTGAATTTTTTTTTTAAAACTGTAATCATTTGACTTATACGTCGTTAAGAATCCACCGATAGCTGATCCCGCTTATAAATGATCCAATCGTTGTTACGAATTCGTCGTGACGTCGCTGTAAATTGGTTTGAGAATTTTTTTTTTTTTTTTTTTTTCTAATTTTAAGCCCAAAGGAGAAACTGTCCCGAGTCGCTCCACTGATTAATATAAAATCATGATTACTTTTGAATTTTTCGCTGACATTCAAAATTGTTGTTTATTAGCAGATACGTTTTGAATATAATTATTGTAAAGTCATCGACCTATCATCGAGTCAAAGTCAATCTGACTATCGTGATTCGATCGCTACGTCTTTAATCAATCTAATTTGCACTATCAATATCTTTTTTATACGTAGTATCTGCACGCTATATTTATGAATCGTGAAAATTATTACTACGTCGTTATCATAAATAATTATTTATCAGTGAGACTTTTAATTATTATTTCTATCATATGGTTAATTGAATGGAATAAATTTCCAGTTGTTTTATCGTATTGACGAACATCCCCGTGTAAAATGTCATTAGACGTTTTCGTTCTGTAATTAAATTAAGCATCCCTTCGCTTCGGCCTAAAGTTTACGGCAGCGAGATAAAATCAAAGTTTTTCCATGTAAAGCACCATAAGGCGCAAGGCGTCGTCGCGTATTTTCGAATTCCCATGGGGACGCGCCATGCAAGTAGATTCCATAGAGAGCGCACTTTACACGTGGGATCCCCATAAAGCTGATATGTTTATGATTATTTTCAAGACGATTTGGTGACGGGTAACATGAAAGGAAAATTTCTTAAAGCTATGGTGTAGATGCTTAAGTAGCTACCAACCTAACTACACTTACCTGACTGGACAACTGGGCACGCTCACCATCAAATTTCTCCAGGGGATCCAACTGCCGGAGCGTTCCGCGTAAATGCATCCACCATAAGATTTCCATGGGGTAGGGGGCGCTGGTTGATGTGTGGCCATTGTGACGGAATTTTGATAACGACCAAGAACGCCACGGGATATCAGTCCCGAGGACTACCCGCGTTTTTGGACGCGACACGTTGGTACTACCTGTGACCACTTCTCATAAAAATTCGGGCTTTATGGTAATGGCGGACCGTGCTGTATTATATCCATTAAATGTTTTCGCCCGCTTGGACATTCTTTTTTTTTTTTTTTTTTTTAATATCTTCTTCGTGACAATTTCGACCGTGCGCGCTATTGTCTTTCTTTATTTCCCATAGAATCTTTTTTTTATTTTTTTTACCCCTCCTGATTTTATATTTCTCTTTGCGTCAACCGTACGATGAAATTAACGTGGGAATGACATTTTATTCAAAATTATGCCGTTTTTTGATAACTATATGATCTTTGATGGTTATCGGTAAATTGGTTAATTGAATATTTGGGAAATTGATACTGGTAATTTTTCAAGGTCGTTATATCAATTTGGAGCGTTATGAGAGAGGATGTTAAAAAAAATGAAATCTCTTAATGCTCTCCTAAACGACGTCTTTCCCACACTCGAGGGAAATCATGGCGGCCGTTCACGCGTTTTATACTTTAGAATTCATGGCGTGTATTCACGGGGGCATCCAAGGGACTCCATTACTCGTAAGGCACGATAAAATCGTGATGCTCGTAGTTCAGAGGCTGGCCCAAAAACTGGGCCTTTAAACGTAGACAGTGATCTCCTCAAGAGAGACCCGCTTGATATTCGTTCTAGCCGTAAATATATTCTTATCGCCATTATCTGCCACGTGTATCGTACAAGAAGTGTAAAATATTTTGAAATTTTGTTTTTTTTCTCAAAAATTAAGCAATTCGACCGGAGCAGCGAGAGTCACTGTAATTGCAGATAATTGATGGGCCTATGGTTGCATCGTGCACCCAACTACACGGTGCAGCTTCTGAATGAGGAAAAAAAAAAAGCGGGAAGCAAAAGTAAAATAAATTTAATGCAATTACCATTACCAGACGGGAAACTCGTTCGGTCAGATAAGAGAACGTAAATCTTGATTCCGCACTGATACGCACGCGCGTATCTATTCGCACGCAAGAATTATACGAGTCCCAATCGGACAGTGCGTAAGCGCACAAACAGCCAGAGTCTCAAAGACATTTTGATTAAGTCATCAGGGGGCGCGATTTGCAGGTGCATAAGATTGTGCAATTTATTGTTCCTCCAAAAGTACCACAATGCACTTCGAAAATATATACCCGGATTAAGAGGGCGCACGGTGTATAAAGTTGGCGGATGATTTTAATCCGGGCTTTTGTTTGTACAAGAAAATTATTGTTCTTCCTACAATTTATCTGTGTTCCGGTTACTAAGTTATACCCGGACACCCTTAGTTTCCGCACGAACGACGGTAGCTAATGTCAAGTCGTTAGTAATAAATTCCTTGGCGAGTAAACGAATGGTACGGAGGTACCGGAAAGAAAAAGGATGCTGGATGCAAAAAAGTGCATCTCCTGCACTTCTGTGCGCCTGCGCTCTGGCGCGCACGCGTGATTAATTGCACGTGCCAGAAAAGCGTCGAAACAAGCATCACGGATCAACGCTCGACTAAACGTGCTAATGAAACGAATCAACAATCGCGGCTTGTTCGAGTTCAGTTTCAGTTTTGTGACTCGGAGGTTGGCAATTATTTATTTATTTATTAATCACTGTCTTTCCTTTTCGATTTTTTTTTCTGGCGCCCTACGAGCTTCAGAAAAACGTATTCGTGCCCACGGAAGCGCAGCGCTGCACTCGTAGAGAGTCGTGGCACCCTCGTTCGTGTTGGGACTTACGGGGCCCAACGTTATGGGCCTTGCTCATTGATAAATAGCTCGGTTTCTTGCGTTTCGGTTTTTCTTCGAGCAAAAACCACAGGCGCCGCTTCATTCATACTCCGATTCGTATACACATGTGTCTTCCCCCTCTTGCTTTCCCTGTTTTGGGCCCATGGAGACGTTTTTTTTGGGGCCTCACCGATGCAAGCTGATACCCCCAACTATGGGGATGAATGTCCGAAGGGACCTTTCTGTATTTCGAAATTGGCCCATAGGGTTGGTACATCGTAACGGCGAGCTATCCTAAAGAATTTTTTGGGCCCGTTAGAAATCTGGATAAAGTGGAAATTGTAGTTTGGGTCCTAAACATATTAATGAGTTTATTGATACTCTTATATATAGAGATACACAGAGGTATCTGCTTTCCGTATTCCTGACACAGAGTTGGGCATCAGGCCCCGAATTTAATTATTTATTTACGATCAGTCCCCGACGCGGTTCCCGCTGTGAGGTGAAGATGTAAGTATACAGTAGCCCTGGGGCCTTATTACCCATCAACGCATTATACGTTCCATAGGCAGACGGCATGTTACGCCCGAGTGTGACGTAAATTGTGAAAAAGCTGTTAAATATTAAAAATAAGCTCCTGTTTCGATGCTTAATCTTTTTTTTTTTTCTATATTCACAATCATCTTACAGCCTCGAAGTCACGATATCGCTATCACGTAAAATACATATTTCATGCAATACCGCATTAAAAAGGTTTTACGCGAGTACAAGGTCGTGCGATCTTACAAGAATACTAATGACTATTTTAATTAATTAATTATCCACCTCTTGATAATATCCCGTTACTATAAACGATCAAAAACGACTCACTGATAATTCACTGAAAAAAAAAAAAAAGAAACATGATTCGTCGCTATCGCTACTAAATAAAACATTAAAACTTGTTTTAAAAAATTTTTCCCATTAAGACACCAAGATCCGTCTCAATTATTATTAGCTGTATTAAGATTCCAAAATATTCACGTTAATTGCCCTAATTAATCTAAAGACATCGTTCCCCTCTTCTTTTTGGGACCCTCCACCTGCCCCCCCTCTAATCTCGAGTCTAACTCCTCGGAATTCAACCGCGAACCCAAAGATTCCCACGTACCTTCAATTACATCGATGTGTCCCACGTGAAGCGTTTAAAGTTCCAAAGCGATCGTCCAATTTGTGCAGCAAGTAAAAAAGCACTGGAATCGCGGCGACTGCGCCGGCGCAGCATCCCGCTGGACCAACCGGACGGCCCGTCAGATCGCACGGGGCGGATTTCTTCTTAAGGGCTGAGAACCCGCGGTGCCACAACCTTTTTTCACGGTAACGATCAAATTAAAGAACAATTATATCGACAGTCTTTATACGGTCGATCCTAACGTGGACAAGAGCTGCAGTGCTTCTTTGAAAGTGCATAGAATCCGATGCACTACCGAGAACTGCATAAACGATGCACTTTGAGAACACACGTGGTCGATATATCGTTTTATATATATTATGACTATTATGAGGGTCCTACCAGGAAATACGTGCATTATGAGATTCTAAATTATCAATCTATAGTATATACGTATATGTATACATATATGGCCTAGTACAGTATATGCATCGCTATCTCTATACTATACTATATCGACATATGGGACACTGTACATGCATGGGGAAGGTAGCCGCGCGGCGAATGGCCGGCACAAAGAGGCCGAATGTCGATGGAATTCTTCGTGATGCTCGGCGATTGGTCGAGGAGCGTTCGGCGCTCGGCGCCGTTTTTGCGCGGCGTCGTTCGTTTGATCACAGATGGCTGCCGATCTTTCGCGGACGCACCCGATTGCACTTCTTCCCTTTTTACCATAATTTTCTTAGCATTTTCTCAGCGGCTTTCCGAGTGCACCTGCTTCCTTCGTTACAGCTTATACGTATACCTGTATATGGATGTGCATCGGCTTTTTCTTTTTAGTTGACCCTATGCACTTGTCGGGGGACATAAAATCAATAAGATAATACTTGACGCGCACCAGTGACATCTAGCGGAGGAGGAATAGTATTTAAAAATTTTATTACCTAAAATATCTCTTTCTATTATTCTCGGATTGTTTTTCAAAATTATTTTTGATCCACTGTACATTGGTATAACGTATAGAGATTGCTTGATGATTAGACTGAGCACATATCAATATTAAATTATGCTGTGTCCACACGTGTCGTACAAAATGTATAATCACACCTTAGACAGGCGTTAATTAACAAAGTCATTTTGTATCCAATAAATGTGTCTTTGGGAACACAATGCTGTTTTATAATTAAGCTTCCTATAGGCTTGAGGAAAATTAATATAAATTCGTAACGCAATATATACCAGGAGGTTATTGTTGAATAAATTTTAAAAATTCAAAAATATTACAAAAATTAATAAAAATTTCGTGCATATCGGTATAACTTATTGATTCTTGTACCACGTATGATTCGCTCATTAGCGCGCCTGACGTTTGTTGTATCGCGAGGAATGAAAATTGAATCGTCCGATCAGGTGACTTAATTCTTTTTGAATTTTCCCGCGCGATCGATTATAACTCGGTAAAGTCGTCCCCCGTGAAAACGCACCTTCTGTCAAAAG
This sequence comes from Calameuta pallipes, assembly GCA_030142375.1. NCBI lineage: Eukaryota > Metazoa > Arthropoda > Insecta > Hymenoptera > Cephidae > Calameuta > Calameuta pallipes. The sequence goes on from JARQSW010000217.1 coordinate 109,972, forward strand.
CGGTTCTGACTCTCGCAGATTAATTCGTATATCCATTGGCGATAAAGGATGCTGTGCAGGTGTCTCTCGTGGCGGATTTAAATGGCAAACGAGCTCGTCGCTCCAAGCGTAAATATTTATGGAACGCGAGAGGCAAACTTGGTATCGTAATTCATCCGGCTGGCGGCGCTCAGTGTTGTCGCTGCTTGACGAAACGAATTACAGTCGATCGGCAATGAATTCTTGCGGTTCCGTTCGGTTCGGTTTGGTTCGTTAGCGTCTAGTATGAGTGTCTATATATATATATATATATATATATATATATTACTATATATATATATATATAGGTACTTATCTAACATACGATACGATAGAAAACTTATTCGCGAGCTCAAACCGACAGAATCGAACGATGATTTCATACTGCCGATATACTAGGAACGATAATGACGAATATATCTGGAGATAGGAGTTTATTTATTTTATTGATTTTTGATTAGCTGTTTCGCGAACGTTAAATAAAGTGCTTGGTATTTTCGTACGATTCTCTTTAATTTAATATCTTTTTCATAGAGCTGCTTCCGGATGTGAATGCGTGATGGGAATTGATTAATTTCATTGGGATATTCTTGAAAGTCCATTAGCGCATAGAGAGCCGCGGCGCTTCACGTGGCTACCGGTCTTTACAAAATAATAACTACTCCCACTGATTATAGGCTGTTCCAGGCTTCTATACGTGGGTACCGGCATCTGGGACGGCGCGTATAAGTAAATCATACTCTTTACGTTGCCCATCCTACTGCAGGGCCGCATACGGTTCTTTACAAGAGAAGTGGTCCATTTTTTGAGGTGGGAAATTTTATTGTTTTTCCTTATCGGTGAACATTTTTTTAATCGTGATAAAAAAGGATTTAAGCCTCTTGTGTGACATTCGTATGGGACCACGTATACGCGATACGTGTATTCAGTGCAAAATGCATCTTTGAGATGCACCGCTCGAGGTCCGCGGGACCGATAATTAAAATGCATTAAAGCGAGTTATAAAAATTTTAATGGCCACCCTTGGCTTCCACGCTCTCGTGTCTTATCTGTCTGACGAGTAACTGTGTTTTTTGTTCTTGTATCTTTTTTAGATAATTTTTTGTTCCATTTTTATTTTTTGCACCGGCGCCTACCCCACCAATACAATTTACTGCTTATTTAATTTCACCCTCGGTTCCTTCGTTTATTTTTGGAGCTCCACTCGACACACGAGGTACGATACACCGTGTATGCTCGTCGCTCCTAAACTGGAACAAGAACTGCCTTTTTTGTTTCTTCTTATCTTAAAAGAAAAATTAGCCTTCGAAGTGGCAAACTTGTTTGAGGTATAAAAAATTTTTCCCAACTCCCAATTTTATTCACGTGAATTCAGGATTTTCGATATCGACGCAAGAGCACGAGGCAGACAGAAAGGAACTGGCGCGCGGGAAGAAAAAAAAAAAGGAAAAAGACGAAACGTCAAAGCAATAATTACTAAAGGGGGGTTCACAGTTTCCAGAGTCTGTGCCGGCGGGCAGTCATGCAAGAAATGCAAGCCACCCACGCAGAGTCCCATTCCGAGGGCAAAGGTTAGTTATTCACGCGTCGAGGGCGCCACCGTAGAAGTTATTCGAAACAGACCATGCGTACCTAACGTGGTTCCTCCTTCGCTATACGAAATTCTAAACGTCCCGACGCCCGACGTCCTGCCAATATTTTCACAGTTAACGAATCCAATTTTGGCTACTTGGCTCAATGCCGCTTCTACTTAGCTCCCTTTGATACCCATTTCTCCCAATGTTAGGCTACGTTCACACAGCCGCGCTCTGTCATTACCGTACACACATGCATAACCGCGGTAACTTCTCGTGGGCAGTTCCACTGTGCCCACCATAACTAAACCCCAAGTTACACACATGGACACTTTTACGACGTCCTCTTGCGCTTTTTACTATGGCGCAGCGCATCGCAAAATTGATGTTTATATGGATACCGTACTTTATGGAGTATTGCTTTAAATGACTATCCGCCATTTTTTTCTCCTCTCCTTCAAACTCCTATACACATAAATTACCTGTAATCGCCTCCTGCAGCATTGTTCGCCATTCTTTCAATTATACTCTGATTTTTTTTTTCACCCTTCGTCTTCCTTCGCCATACGTCACGCTGGACCAATTCGCATGGGATAAAGAACAATAAAATTAAGTGTAGTTAATAAATAAAAAATTTTGAATAAATTTCACTTCTCCATCGGTCAGAAACAAAAGAGCACGACAGGGGTGTAAAGGGTCAAGGGTCAAAGTGCATACATAGTAAAGGCAACCAGCCAGCCGATAATAGCTCAAAGGGCCTGACTTGACGTAAATCAAGCAAGTCTTTCCGGAGTATTAGAAAAATGTAAATGAATCGTGGAAGGATGAGTTATAGGGGGTAGAAGTATCGGTGGGGTTAGGCTAGGTCGTCGACAGGCTGCTCGGGCTGGTAACTCAGGAAGGGTATAAGAATATAGGGTAGTAAATTGAAATAATTCTTCGTGTGGATATAGCCTTTGGCCAGTCGAGCCAAGTTGAGAATGAGAGGCGATCCAGTCAGGCCGACCAACCCAACGGGCGAACTTCGAGTCAAGCCCAACATAACGAATCCACTATGGGCAGAGTCTACCAACCTACCGGCCTCTAGCTAATACATACTTATATACACCATACAGGCTGTACCTATAGCAACCACGGACAGTTCGACGGACAGTCAGCCTGAGAGAGCAACCAGGCTGCCAACCATACGGACACACTGAAATACTGGATAGCAACCAGGCTGGCAACCTGGCGCACCGGATAACCTCGTGACGACGTAGCCGTAAATCGAGGCGAGTTGATGGCGCATTGATTGCCTCGCATCTCATCACGTTTGAACTTTTACACAGTATGGACTTCGGGTTGGTACCCATGAAACACTTGTCGACGTAAAATATATATTTTTCAGGTGCGCCTGAATAATATAACAATAAAAAGAAAATTTTTAACGAGATTTAAAAAAATTCTAATCTTCGATACGTCACGAGGCTGTCACGTGGTCCGGACACACGTGGGTGTCGAAATGTCAATATGGCCACACATGTGCGATACACAGAGGGCAAAGTGTAAAGGAACCTTTTGCCAGCGTGTCGTCTGCACGTCGATATCGCGGCCTCAACCCTCCATTAGCTCCCCGGTGTAATTTACGTATTTGTTCTACGGCTTGTAAACCTTGGTAAGGGTGGGTGGGGGTGGGTGGGGAGGCCGATGTAGGCGCCAACGTGCGCGAGCAGCCAATATGGATAGGAATGCATGACATTACCATAATATTAATAGTTTATTTACCGAAGCCCATACGTCACTATGTCCCGCGTTTTGCTCGTGTATTAGTTAAGGCTCGTAACCGATGCACCACGTATGCAGTCGTGGACGCCCCGGGCTGGGATCACTAAATATTCGAGCTCGCGAGGATCCTGACAGGAGGGTCAGAGAGCCTTTGTAGAGTCTAGCAGAGTTGTCAGGGGATGCAGCAGTATTGATGGCAGGATACGCACAGGACCTTTTGTAACTGTCTTTTATGGGGGGTTGATATGCAACTTTGTAGCGTCGAGTATGGACCATGTGTAACGTATGTGTTAAGAGATGCAGATGACGCGTGTGTGTTTGTGGAAGAGATCAAGGATACCTGCTGTAAGGTTACCGGTGGATAATTGTCGATTTCAGGTAAAATCGTTCGGTCGAATCGTTTTGAGAGAAAAATCGTCGGAATCGAGGTTGCGTGTCAGGGATGCTGCGAGGACAGAGAGGAGGACCTCCTACCGAAAAGACGGTAAGACACGAGGATACTTTTTTGCACTGACCTTCTCGGAAGGTACTATCGGTAATTGGTGGAATCGAGGAAAGATGGCGGACCGGAACAGGCATAATGACACACGAAATTCCGTCAATTACAGTGCGGTATATTGCGTGTCGTAGCGCAGTACGTGTGGGTTGATAATTTTGGGTGTCACTTAATGTCAGAGCTGTTACCTCATGAGGAAAGGACGAGTGCACTTTGAATTTGATTTTTACTTGATTTTCAAAAAAAAAAAAAACAAATTTTTGAGAAAATTTAATGTTGGGGAATAACAATAAAAAAATTGATTGGAACATTATTGAGAACGAAATAAGTGTATCGTTGGATAACGAAAGTGACGGAGAAGATGCTCGGGATAGATAAAAAAAAGGGTCAAGGTTCAGCGATTCGAGATGAGAATAAAGACGCATCCTCCGGCTGACTGTACGAATCGCTCGAGGCAGAATACGGGTGCGCGGAAGGACATAGCGATGCCTACGGGAGATTCGTGAGGATCCAATGAGAAGGATCTGCTCAAGAATTTGCCGAGTAATACCGTATAGGAGTCTTGGTAGCTATTAGGTCCAGCTACGCGCATCCACTTGCATCCCTCAGGAAGAAAAAAAAAGAAAGGAATAGACTGTAAGCTCAGGTAGGCTATACGGTTACGTATTGTAGGTATAGTCAGTGTGTATTATGTGTATTGTGTGTGCGTATATATATATACAGATGAGTGTGTAGATACAAAATGCGTCCTGGTCCTTGTTCCTGTCACCATGTATTCAAGTGACGTCTTCGGGATGCGCTCGGAAGTCCTGAAGGATGACACGCGAAGATGACGCTTGTGGACGGTACCTTAATACCTGAGAGGACACCGGGACCAGTTGGTCCAGCTTCTTGGACAAGCTGTTACAGACCGAGTCATCGTGACTTTTGAAAGTGCAGTAGCGGAGTGATGGGATTTAGTGAAAAAGGAAGAAAAATTTGATAAATTTTTTAATAAATATCCTCCTGGACCAGGATGCTGTGGAGTGATTATAATTTTAAGGATTTCTCATGCCGGAGCCAATGACGATCGTCCTGCTTCTGCTGCCTAGGATGACTCTGAGAACGATCAGATCGGATTGAAATCGGATTCGGGACTGGAGGAGATCGGGCGTCGCTCTCCTGCGGGCACCGCCACAAAGACGCCGACGTCTGTTATCTCTTTCCGGGACCAGGGCGCCCCGGGAAGTCCTCCGAGAGGATCGGCCGGGTCCTGGTGTGGGCACGCTTACCAACGCCAGGAACATAGCGGGCCACTGTGCCATTGTCCTTTGTTCCTTCCTTTACCCGATTCCACTTGGGTTAAGAAAGTGAATGAACCCTGTTCCCCATCTTCGCCATCTTCTCGGATCTGCCTTTGCCTATCGATCGGCGCATGCGCAGGATCGGACCGTTTACCAGATAAATCGGTCGTTGTCAGTCGACTCAAAAAATGAAATATCACTAGGTAAAAAAATTTTTTTAAATTTCAATCACGTCCCACGTACGAGCGTGTGTGTACCACCTGTAGGGGTCGGGGAAATCTGCGTTACGTTTTGAGGCACGTGTGCCCACGAGTATGTGGCTAAAGGCTACCAACAAAATTGTCAGGCTTTATCCAGCATCTGAACGTTGCTCCTCTCAACGGGAGCTCTTTGAGCCGCGTCCGTCGGGCCGACCAGGTACTAAAAATCGAACGGCGCTTCGCTTCCTCCCGATCTCACAGTCGTGTTTTGCGTTGCCCGATTGCCGGCACTGCTGCCCACGGCTGACCGGGCGCCATCTTGTCTTATCTACGCATCGCCGCCGCGCGTAATGATACATTTAATGGCACACGAGCTCAATTGTTGGTTTATTCGGAAGCTCTTTGAACGTAGCCGAAGATAATGGCTTTCTAGTTCTCTAGGAGCCAGGGCATAGAGGCCTCTCTATCCATGGGAGACGTATTAGAGATGCTGCGTGGTCCTTGGGATACAGATAATAGAACGGCGATACTAGTGGGGGGAGGCGGCAGTGGCAAAAGATCAAAAAGAAATTAAAAGAATCATGAGAACCGGCAGTCGTTTCAGGGGTTACACTTTTTTTTTCGAAAAATTCTTATTCACTGATAGCATAATCAGTGTTGGCAATTTTTTTTTCCTTTTTTTTTAAGAATAAAAAAAAACGTATTCCACGCACTATGATGTATCATCGTAATCATCGTCATCATCATCAGGATGATCAGCAAGGATCCGATTGGTGGCTCAATCCTCGGATCAGCCGAGTCCAGTGCATCGAATGCAGAGGTAATCAGGATGCATTGAAACGGTCGGTCGCTGCAGGTGCATAATGGTTTGGACGCGGGTTAGAAACGCGGCATAATTGCTGACAATTCCATACGTGACTGTCGGTGCCTGCGACCTCTATGCTTCCTATGTATAAGTATATGATTAATATAGGAAGATGCTGAGACGCGGCGCGGCGCGCGAGATCCGCGCGCGAGTTGCGCGCAACTTACATCTTAATTCCATCGAGGATAAAGGCTCTAACGACTTTGTGCCGAGCTCGTGTTGCGGCTCGGAGATACAGACTCACGATCAATCTCTACGTATGGGATGCTGCGAGTGTCTTGTGTATTACGTGAACGCGAACTCCGCTGTGCGTTCTTCGGGAGCTGATGAAGGCGTGCTCTTCGTTAGCTTCTCTTGTTAGGGACTTCTCGTCTTGGGCTCCCAGGGACGGGGCCCGTCCGATGGGACTGACTTTGGGTTTTGAAGCTCCGGGCCCCCCCGAGTCCCGAGTCGAGTCCAATTTTTAGATGCACGTACATGCTTCGTGACTTTTGGGGCAAACGACCTTTGAACTCTTGAACGCTTTTCGGCAGGAATCGACGTAATTTTTTAAATAAAAAATCATTCATCAATTTCGGTAGAGAGGATGGAGTAGGAAAGTAGGTTTTTGGATCGGTCTGTAAAATTTTGAAAAATATATCCGAAACGTCCTGGACCGAAATTCCGTGTAGAGAAAAGGGGACCTTGACTTTCCTCGTGTACGGTAGTTGAAAAATGATCATTTAAAAAGGCAAACACAGGACCCAGGACCACTTGCCGGAAGAGCTCAGGCCTGCGTATGCGTGAAGCTACGTGCACGAAGAATGCTGCCGTTACATGCGAGGCAGCCCATATCCCATTGCGATCCACAGGAAAGATGCAAGTCGCGGGGCCCTTTAAAAAGTCTTCCTTTTCGAAAGTGGTTACCTACGCGGCTCTCCCGGCTCAAGCCTGATTTATAGCGAGGCGATGATTAAGCAATACGCGACGTTAAACGCCGCTTTGATGATCTGCTCTTGAATCTCCTAACCCGAGCTCTGATTGTGTGCGCCGATCATTAATCAACAGTCGCGCACCAAGGTTTCATGCTACTTTACGTGCGTGAACTCTTTTTTTTAGGGGGGCCTTACGTGCATGATCCTCGCGGTGCCAGAGTCCCTCTTTCCCATGAAGACGCGCCCTCAAAATATTTTTGGGCCTTACCAAATTATATCAAACCGTTTTGAGTTACAATAAAAAAAATTTTCACATTCTTCCCTGTAACGTTACAATTCTCGGAGGGGGGAGCCTTGTCGTAGTTCGTGACTTTATTTACACTGTTTAAGAGTCACGTAGGTGAGAATGTATTTTGGAAAAGATAGAGAGAAAAAAAAAAGAAAGCAAAGTCGATAAGCGTCTTTTGAAATTAGCGCCTAAAGCCGACGGGTTGTCGCTGCCTAAAGTCGACACTGGTTCCTCTCCGACTTATGCTCTGGGATACATGAGGGATTTCTTTGGAGTCCGTCCACGCATGCGCAGCTCGCACATATGTATACAACACTGGGCATTCTTTAAACACTCTCAGTACCCTTGTTTGTACGTCAGATTAAAATCTGTTTGATTTGGAACTTAGTCGCGCCCGACTAGTTGTCTAGGTAGCGTTATTAGACGGATGCTCTACGCATTTATCAGCCCTGGGCTAAGAGCCCCATTATTTGCTCTATTACTTGTCGTTGGATCCTGTATGCTGGACGCCTGAGCGACTGTTGGAATCGCGACTTTTGATGGATAGAAAAAAAAAAGTAAAAAATAAACATTGAATACCATGAAAAAAATTTTTAATTAATTTTACCAAACTATAGCGAAAAATATTATTCTTTTCAATGATCATTATTGATACCCTCGTATCGGTACCCTTATAAATCATTGTTAACCAGCATAATTGTTAGAGTACATTATCTACTATTATCTACGGAATTCATGTAGAATCGTATCAGTTGCCTGTTACTGTACGAGATAGACACGAAACCAGGAAATAGTTGGGGAGCAAAGGTCCCTGAGGGATGTTCAGTGGGACGCATGAACGCTATACAACTATGTAATAGTTTATATAGATATACTCCAGTGTAAGAAGTACCAGATAGCTGAGAGTTTAAGGGTGGTTGAATATCGCTGATTATGGGGTGGTTGATACAGGACTGGTACCTACTATAGATACTATAGATATAGGTAGTTGGTGTGTATATACTATAGCACTATTACTACTACAGTCGCTGCTACCAGAGGGTAGTAGAAGTGCAAGCGATTCGTCACAGATATTATTTGAAGGGCACCCTCTTCAGCCAGCACAATACAAGTCAACACGGCTGTCTGCGTAATGAAGTAGTTTCACTGAACGGAGGGGTGATTTTCGTGCCAGCCGAGAGAGCCACCGTGTAAGAGGGTGAGTGTGCACAAAAAAAAAGGAAGAGAGGGAGAGAGAGAGGGGAAAATAAAACGAGGGTGAGCCCGTAATTGGGGAAGGGCCCGAAAGCGATGGGGTCGGCCCTGGCCGCAACCCCCATGGGGCCCCTCTAAAATCCCCGGCATATGCTACTGCTAATCCTTGCGATTTGATTCGGACTTCACCCCATTTCATCCCTCAATCCTGTATCGCCTAATAGATAAATAAAACTTGTGTTTTTCGCCAAATCGACAGAGGGGGTTGTTTGAGCTTTTTTGGAAAGATTTTTTTTTATATGCGGGGGGGGAGGGTGCAAGGTGAATTTGAGATTCCTTTGCAGCCTTACTCTACTGTCACTGGAATATTGGCACGCTGCTGATTCGCACGAATATTTTGCACGGTTGGTGCAAGGGTGAAATTTGCGTGATAGCAAAAAATTCAAATTTTGATTTTGAACCCCTTGCGTTGAAAGTGGAAAAAAAAGTGTTGAAAAATTTTGAAGGATGCTTATTATGAAAACAATTATTCGCCGTATTTATTCCCCTATGTCTGTCGACGGGCGTAACCCGTCGGACCCTTAAGGGCTATTATTCGTACAACCCTCAGGCCCGATTCTCACCACCGCGACACGTCGCATAAGCGTCTCATCGTGGCCACGAACCACCACCGGCAGAATGGAGACATTAAATAAATTTATCGCCGACTCAATTAGGTGGCCGGTGCGCATGTCCTTTTCGCGACAAAAACAACAATTTATGAGGATGTTCGGCATCAATCCAGTAAGGCCCCTGGGTAAGGCCCCATAAGGCTATGCTCGATACACAGGTGATGACTCTTGATTGTGGCATTAACAGGCCCATTGTGTTTTCCAAAGGCGCTCGCACATTTTGCGACGAGCGACTGTCGCTCATGAACTTTACGCTTCGTTAATTGTAAACTGTGTGTACGCCTATATACCCGTGGAGCAACTGTTGGGCTCTTCTGTATTCAGAAAGCATCTGCACCGGCGTCGCGACGCATCTCGACGCTTCTTTTAAACTTTTTTTCGGGTAATAACGTCCATGCATATATGGCTGTAACGGTACCTTTAGTTTATCTTTGGTCGCTGTACCGTATATCAAGAGAAAAATTAATCCTGTCGCTCTACTGTGGATCCACCTTAATACCAATTTCCAATGCCTTCTTTACTCTCGCGACTGCCTTGTTTTCCTTCCGAATGCCGCCATGTCGATTCTGCGCTTGATTCTGGTCATGAAATTTTTTTGTAATCGCGAAGGCTTATAAGGATCAGCCAACGGTGGTACCAACGGTACCAAAGAAAAATTTACCATTTATTTTATAAATTCGATGAAGCTGATGGGCGATCGTTATATCGATTTCAAAATTTATAGGACGTTTGGAAATTTTGATATTTTTATAATTAATTAGTCTCAATCTCCTTAGGTGGATACATTTTAATAAATAATAGCAACCTGCTTTTGAGAAATTGGCGAATATGAAAATTAATATTTCTCAAGATTATATCTCATATTCACTCAAGAAAATCATTCGTCATAACACTCATAACATAAGATATAGGATGCGTATGGAGTCGGTAGGTAAATACATGTGTTGAAACCACATGTGAAACGAGGCCATAATTTCTATGGTCGGACAGCCATTAATTATGGGAAGAAACTGCGATTGGTTTAACTACCAAATTTCCAGAATCTAATAAACGCCAGCCGCCCGGAATATCACGAATGATAATTTCTCGTGTGAACCCGGCATAACGAACTTTCGCCTCGGACAGGAACCATGGCTGCCGAGTTCTGGTACCAGCTACCATCCTACTCGCCACGGGGTCTATCGTTTTGGTAACACTGTCATAATTAATATTTACGATCATACATCGAATTTGGCCACTCACTGACAGCGAACAAAACGGTATCCATTATAATTGTAAATTACACGAGGATAACCTCAAGAAAACTAATATGGCGATTATAGAATCGCCGCCTTGGGGCACAAGGATTTTATTGCTTTTACCGTCGTAGACAAGAGAAGGAAGAAGACGTAAAAAAAAAGAGGAAAAACGAGGTACCGAAAACTCTTACAGTAAACCAGGATCCAATGAATATTAATAAATTTCGAAAACAAAAAAAAAAGTCCAAGAAACAAAAATCCAAAAGAATGACGTAAAAACTGTCTGTCGTTAAAATGACTCATAACCCCCGCTGCTTACTCGATATTCCTGAATATTACAAAAAAATTGTCAAGTATACTTTTAAAGATGGCAGCACCAGTCTTCTCGATCTCGAAATAAATTGAGAGTCCAATATATCCGTCTTCCGGCATGGATTTTAAAGTCCGTAAGGGCGGTAGCACTGTGAGGTCCGTTTAAGGACCCGGATTGGAAGTTAGGGATGATGTCGTTGACGCCGTCATCTTCCACGTGAGCTCCACGTGCTCGTTAGCGTCGGCTTTGGGCGAAATCGAGAGCGCCGACGTCACTACCGGCTCGAGAGGAAAACGTCGAGTCGCTGAAGTTCCCACTAATTGGGGTAGGAGGGGAGCGTCAGGGGGTGAGTGAGTTACCGGGAGGGCGAGTTGGAGCGAAAGAGCGAAATAGCCAAAGAGCGAAAGAGGGAAAGAGTGGGAGCGAGACGGTACGATCGAGCAGGAACGAATCCGGATGGAAGGTTGGAACTTCGGAGGGTCGGAGGGTCGGAGGGTCGGAGGGTCGGAGGGTCGGATGCCAAGTAAGTAAGGGATGGTACAGGACCTGGGGAAAATCGAACCAACCAGCCAACCTAGAGCTCGTCTTGCGTCACCAGAGAGATCAATCCATGTATTCACTATAGTATGTATAACTGAAAGCTATAGTACAGTATATGCCCAGTTTATGTACTAGACATAATATCGTCCTATTACCTAGGAAGCTTTATGCCTGATTTCATCCCCTCGAAGAAACTCACCCCCCACGACTAGCCAGACTGAAATATTTTCACGTCTACGAGATTCCTACGGCCGAGCTGCATTCAATCTTTTCGAACTGGTCCTCGAGAATAGTTGGTCCGCGAATAATAAAATTCCTGAGCTTGCACCTGGTCCTGCGAATTTGTTAGAATTACCCCATTCCTTCGTTTCATTAGGAACCAATCAAAATACTGGAAATTTTTTGCGAACGTGGTACTTGGTGTTAATGATAAATCAAAATCAACCCTTAAAAATTGTTTTTAAAAAATGGCTTTTATTATTAAATGAAGTTGTCGATTTTGAAAAAAAAAAAAATGAAAATCAATTCGATTCGAATATACGTCCATGAAATATTTCTCTCTTGAACTGCTACACGGTGCAGCCCTCTTCAGCCCTGTTCGCCCCTATTCACCCCCTTGCACCCCCTGTGCACCTGTACGTTCTGACCATATTGATACATACGTGCTCAATTGCATGCCCGTCGCATATGAATACGTGAAGTCGGGGCGCGTAAATTAAAGCGCAATATTTGGCCGCGTAATCAATCAATTAGTGTGCGCAGCGAGCATCGCCTGATGCGGATTTGTTTGCTACGCTTGTTAACCACCCCCGTGGTCAATCAAGTAAATACCCATTTACGCTCCCGTACTCCTACAGACGCGTTTGAATATCGCGCCAAAAGTGCAATGCCAAAAGATAGAAAATCGTAAGTAAAGAAAAATAAGAATTTTCATAACTTATTAGAATCGCTATCCCTAAAACCGAAGCCCAATTACTAACCTAACCGTAAAATCCATAGAGCAGGGATTTATTAGATGCGAAACTCAACGACCGTTATTAGAATCGCATTTAACATAAATGCCGGAAATAATCGCGTTAGGCCACGTGCTTCTTCACCGCAATGATTCCATTCGAATCGGATGTCCTTTCGCGCCAGGTAGTCAGGCAGGCAGGCAGGCAGGCAGGCAGGCAGATACATTGCTTATAAGCAATGCCCAACAAGCCCCATTCACAATCTATAGTAGATTCTTGCGTACAATAAAAGGTGTAGGCCAACACCGGTTAATACAGGGTGACGTGTGTTTATAAACATGAGGGCTGCCAACCCTCTAGGGGATTTTACGCGCAGACTATACTGCATTCGCTCCTATTCAAGGTATCGTATGTCTCTTTGTCAGTACAGTGTTTTGTGGTTCACCGTAATGTATACTGATAACCACATGAATTTTTACAGATTTGCCACAATAACAAAAAAACAATACATTTTGACATTTGATAGATAAATCAAAAATATTATTTCCATGAAATATTTTCAACGTATTTACCATACACATTAAATTGTTACTTGAGTAACGTCAAAAAGTTGTAAAAAAAATTTTTTAAATAAATATTTCGCATTTTATTGTTGCTTAAGAATTTTTCGATTTATTTTTCAAACCGAATTCCCTTTCTTGGTCTATTTCATTTTCTTTTTTCTTTCCAGTCTTGCACACTCCGAACTCCAGGGCTGCCACCCGTTCCCTGCCCCACGATCCTTCGTTGCTACCCCTTTGCTGCCCTTTCCTTGCTTTTCACTCCTATTCCTCGTTCCTTCCGTTGACGTAATGCGAGCCAACCTAACCTTTCCTTACGTCATGCCGAAGAACGAAATTACCTTCGTTACAGGAAACGCGTCTCCCTCAGCCTCCACTAAAGTTCGTCGTCCCTTTTCCTACGATATAACTGTATAAGTATAGGATGCGCATATAAAGTATTACATAAGAATATATATATATATATATATATATATATATATATATATATATATATATTACGCTCGAGTATCCTAACCTATATTATGTAATGCACATATAAATATATGTATAAAGTGATGCTGTAGCTCCTCAGCTACCCAACTTTATTACAGTATTTTTAGCCCTTAGGATTGGCAACGCCCCTAGGGACCTTTCGTGGCCAGAATATAATGCTATTCCCACCTATAATTCATGGCTGCCACCCTCCAACCCTGTCCTCCCGTGAAATCGTGCAATACGATAGAAATTCAATGACGACGCGTGACACGGGCTCGCGAGCATTCAGATTTTGTCACGTTCGAAGAACCCTATTATTTATATTATTTCCCATGAAAAAAAAAAAATTTTTTCTTTTATTATTGACACTATCTAGGGGAATAAAATTTTACTTATGAAATCGAAAAAAAGTTTAATTGAGCCAAAAAAAGTCATTTTTTATTTTTCATCCTTTGCGAAACAGTTGCTCACCGTGCATGCGTGTTCATATGTTGTATTCCAAGGGCTGGTACCAGCTTCCATTTATGGGGCACAGGGATGCTGCACGTGAGGACCAGGTAGAGGGTGATTGCGAATCAAGCCCGACGCACCTGGCGTTCAAGGGGGTAAACGCAAAATCATGAACTCGACTTAGGGATGATGAATGGACGTCATTGATACCCGATCGGACGTGGCGCATCTAAGGGTCGCCCATTGTCAGCAATAGGGGACCTTGTCAAAACTGATATTATAGATTTGCTACGCGATCCCTGAACCCCTAACGTCAGGGGCGGATTGGCGCTAACGAGATGGGGCGACGAGTCTATCTTCATCGGCATCGATGCCCTCTGGTGGCGGGACGGATGACTTTGTTCTTTTTTTTTTGATATTCTTTAAAGAATCATAATAACAGTACCAGTAGTTAAGAGAGAGAGGGGAAAGCAGACAAGTATATTGTTATAAAATAAGACGATAAATAATTTAATAAATAATACCTTTGGATTTACCTATTGGGCTCTTTGTATTATTCTTTAATTCTATGTGTACAGGTCCTTTTAAATTTGACTTTCTCAAACGGCGAGGCGAAGTGGTTTGTCGTAAAAGCGTCGTGCTACGTTGAAGACGCGTCGTGACGCCTCGTGGCGCTCGAAGCGACGACGCTGGGAAGGTAACGACGGATGTGGGAGCGAGGGAGACAGAGAGACGCGATAAAAAGACGAAGGAAAATAAAAGAGGAAAAAGAAAAGGAAGAATAATAAGAATAAAGAGAATAAAAAGAAAGGCAGAACCAGACGCCATTTGAATAGAATGGTAAAGCTGCAAGTCAGAGGCGTTGAAAGCGACTAATAAAAAGATATTAATCATGTATAAACGATCGATAGAGAGAAAGAGAGAGAGGGAGAGAGAGAGAGGGAGAGAGAGAGAGAGAGAGAGAGAGAAATGAAAAAAAAAGAGAAAAGAATGAGCCGGTAGGCAGTCTGTCGACTATTGAATAAACGTCTGGCAGTCCCATCGCCTCGAATCTCGTTCCTCAATCCTCAAGACGTATTTTCAATACGGGAATGACGCAACGGCTGACAGAAATACTTTTTTCATTGATTTTTCTCCCGTCTCCGTATACAATCTTCACCACGATTGACATCAGATTAAACGGTACAGATAAGACTGGCTATGAAATACAAAAAAATATTCAATTTTCAAATTTCAATTTTTCATAAGACATAAACGAGACTCGAGAAGCAAATTTTTGTGACGTGTCCAGTGTGTTAGAACGTAAAATAAATTTTCGAATTTCTGTTCATTTTTCGTGAAAAATAAAAAGAAGCTTCAGTGTGAAAAGACGAGTCTGCTTGCGGCTGCCGCATGAATAAGGAAGTCCTCGAGGCACGTGTGGATGCATGTGCAAGAGGATGCAGAAAGGATGCACCGTGGGGATGCACGGAAGGTGGATGGAGATTCTAAAGAAGGAAAGAGGTGGAAAGACGAGAAAGACATAAAAAAAGAAAAGAAATGACGTAGAAGTACAGGCGGGCTGAAAGGGTTGTCGAATACAAAGGTAAAGAACACAGACTGTGGCCCCGTTCGCTGCCACCGGCTGGTTTTGGAAAGCCTCGCGTACATATGTAGTTTACACATTGTATGCAATCCACATATGTACTGTGCTCCACATTGACGCTTCGCTAATGAGGCGAACCCCTATTATTTGAGCCATCCTTTTCAGACCTCCTGGACAACTTGCTTCTGTGACTCTCCAATGTGCACTTATCGTGAATTCAATGTGACCAAGGCGGATTCTACACACTTAACATACTCACGTGTGTCTACGATCGCGTGAATATTTAGACGCGAGCTGTCATGTGGCAAAATCAGTGACAGCTATGGGGCCCAGATACACGTGGCTGGATAAGGTTATATTTTTATTAATTAAATATTATTTATATTTAAATACTATAGCCAATGTAACGTATCGTAACGCGAAGCAATGCCGAGTTGACCTTCGACCCTTCTTCCTTGCACGCGTCATTAGTCCTGCTCTCCGGTACGTCGCATCAAAGAAACGGGGCCTTACGTTAACGGTGACACCCCTGCAGACGTATCGCGTGTCAGGAACGTAACACCCTGGCGCCACAGCATCCTCAGAGTCCCCTTCGAGTCTGGTCCAGAGTCCCCTAAGAGTATACAGTCCCTTTGCCTTACTACTCAATTCTGGGCCAGCTCCTTTCTTTCGTAATGTATACTCACCGCAAAACTCGAAACCCTTGACCATCGTTGGGCCCATGAGTTCACACGTGCTACGCATTCGCGGTGCCCTTTGACCTCGATCCCCATACGTTTCGGTTCGGTTATGTTTTAAGTCATTCGCAGGATGTGACCGCAGCGTTCGTAATGAATGGGCCTTGGCTCCCTGTGCCACTCTGTGTCTATACTACAATGTTTACATTGTCTCTGACCACGTGGTACTGACAGATAACATTCGATCTTAGCCGAATAGTCCCAATAAGGTGCCACGTGGTCAGTGCATTGTTCTATGAGCTCGAGCTGATTATGATGATTATCAACGATTCCATAGTCAACCGGAAGTGCCTGTAGCTTCTGAGAAAAATCGTAAAAGGATCTATTAAAAAAAAGCGTAACGCCCACCACACTATAAACTATGCGCATAAAGAAGGGTTGCACACACGGACACGTACCAATGATTATTCATAAAGTGCAGCGTCGGTCTTGGCCGGCGTCCCGACGCGCAAACGGAAGAAGGTGTTTCCAAAGGGTCAAATGGGTTTCCTATTGGATCCCACTCGGAGGATTTATGCTTCCGAGGGTTGCGGCTATTTTCAGATGAATCGCAGGATCTAGAACGAGGCATTACGGAGGCTCTTGTTAAAAAAAAGAAAAATAAGGCCCAAGGGTCATATTTAAAATCCCATATTTTTAAACTGCCCCTTCTCGTCCTTGGATCCTCCCGTATCCTCTTTTTTTCAACCGGCGAACGCAAAAAAAAAAAATAAAAAAAGGGCTGCAACTAGACCGGAACCATTCACGGATCGTAGAAAGTGGAATTACGAAAGGGGCAGAGGGGTAAAAAAAGAAGAAGAGAAAAAAGTAATGAAATATTTCCGACGCGTCTCTACCGCCTAGTCGGTAAACGCAATTCCTGTAGGAGACCAAGAAGAGTCCCTGAAATTCCTCCGACTTCCCCACTGCGCTCATCCGTGTGACAGAAACATGCTGCACCGATAGATCACGCGGTCGCTGCCATTACGCGCCAGCGACAGTGAGTAACGTAACACCGTTCCGTGTTAAGACGTCGCGTCAATGAGGATTCACCGTCTTCCAGGATCTCAGGATTCCGGAATTCCAGGACACCTAACCACCCCCTACTTCCTCTGGATGATCGCTCCATAAGAAGCAGCCAGATAGAGATTATCTCAAAGTGTCACGTGAGATTATCTCATCCGGTGTAAAATTGTCTGATGAGATAATTGTAAATTTTTTTTAAAAACAAAATGGCTACCACGATTATAAATCAACGTTGCACAACCATCAATGTGTATTGGGCCTTACGGGTAGCGCGCAGCATCCGATGGGACGTCCGACCATAAATTGATACGACACCTATTCCCTATGCGATTGCGTGTTTGCATGTTTATTTATATATGTGGATGTATGTGTATATATGTGCGAGACGTCGCGTCGCGACGCGATACGTCCGACGAGGAATAATTCGCGATGAGGATGTCGCCGGTAACGCAGCCGCGATGATTAAGCGGCCGCTAAGCATCCTGTGACACTAGATGAAATCTTTACTCGGCGTTTACACAGCAGCTTCGCTGGACCGTGTCCCCGATTATGTTGCCCTCGTATACCATCCTATAATACACTACTGTACACTCCGTAACATACTTTGTACCACTCCAGTACACTCCAGTACAGCATATCCAGAATATTCGCGTGCATTATATGCAACTGCCTGTACGTGAGTGTTGAGCGTCGCGTTTGTATCGCGTCGCTTTCATCGGGATTCGCCCGAAGAGGCCGGTCGCGCCAGTTTGTCATGTCGAGATCATCGGCTATGCGAATTCGCAATTCGCGATTCCTTCGATTCGCCAAGGTGGAATCGGGCCGAGAATATTAATGAGGGCGACTGTACTGGACTGACAGAAAGAAAATTAAAGATTTAATAAATAAAAATCCTTCGCCGATCTCGTGCATAATAAAAAAAAATATATATATTCAAAAATTTCGAATTTTCTTATCGAGCTTTCTTATCTATTCGATCGTACGTGTACTTTTTTTTTTGAGAAAAAAAAAGTCTACACGTTCGCATGACCTTCGACCCATTATTCAGGAGGCGAGAGTCGTTAAGCGGCACGCGCACGAGATCTTTCCAGGTTCTCGTTGAAAATCCGTTTTAAAAATAAAGCGATGAATCACAAGAGGCCGGTAGGACACGAAGGCGGCGCGAAACAGAGAATACCACCGGTGAAGGGAACACGTGTTTTTTTTTTCGTTTTTTTTTTCCTAGGGTTTTTTATTTTCTTCTTTTTATCCCCCACTTTTCTTCGTATATTTTCTTATTATCGTCATCCGGGTTTTGGGTCTGCCCCACGGGCACCTAACACCGATACCTGTACTCTCGTATGGCCGTAAGAAGGAGCGATGATTTATACGGTGAATTATAAATTAAAAATGCAGTTAGAAATGCGCGAGATAATAAATATACAGGAGGGATAAATAACGTGTGCGTTGTTGGGGCCCGGCTGAACCTACGATTTGTGCGCTATTGATTCAACTTGTTAATTACCGGCTGAATTATGGCTCCCTGGAGGTGACGGTGTGGCCTCCTCTCTATCCTTTTTCTTTTTCTGTTTCGAGATAGGAGAAAAAAAATATGAAAATAAAAAAATAAAGGATAAGGCCCAAAGAGCCGGGATTTATCAGGCCCACGAATTGTGATACATAACTTGTACGGTTACTGTCTTCGGACACGCGATTCAAATTATGGCGGCAAATTAATGGATCCGAAGACTGTTTTTTTTTTTTTTGAAATTATATTATTAAATATTTTCCACGCACTCGAACGAGCTCGTTGTAGTATTTTATTAGGTGTGAAGACTTTTTCTTTTAGTTAATTTTGGAAAAATTTTTTTTAGTCAAGGTTACTCCTCTCGAGGATTAGGAGTTTTTTTTTTAAGAGCATGTCGGATGCTGCGATAGACTGGTTCGATCTGTCCCAACTATCAGTATAGTGAACTCTGACCCTAAGGGTGTGTGATGCAATCGAGTATACAAGCGGCTTGTTTATGCTGGGGTTATAATTGATTTGACCTTTGAACTTCGTTCGGTGCCGATGCTTAACTCGCTTACCACACACAGCCCCACGCATGATCTTCAGACATTCTGGCCCCATAATAACATCATCCCCCATAAATAAGATAGTCGACAGGTAAAATAATTGGAGCAAAAATAAAAAGGAACAAAATCGAAAAGAAGAGTAGCCCAAAAAATTTCAGTGAAAAATAACAGGTCAAGCAGTTTTTTGCGAAATCCCCCCCCCCCCCCGAAATAGTAAAAGTGGTTCAAAAACTCCAAAAAAAAATGAAGAGAAATCAAAGAAAGGTGGAGATCGAAGAGCCAATGAGATATCGCCGGTATCGCAGCAGGTGAGCCCGTTTATATTTACGGTGGCCTCTGACCCCTGGGTGGGCACCGACGCTAAGTTTTTCACGACGCGGATGGTGCCCGATCACGGCATACGGGAATCGGCTGCGTCGGGCGTCGGACGTCGGGCGTCGGGATGCTTTCCCCGTCCCGGATTTATGTGTGGCCCTGGCTACTCAGGAATAACGATCTGTAAAGAGGTTTGTAAGTTGGTGGGTAGCAAGCGCCCTGCGGTGTCGAAGGGGCCTCCCTGGGCGAGAAGCCCCTGTGTCGGCAACCTGTGCCCACGGCGCCCTTCTTCTTCAGGTTCGAGAAGAATCAAAAAAGATAACAAAAATTGAAAACTTGGTGCGAATTCGATTGGTCATACGCACGCGATAAAGAGCGTTCGTTGGATAACCTAAAAATTAAAAAATAAAATCACAGGGGTGACTGACCCAGTACGATTACCAGGCAAAGGACCACGTATCGCCTTATACCAAGCGACTGACCCAAAAATTCCTATACGTTTTGACTTTGATTTTTTATTTTTCAAAATTCCCCACAGGGCACAATAGAGAGATG
This sequence comes from Calameuta pallipes, assembly GCA_030142375.1. NCBI lineage: Eukaryota > Metazoa > Arthropoda > Insecta > Hymenoptera > Cephidae > Calameuta > Calameuta pallipes. The sequence continues at coordinate 130,023 of JARQSW010000217.1, forward strand.
CACTTTCCATTAGGTCCTCCGTGTCATTGATTCTGGCCGAGATAAGAAAGTGGCCGTCGCCAAAGCAAGAGAGGAAGGAAATGTTGACGGGAGGGCAGAGGAGGGCAGAGAAGGGCAGAAGAGGACAGAGGAAGATTTTGTGTCGGCTTCCTGGTGAACCCGGGTGGTCATCGATCATCGTACCTGGACCTAAAGTCCTCGTCGAGATGGAAGCCACCGGTGAGGAACCAGGGGGGGAACGAGGAGGCACGAGTGATTCTTCTTGTGGGTTGCTGGACCTCTTGAGGGCGCGTATCCATGTAGCTGCAACATGGATACCATGGCTGGACTGAGGAATGGACGCAGGATGCACTCGGAAGATGCAACTATAAGAGGATGCAGCAGGATGCATCCTGCACCTCCGCTCAAGACCACACGCGATCGTCGCGCATTGCGACAGGGGGTTTGTGATGGCATTGTACACCTACCATTATGGCGACACGGCATGTAGCGACGCTTGTGTTATGTCGCGCCTCCACGCTACCAGAACCATCAGCCACTCGTACCGAGTGCATCGCTGGTGCATAAGAGATGCAACGATGCACTTGGCACTCGGTGCTTCGTGGGAGAAGTGGATTTATTTTTAATAATTCATATCTTTTATTTATATTATTATAATATTTTATTGTCACTCGGATACCCTAATTGCCGTCGCGACGCTTCGACGTATACGAAGTGTTAGGCGTTACGCTCGCACGAATTCATCCACTAGGGTGGCTTTGGTTAATTACTATCATTTCAGTTTGCACAATCGCAGAAAAATCGCTCACGTGAATACGCATTTAATTACAGCTGGTTTTCTGATATGATCTATCATTTCGAAAATTAAGATTATTCATACGGCAGTAGTGTGTAATGGCCGCCCTGGTGCATGCGCACTGCCTTCTGGGTAGCTTATCAATTTTGAGATCGTACCATTTAATGTCTACCCTGCGAGGGACTTTACGTGTTGGCGGTGTCCATTCTTTTTAATTCTTTTTTTTTTTCTGATGCCCCTTTTTATTTTTACTTGTTACATTTCACTTAAGAGCTGCGTACAAATTGCGCTTCTAGTTACGTACACGTGTAATTCGTAATGCGCAACGCGCATGCGTATGTCATTAGTACAGTGAGTTACTGGATATGGCAGCAAAATTATATTAGTATTTACACATTTCTTGCAGAAGCTCGTTAAATGTTTCTAAATCATTCCAGAAGATTAAATTAGTTACATATTATTTTTTTTTTGGTTTTGTCATTTTTTTTTCGTTTTTCAATTTCTTGTTTTTGTTTCTTCTCACGTGCAACAAGACAGACCGCCTGACCCGTCAGGTCGCTCCTAACGTCAAAATTTTACAAATTGACTCCCGCCGCTGTCCTCGATAAACGTCAGCTTGTCGCCCGATGAAGAATTGGAATTTTTCAAAATAAAAATAGCAAAGTTAATGAACCGACGCTCGCGCCTTGCGTCGCGACGCTTACGGTCGTACACAGCGTGGATAAAAGTTTATTTCTCTTCAGTGGTACAGGCACCTTATTAATCGGTTGAAAAAAAAGAATTTTGTTTTTCATGATTTCTTTTAATCTATATCTGTCAGTACAAAATATATTTTTTATATTCACCAAAAAAAAACTAGTATACATATACCGTTTAATAAAATTTCATTCCCAGCTTATTTACTGAATGAAACAGTCGGGCGTCTCTTCACAGACGCCGACGCGTCTCCGTCGAATTCAATTCCCATAAATCCCAGTATTATCTATGAAAGATGCTTCTTAACGATTTGTGTTGAAAACCCGAACAAATGTATATTCGTCTATCCTCGATAATCCCGTGACACTTAATGGCGTCGCCATAACGTAGAATTAAACGCATTAACAGGCTTCCCTAGTAAAATGATCATTCGGAGTATAAAAAATGACGCAATTCAAAATTCCATATGAAAATTCAAAGTAACGTTCCTATTCAAAAATTAAGCACTTTCTACTCGGCTGAATAACGAACGCGGATCTTGAACTGAGTCACAGCAATAATTACGTGTATTATATATCTATAGTTATTCATACCAACCCTGTATAGGCAAAATGAGCTATCCGAGGTTAATCTATCCATGAGGCCCCCGGATCGAACGTTAACGTATTTTAACGAGGGGCCTTAATACGAGTGTGTCTATAGGTTACGCTAGGTTAGGTTAAGCTAGGTTAAGTTTGCTCCCTGTTTCCACAGCGCGACACCCACGCCCCCCGTTATAGCGTGGGCAACGAGACAATCGCCACCCACTGGTCCATTCTTCGAGAAATCACTTGAAAAAAATGTATACCGAACGAGATCGAAGATCAACGATTTTACTTGAATTACGGCCAATTAATTAAATGGCGGCGCGCGTGCGCGGATCACGTGACGCAATCGATGCTAACGACCGGGGATTAAAACGTCACATTAAATATCGTGGGTCGTCGTGAAAAATGGGGGGAAAAAAAAAAAATCAATATCCGTCTAAAAAAAAATTTTTAAGTGTCACCTCGCTCTTTCCCCAAGTCAATTACGTGAAATTTGGTTCGAGTATCTACAGGGTGGTCCGAAAAAAATTTTTTTTCTTAAATATGAAGAATTCGTTCTTAATGCTTTGGGAATGTAAAATATTTCTCGTCCTGTAACTTTGTCTTTTAAAAGGAAGGAAGTTCTGACCGCCATATTAAATATACGCTCCTGTATTCACATACTCGTGCATATGAGCCTGTATATGGGTCCAGTATAGAGATTCATAAGAAAGAAGTATACCCAGTGAACTGAAAATTCGTCCAGGAAGCATCTGGACGCCAGCTTGTGGACACCGGTCGACTTACTGTGCCGCGGCTTTCGTAATTAATGTATTCCGAAAATTAATGATCCCAGCAAGAGGCGGCGGGACCCACTCTTTCTGGTCTAGTTGTAACGAGGAAATCGTCGGTATATTTCACACACGTTCTTTCGTACTGTTCAAAGTACGTATACACGAGTAGTATATCTATAAATTATTTTCAAATTTTTTTTTTATAACCAACCCCACCCCTCGATAGACCCCAAGTCGCCCAAAGCTCTGGGATAAACAATCGATACAAAAGGAACAGCCAGGATTTTTTTTTTTTTTGGAGCCAAGAGATGAAAGGATCTTCTACGGTGCCCATGAAACTACATTGTGGTCCATGGGGGCTCAAGGCTATGTGGAACTTGCAATTCTATCCGGTCAGGACTCACGCGCCAACGATAAATCGGCAGGATCGGCAAACAGGGCCGGTGAGTGTATCGAGAGGTCGGTGAGTCCTAAATCATCGATCCCATAGGGATTCGCCATTCCCTGACGTCTATGGTGTCCATATAAATAAACAAATACAGATTAGTTCCGTGAGGATGCGTAAATCATATGGGGATAGGGGAGAAGAAGGAGGGGAGGGCAGCTCGTTACCTGCCATAAGGTCTGCCGTATAAATGCACGCGGGACGTAAACCCGTGTGCGGTTGACTTGTGTGATTTTGTGCTATGGAAACGGGGCTTAAGGCTGGCCAATAATAATAACAATAAGGCATTGTCAAATAATAAATAACGAGCGGTCTAGCTTATTACCATAAAAACAATTAGTCTTTTATTTCTATTACGTTCAATAATTTAGACACGTGTACGTTCTCTGGTGTTAATGCCGATTTACATGTGAGCGACCGAAGGAATTATGATTTTTCTTTTTTTCACGATAAATCCATCTTCGATTTTCATCGTTAAGTTTTCGTGGTTCGTCGGATGTTCTCGTTGTCATCGGAGCGACGTTAATGTTTGATGCGAGGCGACGCGTCGCGCATTGTGAATGCACCTGTACCAATGGGGATTTACATATGGTGGGGATACACGATATATATATATATACACGTATATATATTGGTGTTGTATATTGGATCGGGGTCTTCTCGTAGTAGCCAAACTGCACGTGAAAATATATGAAAACACATGTACGCTATTGATACTATGCCTACTAACGAGAATCGGCCTATAAGCTGCCAATTAACAGAGGATGAGTCTTATCCAGGAGATCGGTCGTTAATTAATTTTAATTTTACCGAATGCATAAGCGGACCCCTAAAAATGACCGAACGTGACTACCCAGTTCGTAAACACCCGATTGTATTCTTTATAGATTATAAATTTTGAGAAATTATTTTTCAGTGAAAATCGTAGTTTTTATTCACTTTTGACAGGTGAGCGTTATGTGATTTAATTGTTATGGTAAATTTTGAACGCGACACTGGCGCCGCCTGAACTTTACGATTCATAACAGTTCTGGAGAATGAGAATTCTTAGCAGTCGCGGGAATGATGGGCGATAAACTATTATTCCCAATATTAATTAACGGTAATTAATTAAGCTAATAAACGTCTCATTAGCGATAGACTCGGTGGCCACGTTGGTGGTATTTTATTATACTGTGCGATTCATCGCGCCATAACGGGCGTGTCTTAAGGCTAAACATACGTACATGAGGTTAAAAATAAATGGTCCGATTTCTCTGTAGCGATAAGACAATATTGTGCAAATTCTTTTTTCTTATCAATGAAAAGTAGAGGGGAAAGTTTAAGAGGGTGGCGATTAGGAGAAATAAATATTAATCAATAATTTGTAAAATTTTACCAACCGTGGAAAAAATCGTATTGAGATCGCTCGCTTGACGTTCGTACGTTTATTCGTTTGGAGCATAAAGATGCGCGCGCAGCTTTTGAAGCATCACTGAAAAACAGTTACGAGCGACGCTAGATAATTCGAATAGAAGATTCGGCCGACCATAAACGCAACCATAAAGAATCCTTCTCCTTTCGGTTGTCCAGTAAATAATGTACTTAGTAGCACGAAAGGGCGCATCCACAAGGCGATATTCCCTCGGGCGCGTTGCGCATGCGCGACCGAATGAACGCGTCCCCGTGGTCGGGACTCTTTGATATTCAGATTTAACCGGACATAAATAAAATTATCGCCCGTACAACCACTACCGAGTGTCCCAAAGTGGTTTTTGAGTACAGCCATAAGACTTTCCGACAATTTTTATACTATCCCTGCCCTTTTTTATTTCATCCAAGTGAAAGTTCGCTACGGTGCGCATGCGCCAGCGCGACAAACAGAGATGTAAATAATTGGCCAAATCTTACAAAGAGAAACAAACGCGCTCATGTCCCTGCTGTTAGGCACTGTGCATTTTGATGAATAACTACAGGAGCGTAATAACTATCCGTGTCTCCTGTGCGACTCCGCCTATCCAGTTTGCCTTGTAACGCTCCGCGAGCTGTACACGTTGCTTCAAAAGTTGAGGAACCCCAAAAAAAAGTAGAATTTCGAAAAATAAATGAATTTCGAAATCGTTCAAAAATCAAAATCCAAATTCTTAACGATCGCTAAAATCAATTTCGCGTAATCGTTCTTGTCACTATTACCGTAGGAATTTTCAAAATTCAATCATTCCGATTGAATTTTGAAAAAAAAGATATACCCACGAGTATTAATCGAAGATTTTAGCACGGGTTGTACCGGCCTGACATCTCGCGGCTATTACGTTGACTCGTGGCGGCAGGTGCAACATCGCTCACTGTCCACCAGCTATATATTCAAATACTGCATTGCATAGTCCTAGTATTTCTTACGTACAAGAAAATACCAAGCACTGCCTACCAGTTGTGTGTTAGAATAATAATAATAATAATGACGATGATGACCTTAGTGGTGGTAGTGATAATAATAATAATAATAATAATTTGAATATTCAAAATAGCAAAACGCCTCCTATCGGCAGCATCCGTTCGAAGAGTGGTCCACGCTGCTGGTGCATCGTCCCCGTCGTCGGCGTCGGCGTCGCGACGCCCTCGAGTTTACTTGCTCGATTTCTTCTAGCGCGAAAGCGCGAACCGCCAATTAGCCGGGAGTTCGGCCGTCTCGCGGATCCGTGGAATCTGTGGCTGTTTGTCACCCGCTCGATGTTCCTTGCTGAACTCCCGGAGCAAGAGGATGCACATGCACTAGGGAGAGGGGGAGGGGCGATGCACATGCACTTGGGGGATGCACATGCAATCCACACTCTGTCCTTTGGCTTTGATTTCTTTTGACTAGTGTGCGCCTTCTTGAAGTCTGAATTATGGGGCTGCCTGTCTTGCCGCAGCACGAGAAAGATCTACATTGTCTCGTGGCGCTGATGCGCGCGGATCAAAATTAATAGACTCAAATAAATTAAATAGACGCGTCCCTTTGTCGAGCGAGTAGCAAGGCAAGATTTTTTATTATATTTTGGAAAATCCACATTTTTAAATACACGCTGGTGTCAAAGTTCAAGATGGCCGGTAGACTCGCGTAATTATTACGTGTAGCTACACCAGCGTCTACGGGTACTCGAGTAGAAAAAGAAAAAAAGAATAATCCAAAAAGAATATTAAAAAAAGGAATATACAAAAAAATGACAAAAAATATATCGGATCCAACCGCTCCGTTCATATAGGGTGACCACTTATTCTCGGAGTCGATGAGGCGTGATTCTCACAGGACAGGAGAGCAAGTGGATATTCACAGATCCTTGGCTATGATCTGTCCTCGTCCCTTTGGGCCGGTTCCCAGATGTCGATAACGAAGATGATCGATGCCTCCGAACGATGGGCGAACGAACACCGAGAGCGATCGAGGATCGACGATCGACAAATACAAGAACTTGAGAGGATCGGTGAGTCGTCCTCGAGGTCGAAGAGGGGCAGGAGGGAGGGGGGGAAGAAGACTCAGAGGGTCCGATCACGTGGACCCAGAGGGGCCTCTGATGTCATCGAGAAGGAAAAATTTCTCAGCCACGGACTCTGGAAACTTTTTATTTTTTATTTTTGAACTTAAAAAATTTTTGTTTTCTTCCTTTCAGTTCCCCCCCCCCCCTCGCCCCTCCATTGAATTTTAATTTTCGTACTGGATTTTTTTTATCTTACTTCTGTCTTTGTCCAGCTCATTGCTCCTGCTCACGGTGCGTATCCATGAAGGGAGAGCGAATCGAATCGGCTGCCGGTCGTCAAAGGCGAAATTACACTACGGCCGACTGAATGATCTCATTGAATAACCATAAGACGTGCACTAAGCTCTCCCATTCATAAAGATTCACGTCGACTAATTAAGATCGCTATGCTAATTATCACATGGGAAAGACCTAAGGTAAGTATAGGTACGTAGGGTAACTTCAATTTACATTGTTCTGGAAGCTTAACGACTGTCGCCGATAATTTACATTGCGTCAAAGTTTACGGACGATTCATATAAACGGGGACGTAAAAACCGAATGCAATTCCGTATCGGAGCGCGAGACTAATTGATAATGTTTTTCAAAAAAAATTTCTATTAATTTTCGCATATAATAAAAATAATAAAAGAACCTGTCGCGGATCCTATTCGACCCAATTATTAGAATATTCGTGAAAAAAAAAAAAAAATAAATTGTATGTATTAAAAGTTTTATTAATTATCCGTTAAAGACTGATAAATAAACCAAGTTGAATATCCATTGTAAATTTTCTAGTATCGCGCGACAACGAGAGAAGCACCCTCGTAGCAGCGACGGAAAGGCGCGTTCGCAATCGCGAATACTCCATAAATTCATAGAAATCCCATAAACTAGGCGACGTGAAACTTCGGTCAACTTTCCCGTTGCCAAGCAAAAGGCTGCTGCAACAAATCCAGTGGCGACCTAACCTAACTTAAACGAAACAAAGTTTCACCGCAATTGTCGCAAGTGGCAATTAACTCCCCGTGAATACACGTGAAAAACCGCAAGGTGCGTTTCCACGTAAGTGAACCGAGCGACCGGGATGATATACAGGGTGACAAATGATTATGCTTAACCCCGTGGTAACACGGAAGAAAAATTCTTTTTTTACAAAATTAAATTCCACCGCAGCCACTGCAGAACGAGCCAGTCGAGAATCCAGAATCCCGTATAATATTGGAAGATCTCGATTCCAGTGCCGTAGCTATGAGAATGCGGCCTGTCGCTTGTTCGCTGATCCCAATGCGTTAGCCAAGTGGCAGCAGGTCCCACACAGTGACGCCATGTCATAAGATTGCATTATTTATTTATCTCTATGGCATAACGGAACAACAAAAAAAACCCCACGTGGAATTTCACCAGATTGGTTGTGAACACGCATTCGCGCGTCCGTTTAGGTTAGGTCAGGCCTAACCTAACCCAACCTAACCTACAAACGATCGGAGCGAAGCAAGAATCGCGCTTTACGCGAGCGCAGGAAACGTAATGGCGGATCGAAGAAGTAGACCGAGCTGCGATTGGCTGATCGATACGTGCACATATGTGAATCCCGTGTTGTAAATATCTCCTGTGCTATGTATACCTATATATATTCTCCTGTGGCGTCCATGATAGAAGTCGATGATCTCTCTCTGCGAGTTACACAATAAAATAATAAGAATGAATGGCGGCCATCGAGAAATCCCGAGTCCGCTCGGTTCGCGGTTTAACGAGACCCCATGGGAATTCCGCGTGCGGAGAAAAATTCTACGGGTTTTACCTACGGCCGAGGATCGTTGCGTGAAAATTCGATTTTCTATGGAAACGTCGTTATGCGTGAAACTGGGTAATTTCCTGGGACGTCGATGTATATATATATATATATATATTGCTATTTATATATATTGTTATAAATATTCTGTTTCATTTTATTAAAACGAAGTTACATTGAGTTTCTCGATGGTACTTAAATAAATAAATACAACGTTTTTGTATATTGTAAAATATATTTCATGAAAAAATCATCTTGTAAAATCAGACAATTATTTTCGACTTTTTTTTTTTATGCGTGTACATGTGTTTCGATAATTCTTCCCCCACTCCTCTCTCTCACTCTTTCTGCGTGTGTGTGTGTAAGTGGTCTTCGTGTGTATCTGTTCCATGTATTTTCTATGTGTTTTACAAGGATAATTAATTAATAATTAATTCGACTAACAGCTAATAGCCTAATACAATACAATCCCTAAAACCTACAGGTGCACTTAAGTTCAACTGGAGGAACGTCTTTTATGTACAAATAGCGTCGGAGCACGGCGGCGTCGCGACGATCGATCGCGTCGTGCCCGACGGCCACCTTGCCCTCTCGTTACTTCAGATCCCGTTAGGCAGTGGAAAAGAAAGGTTCGATAGGCAGCACGAGGTTCGAGCGAATAGTAATAATAATAAAGAAACCAAAAAAAAAAAAAATAGAAAATAATAATATAAATAGAGTCTACTCGAGTAGTGTAGGATTTTAGGAGGAAGCCATTAATTGAAATACGATTTACATAGAATTGCGGCTTAATTGATATTAGCCACTTTGCGCAAAGCGATGGGAGGAGAATCGATCAAGACACGTAATCGGGACTGGACGTATTAGAACAATAGAAAAGAATTTACAGCGTACAAGTGAAAGTGCGGAGAGAGCAAGGTAATTTATTCAAGGATACAAAGTGGAGGATTGAAAAAAATATATATATTTTTTTTAAACCTTCTTCCACCCCCTCGCGACAATTTTCATTAAACTTTACATACAATAAATATAAATGGAGTTTCTACGCGGTTTTTCCTCTTTCTTCGCTCTTCTCGATTCCTCTTTACTTTCTCACTTTCTCACTTTCTCACTTTCTCTTCACGCTCATCCACTCGTATTCGTCTATAGTACAATGCGATTTATCCATCTGTCGCGCCAATACACGATATACACAGTTATCGATCTATCTATCTATCTATCATCGATACGACGCAGATTTATCATAAATCCTTAATTAATCGCCATTCTCATTACATGCACGCTAATACGTCGTAAATTTATACATCATCGTCGCCTGTCCTTTCTCATCAATAATAAATACTCACAGAACGTACTCGGTCACGAATATCTTTTTTTTTTTCTTTCTTTCTTTCTTTCTTTTCATTCTTCACGAGAATTCCGGCAAGATACTACAGGGTGACACCGAACAACACGTCGTACCGGAATGTCCATTTAGAAATGAGAAATATACAGTAGTCCTCGGGATTTGGAGGAATAGTTTATTTTTTTTGTTTCAAAGTATTCAAGGGGAAAATCCATCGAGTGGGGTTCCTAGTGATTTAAGGGTTGATCCACGATAGACAATTATCATGCGAATCCGTGTAAAACGCGAGCGCAACCCCTAAAATTAAAAATAAAAACCCACCGACTCGTGACTTCGGGCAATAAAGAAATGTACAATTTTCTGGGGAATATCTAGGGACTTATTTCATGATCTAGTAAGATCGTAGATAATTCGGAACGGAGTTTGCAGCTAGCGGCGAAGATCATCCGGGACGAGCCCTTGCGATTCCCTAGGACGCTGGACCGGCCGCCACTTGGCCAACCAGATCTCCTCCTCTTGATCAATGACGTAAGTGGATCCGACTTCATCCAGATGGACCCCGTCTCATCACGCGCAATCCAGAGAAGCCAACGAGGCCGGACTGTGGGGCCCGCCCAACATAAATGGGGGACTCATGGGGGGCCCACCACTTCCGGCACTGTTGCCGTAGAGCTCAAGATCACCCAAGGACCCACCGTCGACTCCGCCGCCGCACTTGTCCGACTTGCCTTCCTGCTTGAGCACCATGCGCCGCCATTTTGCACGGGCATTTTGGAACCAGACCTGAAACAGACATTATGGGCCCTGTGAGATCCCGTATCGAGCCACTCGACCCATTCGCAAAATTTCACGTTCTTCGGCAAAATTTCAATATTAACATTTTTTGAATTTTGAATAAAAAAATTGCAAAATTATTTTAGAAATCGACTCGTTCGAATCGAGGAGGGAAGCGTCGCTGTGCGAGGGTCGCCATCTTCAGGGGTGTCTCCACCCTTCAGGGGCCACCAGTCGTCCCCGCGTCTTGGTCGCCCAGCAAAAGAGGCACGACAGGACGAGAAGACGAAGGTGAACCTACCGGGAGTGAGTATTCGCGCGTCTCGCGATCAATATCATCCAAGATGGCGTTTCCAGGAGCACCGCATTATTCCCAGTACAATAGAATTTCTCTCCCCTCTCAATCTTTTTCTCTTTCTCACCCTCCTTTCCCACACGCGCGCAGCTTTCTAGGCCGGATTCGGCCTAAAGTATCGGCTTATCCGACAGTCGCTGGTTATAAAATTTGAAAAACAAAATTGAAAAAAAAAATTCAATTCCATCGAAAAATTTCGACCACGTCTATTTTACGTTTTCCGGTAAGAAAAAAAATCCCGGCCAATTTCCGGGCAGAATGTAACTCTAAAAAAAAAAGATTTCTCGTTGCAAACGAGCCTTTAAGAAAAATCAAAGAAAACTAAAGCCCTTTCCAGTGAAATCCTTAAGCGCGCATGTAACTACACAGGTCGGACCTAAACATAGGTGGCAGCACAGTAGCTGCGACACTTTAGCAAGCGGCAAATGGCAAAGAGTCGCCGTTGCTCCGTGTAATCGTCGCTTCTAACGCGAAGGCAGTTTATGATTTTTCTTTTCTCCTCGTTTCCTCTTTCTGCCCCCTTTCCATTTTTCAATCCCTCCCTGTCATCCTCACTCATTCTCCGCGTCTCTCTCTCTCTCTCTCTCTCTCTCTCTCTCTCTCTTGCTCTCTTCCTAGCAACGTCAGGCTCGTCCATGTAATTTCTACGTTTTAACTGTACCTCCTTTCTTTTTATTTCGACTCCATCCTTTTGCTCGACCTCCCCCTCCCCCCTCCTCTTCCCACCTCTTTTTCCTTCACTTTGTCTTTTTTTTTTCTCGCAGCGACTCAAGACAGCAGCCGGTTCGCGCTCCGTCGGACTTCGAAGTCGCCCGAGTGACGGAGGGCCGTAGTTACGGAGAAAAGCTTCGGCGTCGACGGAAATATCGTCGACGTCGATCCAGGGACGCCGACCAAAAAGCGCCGTCGCCTACACTAGGAGGCACTAATTGGGAAGCGGTATATATACCGCTTATAGGTACAGCGCGGAGAGCAGAGGGAGGATGCCGAGGAGGCACCGTGAATATTTTTATAGGGTCTACGCGACATGGCGAGATATTTCAAAAGTATCCTGCCTCAAATTTATGCCCCGTGCTTACAGCTCTTTTCAAATCTCTCCGTCGCACCGCCGCGGCGGCCATGAAACAGCCTGTAGGCTGTCCAGACCGTCGAGGCTACCACAGTCCCAATTTTGCACCCGTGAAAAACATTCTCGTCAGCCGTCGGAGACGCTTGTATTTCCGACATGTCAAAGCCATTGTAAGTACAGGCTCGTTCAAAGTTAATAAATGCTTACCTGAAGCACCCTCTTTGGCAGCCCGGTCTTCTGTGAAAGCTGCTTGAGATCCTTCGCGTCAGGATTATGATTAATGGCGAAGTAGCTCTTCATCGTCCTGAGCTGATGATGCTTGAAGCTCGTCCTCATGCGTTTCGTTCGACTGTTTGATCCTGGCATCCCCGGTGTCCCTGGACCACCCCTGCCGAAGGGCATGTCTATGTAGTCGGCATTGAGATCTGTAACAGACAATTCGAAAGAAAAAAAAAAATTAATTTTTTTGGATCGTTCCCAATTCTCGTCAAAGACAAATCAATCGTTTCTCCCGAACAACCATAATTCCTCTTATGAAGGAACAATTAAAAATTCCACCATCGACCCCGAGTAAACGCATAGAAAAAAGCGTCCACTGAAACAGTCCGAACGTCCTGATAAAAAATAATAATAAAAGACCCCGATAACCGTGTAACGTCAAAATAAATGTTACATCTTATCGTTAGGTGTGATTATACAATAATAATAAACTCGGCGCTATACGATTAGAATGTATAAAAATAGCACAAAGTCGGATGCCCCGCGATAGCAGCGCCCCGGTTTTTGAGGGGGGAGGGGGGGGGGGGATTTGTTTTTTGTCAAAATTAATTTTTCACCCAGCAAAGTCAGAGGCAGAAGAACGTAAAAAGAGACGGCGAAGGTTGGCACTGCGCGGGAATTGACTCGTAAATAGTCTGGTCGGCTATCTCGTGCCTGCAAACTATTTGCTGCACATAGAGTTGTAATTGCTCGTGTCTCCGTCGTTCTCCGCGGTGGCGCTATCGTGCCTTTCGTTTGCACACGGAGGAGCTAATGAGCTATGATACGCATCGAACAGTGCTAGAGTCATGGCTGGCTATACACGTGTGTTATATGTACACACGTCCATACGTACAACACACATGAGAACCAGCCCAGAAGACAAGACAGTTGAAGCGAAGCCACAGTGCTTTTGTATAACTTACATTAAATTCCCTCAAGGTATTTCACCCTATAACGTACTGTAGCAAATGCCGGTCCACATACTGTAGACCGGATCGCACACACTGTACCACGTAAACGCTGACGCTTCGCTCGAGTTCAGAACCAGTAATTACCGACCGATAATTCCAGCGTAAGCAACTTCCATCGAGCCACCCTGAAGCTTCGTGAAAATAAGGACTCGGAACGTCCGGAGCGGTTACCGATAATTGATTAGGGAGCGTTTCCAACGGGTTTACGATTGCGCACCGATAATTCAATGATAAACATACGAACACGGGTTTTGTCCGATTGGAACGTCCTGTACATTTAGGTTAGGACGCCGCGATGCGACTGACTGTACGTGCAGCCGTTTATCGCGAAGACCCATGAATTCTTGGGTCTCGACCGTCACTGGTATAGCGAGCCTGTCGAAAACAAGTGTTACCAAAGTAATATCGAAAAACACTAAAACTCCTGCCAACCTCTTAAAGTGTCCCTCGAATTCGTTCCCACGATATTCCTAACCCATAAAAGAAAAATTGTCTCCGGACGGTCCGAGCCGTAAGCGGGGGCCCACCTACGCGCATTGTTTTTGTATCTCCTTTACTTTGGTATCCCTGCGCCCGAGTAGACTATACGTGAATTTATGTCGCGCCGACAAATTTTATCAGGGTTCGGTGGCAAACGGCGCACGCCCACGCGCACCCGTAAATCACCAGGACACGCCGCGAGGCCGCCACTCGAATCTGGAGTTCTGGAACGGAACTGTGAGGAACCCAGAACGAGGAGCGAACGGTTCTTCTTCTTGTTCTTGGTTGGGCGTCGGTTCGCGAGGAGTCTCGGGGTAGTTATGCTTTTCGCCGCTAGAGCGCCAATTTCCACTCTGTCCCGCGATGAGAATATATATCTATATGTGAAATGTAGTACCGGTGTCCCCGTGGCCAAGAGGTTTCTTGTCGTTGCCGATTGTGATCGGCTCTTCGGACTGCTACAACACTTTTATGCCCTGTGGGTAATGTTACTTGTCTCGGGCGTGTCCCAGGACGCGTACTACCACCGGAGACACTTTCAGGACCCTGTTTAATCCCACACGCGGCTCCACGCGCTCGTATAGATATTTATGTGCGTGCGTGTATATATATAGCGCTTTTATTTTTCGATCTATCTATATATACCGTGGGAGTTAAGAAAAAAAGCCGTGGCTATATGCATTTTCGAGATGGGAAAATTGAGATATGAAAATGGAACTTTGCCAGGAGTCGAGAATACGTCGTTTCGCTGAAAGGGGCAATTCTCTCTGGATCGGGGTTGGGTTAGGTTATGGCTTCTTGATATCCAGACAAGAAATCAAAGACTTTTCCCCCTTTGATCGTCGATGTCGAACGAGTCGGTCGTCCGCGTTGAGAACTGCGTGCGCGACCGGACGCCGAGAGGGCGATAAAGCGTGACGTCAGGACGCCGCCCTGAGGTTCATTCTCGTGTAGCGACACGCGACCGACCACCAATCGGGTTCAGTAGACCAAAAAATTATGTTGTCGGTACCGAGGAGCGAGTCGCCTTGAAAAAGCGTCGGAGGCGTCGGGCCGTTCGGGTAAGAAAATTCTCCGAGCGTACCGAGGATACGGACGGTAATGACGGAGGCGAGGATTGCTGAAGAAATATATCGATAAAAAGGTAACCGAGAGTTTCGCTGAATAAACAGGAACCTCATAAAAGTTATTCGACACCGACGCCATCTATGTGGCAGCCCTTTTTCTGGTAAACAATTTATTTTTTTTTGCTCCACGTAAAACCCAACGATTTCACTGAGGTCTCGACTCACCCAGACTGGCTGTCATGGCCTCCAGATCCTTCGGCTTCCTCTTCCTGGGTCTGCCTTTCTGTCTAGGTGGCGGCACCCCCGCAGCGGCCCCATTGAAGTAGGGGACCTTGGGTGGGGAACCAGCATCCGGTCCCGAGGGGGTAGCTGGTTGCAGAGGAACGGGACTGACGTGCGTGTGCTGATGGGGATGCTGAGGATGCATCGAGTGATGTGGATGAGGCGCGTGGGGCCCATGGGGATGATGGTGGAGGAATTCGGGGGACGGAAACGGTTGTCCAGGGTAATGGGGTCCTGGCGGATAAGCAGGAACCGGTGGACTCTGCGAGGGATGCAGATCCGCCCCCATTTCGTAATGGAGTCTGCAGAGGACGGCGCCGTCCCTCATGCCGAAGTGGTCGCCCTTGGTCAAGGGGATCGTGCAGGCCGCGCAGGAGAAGCACCTCACGTGGAAAACAAGCTCGCGGGCCCTCATGACAAGTTCCGAGGCCAAGATGGCCGCCTGGCACCGGGAGCACCTCTTCATGCCGCCGAACATTCTGAAATTCAAAAACCACAAAAAATTTAATCAAAAATTTTCTCGATCAAACGAGAACAATGAGCTTGTCAACGTATCGAACCACGTGACCACTCGGACTGTTTATTTTTATCTGAATTTATACGCAGTCAATTCGTAAGGATAGGAAGGAGCCTCCGGTCTGCGTAGACGCGAAGGATGAGAAAACTGGGCCCTAAGGCCCAACTCCCTCTCGGGCTCACGTTGACATAGCTACTGCATTAGCGGCTGCCTACGGTCTCCATTACGGACGCCGACTCCCTATCTGTTTGATATCCTCTTCTCTACCTACCTACCTACCTACCTATCCCGCAACCTAACCTAACCTACAACTACAGAGAGCTAACGGGTCCGACTCCTGGCTTACAAATATATTACATTCTTTGCTACCGAACTCGACAGAGCTCTCCTCCAGGGCTCTGTCGCGTCTCTTGATTAGTTGGCTACATTATGAATTTCACGTGGCTCCAGTCAAGAACCTGTCCAGGTACGTACCTACTCCGAGGTAGCAGGGTCTTAAAGGTACGTAAGTAAGTAAAAATGGGCCCTCTTGAATTATCAAGTGCCGTGAACGAGGACCGGAATCCTGAGGGGGATCCAGGCCACCCGACAGAAAAACCATCCCCATAGGGATCTCAACCCTCGACATACAAATCGTCAAGTTAAATCTGTCAAATTCAATGAGCACGTCCCATGAATTGACCGCAATCCTAATCTAACCTAATCTAACGGATTAGAAACGTGTAAATCCCTAGCGAAGGTCTCTTGACTCCGAAACCATTGTAGTAGACCGAAGGAGGGTCAAGGGGGTCATCCACGACTAAGGTCACGAGTCCTGATCCCATTGGATAGGTAAGCAAAGGCATCGATTCAGCCTCAACCTAACCAAGCGATTCCCTGGGGAAACGGAGCCACGTGGTGAAACCGGAACACAAGGGAAATATTTAAGCAGCGGGGAGCTTGGGGGGGGGGGGGGGAAGGTACAGTAACCGACAGATTTTTGCCTAATCGGATCCGACTAGACGCGGTTGGGTAATCGTGCGCCAACCTAACCCAACCTGAATATAAAAATCCGAAAATCCGACAAAAAAGGTCTGCCCTTTCTACCCCCACTCCCTGTGCAACCGCGTGCCCCCCCCCTCCCCTCTTCCATCATTCACCGTCTTCTTTAAGCAACAATTCCAAGCTGTTTCTGAACTCACCTGGGTCTTGCTGCTCCCCCCCCCTCCCCTCCCCAAGACCCTTAGGCTCCGTCCCTATGAATGGACCACGTCTTACTCGCTCTTCCCCTCCGGTCGCCTAATCGGCCTTACTCCACGGGAGTGGCGGGAAGGCTCATTCAAATATTTCCATACGCGCAACGCGTTGCCGATGCGACGCCGATGCGCCGCGACTCCCGGCACCGGGACGACCCGCAGAGTTTTACAGGATGTTAGGAGCATATGCGTTACGTTATTAGGGGCGCCGCAGACTCCCGCGGGAGCGAAAGCGAGTCGCGCCTAAACACTATTCGCCACAATGGAAACGAAACGGTGGCTTTTGTAGAAAAGGATGAGGGTCCAGGGGAGAAGGGAGAGAGAGAGAGAAGAAAAATGAAAACACGTCCTAGTGCACTGTGGGGACTGGTGGGGACCACTTGCCGTGCGTTCACACACTCGGCAACATTCATGCGGCAGCACGTGGTTCCTGCTTTGCGGTGGAGACCCGGCAATATTTTGTGTTTCTCTTTTGAGTCTGTTTTTTTTTTCTTTTTTTCTTTGTCCCTTTTCTTTAATGCTAATGCGCCAATTTTCAATGTACGTTGACATTTTTTTTTTTCTTAATTGCAACGACAGCGATAATCTCGTTTTTACGTAGGATGCCAAGAGGGATCCGTAAAGCCGAATTTGAAATTTTGAAAAAAAAATTTGGAAAAATTGACGATTACGCAAATCTGCTCCGTTGCCTCCCGTACGACTACCGATGGTCCAGAACAGACTAGAAATTCCAAGATCCGACGTCGCTCACTCAGCGAAGAGTAAAACTTGGTCTTTTTCTCGTGAATTCTTATTTTTCTTTCGTCTCACGAACCGACAGGAACTTTGCGAGCGGAACGGAGAGAAAAATAAAAAAGGAGCTTCGCGAGAGTCTTCGAACGCGTTGCGCAACACCCTCGATCTTTTTTGTCGTCCGTTTGCGAGGTCGCCTTTCCCGGGAGATTCGCCGTCGCGAAAAAAACCTCGATGGCATTATATATACCGTTGCAAAAGATGGCGGCACCATAACGTAACCTGTTGGCTGATGCTATTAGTCCTGCCTGCCGGTACTGCGGGATACCCAGTGGTCGCAGTGTGATTACCGAGTTCTGCTGCTCTCAGTGATGCTGTGCTCCGCTACCACGTCCCAGTCAAATGGACCATTATGATTAGCCGTTACAAGATAGGAAACCAGTAAAGTCCGTATTCAGCGAGACTCAATAAAAGACAAGGAGCAGATTGCGACAGTACAATTTCTTCGTCTCATGAGAACGAGCGATAAAGCCTTAATAAGGGGAACTTCGTATGTCATAATGAAATTTCTGGGAATTTCTGAGATCCTACGCGAGAGAAGGGAAACGGGAGGGAGGCTGAGGACGAAAAAAAAAAAACCATAATTTTCGATACGCGTAATTGGCCAGAAATATCGCGAAGCGTTTTCACTGTCGCGATTACTCAAAAGAATCCTGCTGTCAAGTTAGGTACGGTCGAAAGGAAGAAATAAATGGCTGAGCAAATACACGAGTCCGGGCAAAAAGCATTTGAAAGGAGAGAAAAACAGTGTCGGTGGGGGGAAAAAAAATGGCATGACGAACAAGCTGGTACGTATGGAGAGAAACAGAGACGAAGGAAGCTACGGTCGAAATATCGAGTCAGGTTTTTTTTTTCAAAAATCAAGTCCCGCTCGACCGGGTCCACTCGTGGCCAAAAAATGCGAATATCATTTTCATAACGACGCATCGGCGGAGACGGCGTCGCGACGGTGACGCCCGGGAGGTGGCCGTCGATGATTTGTCTTCCGGCGGTTTCTTATACCGGGTGCGCTAGGTGGAACGGACAGAAAAGAGAAGGACGAGAGAACGAAAAAAAAAAAAAAATGAAAACTACTACCAGAGAATCGAAACTTTAAGATCTTTCCTATACGTTCAGCGATCGCGGTACAATTTTTTGAATAAATTTTCAACAGTCAGCTGTCAGCATCCGGTTGTCAAAATCAGGTTACTGTGGGCTGAACGTGGTCCAGCCAAAAGTCAATAGTGAAAAATGCTAAGAAATCAACGGCGAGACGACAGTGAAAAAATTAGTAGAATTAGGTAAAGCGTGAAATTCATTTTTTTTTTTTCAAAGATTCAAAGCACCGTGAATCGTACAAATATTATGGAGATAATACAGCAACAATTATATATCTACCTTGGATGATAAGGAGCATAAGGATTCGGGAAAGATCAGAAGGAACTGCTGTCTTATCATTAATGATGATGCCTATATGCTCTTATAGGCATAGTGGTACATGATGCATAATATACCGTTTATATATATATATATATATATATATATATATATATATATATATATACATATATTTGGCCTCGAACCCGGTTTTGCAAGATACGCCCTTAGCGTCCTTGATACAGATCCCAAAGGCACCTTGCGATGTCGTGTTCCCGACGCATTAGTCAGCGCCTGCATACAAAGCTGGCCACCCGGTGCAGCTATATGCATACTTGGCACTGCACTTACGCCAACTCGTTCCATCGTTCCTGCGTTCCTGCGTTCCTTCGATCGACGCGCTGGACGCAAAACTCGGAATGGGAAGAAGGAACGCTTAAAGCGCGCCGCCGTAAATTATCTCCCCGTATACAAGCACATGCGTACATATACGTCACTGATAAAAAAGAACTGCGTGCCCGATGTGATTTTGCAGGGATGCACTCACTCCGAAATATACAGCGCACCTGAGTTCGCCCTGCACTTTGACCTCGCTTAACAATCCCGTGGAAGAAAAAAATTTTCAAATCCGAACAGAGGGCAAAATTCAAAATTTTCTTTAAAAATTTACGTACGTCATTTCGTACAGCCCACCGATCCTCCGAACGCGACAGCCAAAGCGAATAGATAATTTAAAAAATTTCCCGCGAAAATGGTCCAGGCCAAGGTGCACAGCCTCCGCATCTCGCCCGGGGGTAAACGGAATGCCAATAAGAAGACACTGGTAATATAATACTACGATCTAGATTAATGCAGGGAGCCGGCAGGAGTCACGTAGCGTCCCACGCGCAGCGGTGTCCCTGCTCGTTGCGACAGGGGCGGAGGAGGAGAGGGCGGTAGCCCCGGCCACTACATTATTCATAAAATAAAAGAAAACCCGCTTACGAGAGTGAACGAGTACCAATGAGTAGCAGCGCGAGTACCAGAGGTACGGACGGGGGAATCACGTAAGGAGCGTAGGAAGAAAGTAAGAGAAAGAGAAAGAGAGAGAGTAAACAAAAAAAAAGTATAAAAAAGAGAAAGAACAAAATAGGCAGTACATCATCGAAGTCAGTCGGACAGGCGCAACAGGACGCAGCCAGGAACGATTTCTGGTCCTGGTTCCCCTGGTACCCAAGTGGTACCGCTTTGGTACCATCGGAGGAACCAGGATGTCGCCATGGCGTCCTAGCATTTGTCTCCGGCCGCCAGCACCAGCGCCTCCTGGAAGAACCCACCACGTCCTCGTAGCCCGTAAGACCCCACCGACTAAATGCATAATAGCTCCAGCCCAGGTACGTGCCCTTCCCGGTACCGCATGGGTCCCTCTCTTAATACGGGGGCCCCTTCGCTCTTCTTCTCTCCCATCGTCTCCACCCCATGGTAACACGATACTTTTATACGGGAATGGTTTATGCGGTGACACTAGCGCGACTTCATGCCGGACACACGAGGCTCCGACCCCAACCTGACCCCACGTACGTACCCCAGGACCAACCTTACCTACATCTGGACCCCATGCAGAGATACGCCGAAATATTTTCTCGGTGTTTTATGAAGAATGGCTGACGAGGCGTGACTCCACGCTGCATATGGATAACCTGGGCTACGTTGCCTGCACGGTTTTTACTATCGGTAAAAATTTTCGAAAAAATTTTCAAATTTCTCTTGATAAAATCCCCCCCAAAAAATTGAATCGGAACACGTAGGAAAAAAGAGTACTTCGTGTACGGAGTGTTCAGCGAAACAGAGGCGACCGGGTTGACCGACGTTCGAGAAGTGGAGGAAGAGGAGGACCCCCCGTCGAGACGGCATTCTACCTGGAGGATCTGATACGGGGATCGGCTGGGTATCGTTCCCGTTGGATGAAGAAGGGGTCATCCTCTACTTCGTCTTCCCCCCTCATGTGTTGGGGGGGGGCCTAACACGCATGATGCATGGAGTCTCGCGTGCAGGTGTCGCCCGTACAAATACGCTCGTCGCTTTTATCTCACGAGATCTACTACATCGAGATAGGCATTGCGAGAGAGAGAGGGAGGGAGGCTGGACCCGATGGGATCACATCGTCTACCTGGTCCAGCTATCTATATTTTCACTGAACCATGTAAATCATACGCTACCGCGATCAGAGAGCGTGGGGAGGCTGCGGCTGCAGCATCTGACGGTCCGATTGATGATTCATTGCGGACGGATGCTGCTGTGTGACGTAACAATAGACTAATACGTGACGCTGCTGAGAAAGATAAGGAACGAGATGATCTGATAAGGTTTATCAGAAATTTGTGAAAATTTTTAAGATGACGATTGACGGCAAGCAGTTCGAATTTTTTTTTCACGATTTCAATGTTTTTCTGTAAATCATCTTAAGAGATCTCGAAACGAGATGAAAACTATCTCGGCAGGATTATACGTGGCTATGCGTAAAATCCAAGGGAAGCTTCTTAAGCCTCGTCGTAATCTGGGATGAGGGTCTGGATATACGGCGACATCGCGGTGGCTACCGATGATACATGTCCTTCGTGTAACCACGCGCGGTATTATGTTACTGCGCTGGTCCAGAGGAGCCTCCGAGTCTATTATATTTATGTTGCGCATCCTGGACGCGAGTCCTGGCCGCGCATTATCAGCCGGGGAGAAAAGAGAAGAAGAAGAAGAAGAAGCGAAGAACTGCTCACCTAGGTTTCCGCGTAATGGTACATTCTACCTGCAAGGAATTCATCCCGTGACGGATGCTGCATAAGAATCTCATGTCTAGCAAAATCATCGTCCTCCGAGCGACGAATTAATCTCAAGATCTCGAACGAAGGTAAGTTTCCGATTAAAAGAAAAAAATTGTCATTTCTCAAAATCTTTACAAAATTTTTATCCCGTTCGAAGTGCCAAAAAAATTTCTTTTAATTCCCCTCCGCATGCGTACAAAAAATCCAACGAGTGTCGGGTTGCATGCGCGCGTATGCGGTATCACCTCTCCAGGATGCACCGGAGTGTATCTGGGTGGTGTGAGAGCAAGAGAGAGAGAGAGAGAGAGAGAGAGAGAGAGAGAGAGAGAGAGAGAGAGAGAGAGATAAAGAGCTCTCGCGCCCTGCGCATCTTAATTGCGCTAAATTATGAGCGAGGCTCCCGGCGCTGAAATATTTGTGTGTTCACCGCGCGAGGGTTACGGCTCAATTACCACTCGCTGTTTCCTTTGCGCGCTATGATTTAAGCTCACCCGTTTCCTGCCGCTGCTGCACCAGATACTTTTCTTTACCTCGACTTCCATCGTCCACCTCCCCCTGACACCCCCTCCAAGCACCCCCCACGAGCCTCACCCCTGCCGCTGCACATAATTGCACCTCCAATCGGAATTTACTGCACCGTCCAAACTAGGCACGGTCCATTGCCACAGTCGAGTTAATGGACCCAAAGGGAAGCTGGGACCCGTAAGATCCCCTTTGAAGATACTAAAATAAAAGATGGCCACCCCCTTCACGGGCTTAAGGACATCCCTTCTGTTTCCAATAGAAATCCGTATTTAGTTACAGAGCAGCTACCTACCGGGTCATACAGTTAATAATAACAATATTAAGGAGAAACCAAGTGTCTCAGTCAGACGTCCTGAGACCCTTTTACGTGAAAAAATGCCAATGCGCGGGGGTCTGATAATAACAATATTCGCAAAATTCAAATTCCTCTCGAATCTCTCGCTCGAGATGCGAATCACGATCGTCCGGAAATTCCGGCAGAATTTTCCCAAGGTCAGAATTAATTTCCAGCATAGATTCAGGCCTACAGCCTGATAAGGTTTAACGGGGCAAGAAGAGGTGGGGGGGGGGGGGACTGATGGAGGATCGGTACGATAATTTTTGTGCGTCCATTTTAATAATTCATACTTGTCCCTATGCGTCTACCTAGACGCGCGCGCGCGCGCGCACTGTTAGACCGCGATATACTATCCAGCGTGTAAGATGTTAGATATAGATTATGGAAAGTAAATTCACTCGATGGGGAAGAAGGAGCACGCGATGTCGGTTCTTATCTGAAAGTTGGGTTAGGTTCGCTGCTCGTTGGCTCTCATGTGTTTCTTAACCTACACGCGTCCAGTGATCGACCACGTGTATACATGTACACGCATAGACTATAGATCTTATAGGTATATGTATACGCAGAGCTACGTGTAAAATCATTGGCTCTTACGGTTAACATAGAGAAGCGACGCACACACGTGTTTAACGCAAGAACGTATCCAGGACTCCTGACGCCAGCACGTATGAGCACGTATGCCCACGTATGGCGAGAGAGAAGAAAAGGAGTCCGTTTTACGGAGATGCGCGCACATAGCTTCCAGAGCGTTGGATTTTATTTTATTAGTTTGCCCGGGCGTGCACGCCATCTTCATGTCGCGTGACCACTGGGGCCTCTTGGCTCCGTTCCTCTTCTGCCGTCGGTGCCGTCGACGCCGTCGACGCCGTCGGTGCACCAGGAGGTTCAGTTGCACCTGCAGAGCCTGCCTCCTGCAGTATGCGCCTGAAGAGCGCAAGTGCATCCTGGCTATTTCGCGATTCTCGGCCCGATAGCAATTTCGAGCAGAGGCTGTTGAGTTTCGTAAATTTTTTTTTTTCAAAATACCGGTCTGCTATGCTTCAAAAAAAAATTTTTGAATACGCGCCTCAACTTTTTTGTCGCTCTTTTAATATATTTTAGCGGTTATTGCAAGACGCGCCATGATGTTAAAATTACGCTGCTTCCGTATGCAACCGGGGAGTCTGTATTTTTTGGGGAATTTTTTTTTTTTTTTCTTGTTCCTTCGGTCTTTTTTGGCTGACGTCACGTCGAATTTAGAGAGTCATTCGTTTCCTGGGTATTTTTGCATTTTACTCGAGTGCTCCGGGGAGGAGGGGGAGGGTCTTGTACTTCGTCTTCTTCCTTTGTGAATTTTACTCCTCAATCGAGGACAAGTACTGGAGAATGAGGAGGGAGGAAGAGGGGGGAGTGACAGGCTGAGCGAGTCCCAAGTGGAGAAACGGGATGACTTGGGTTCGTTATTTATCGGGTATGTTCGGCGCACTTCGGTACCACGTGGGACGCGGTACTTGACTCGGCGTGTATAATTTATCCAGAATAATAATTTTTCTTTTTGTTCGATCATTTTTTTTTTAAACACAAACCCTGCTTACACAAGTATCGAACTTTGAGCGAGCTTCGCTCGATAATGCAAATGATATAGCGAGGCGGGTCGCGCGCGCATAAATTAATTTCTACGTAGCCACATAGAATTTTTGAAAAATCGAAAATACAAAAATACCCAAAATTTCTTCGATAAGTCGCATGACGATTCGTACGTCCAGTCACGACGAAAGGATCATCGTAAGCGTAAAGTCCTGGTTAACAATCGATGACGTCACGTAACGATAATCATCCCCTAGTACGATCGAAGACATTTAATTGTTGTCCTAATGAACGACTCGAGATAAGAGAGCAAAAAAATTAACTAACAAGAAACAAGATCCGTTCCGAAGCACCTTACAGTAGTATACTAAAAAAAAAAAATTTCGAAATACCCATTAAGAAATGGATGTGAAAAAAAAACGATTCGAACGAAGAGACACGAATTTCCAAAAAAAAAAAAAAACTGAAGCCGCAGCCCAGCCACTTCGAAATCATAAATGTTTTTGAGCTCGAAGTCCAGCGTGTCTCCTTATACCGTGTGTCCTACAGGTCCTACAGGGCCTACAGGTCCCACGGGTCCTACAGGTCCTTCCATAGATTACGAGCGGTCGCCATTTATCGTGATCTATCGTCGCGTTGAATAGATTAATTATCGAGATTCTTAGACCGGTTACCAAAGTACACTTATACCAGGCCGATAGTCACGAAGGCGCCAGCGTAGTGCCAACTACAGTAAAATCCCCATTTCCATATAGTAATCGCAGCATATAAACTATAGTATAGAGAGAAAGAGTAAGGGGTGCCAGCCTAACAATTTCTTTATGCCATATACGCTACATACCAGAGAACCATAAACTAGTTGTTGGTACGATATGGCGTCAAAAAAATACCTAGAAGCGACTCGACCCACGGTTAGGTAGGTAGGTAGGTAGATATAGGTATACCCGTAGGGTAGACACATGGGAAATCAGATTGACGAATAAGAAGAGGCGAAAAGATGAGGACCCGAAAATGTGCCGAAAAAATCATGTATCAAAAAAGAAAAGAGGCCCCGTGATTAACGAGGCGTCGCGGATCCTGGATGCGATACGAAGGTCTAGACTTTCAATTAAGTCATAGCGAATTCACTTTATCGCGGTAGGATCGGAGAATCATATGTGTATATATATATATTAGTACGAAACTATATACATGAGTGGCAACGTTAGGTATTCTTGAGCCACGCTTCGACTGGTCCCAAGAAGACGCTTTACATTGTGGGCCCTCGCATAAGGCCCAAGAAGAAAAACAAGAAGAAGCAGGTACGTATGGGCCACCCCCCTCTCCGCCTACATACGTGTCCGCCTATATATATATACACATATGGGTACCACATCCATACATCCATAGATATAGCTATCCACGAGAAGAAGCGTGTAATCCAGGAAGCTGTTAACCGTGCCCGTGGTGGTAACGATCTCTTTACGCGCAAGCAATTTTTACGACGGAATCAGCGACCCGACCCGAGACGTCACGCGAGATCACGGAGCCGCGTCTTCGTCGCGGTCGTGGAAATCAGGCTTTAATTCTTTCTTTTTATTTCATTTTCTTCTCGGCTCTTCCTTTGCTCTTTCCGTATACCTATATATGTGTATATACACGTTCCAAAGTAATTTTTTTGATAGTCCGCGTATCGAGCCTTAAGGGCGAGTTCACAGTGCACATTGTGATTTGCGGTTTGAGAGGGACTTTCAGTTGGTAGGATTTTGGGACCGTTTAATAAACGCCTTCTGCCACGTTGCCTTCGTGTCGCGCGAACTGCTGGGCGGAAGGTGTCGCCGAGTCGGGATCATGAAAACTAGAGAAAGGACGAGAGAGCAGGAGTCGCGAGAGTCTCACACCGGACGCACGCGATGTCTTTCGACTAATAACAGGAATCTCGGCGTGCAGATCGCGCATGCGAACCACGAGATAAGGCTTAAGGCCCAAAAGCGTGTCGTGACGGGATGTCCGCGAGAGGCGCGGAGCAGCGGCTGCATGAAGGATCCTAGCGACACTGTGTACGGAGCATAATGTCTTGCACAGATACAGATGTGTGTTTGTGTGTGTGTACCTATCTCGCTGCGTCGTACCTTGTGGATACACCCTGTCGCATCGTTGCATTAGTACCTACCGGCTATAGAAACTGAAACGGCGACTGAGACGTTCATCGCGAACGACAAAATCGTCGGCGCGACAAGCGACTTCATTATCGTCGTTACATTCGTTACATGCGTTCCTTATCCTAGAATCATCGCGTATCGCTCTCGTGCGAACTGCGACTGGCAGACGCGATTTTACTGGGGGGAAAGCGCGACGCTTTTTATTACTGAAAAATTTCGCTGGTTGCGTATCGTGGCTCGTACGTACCGGACAGTACCGATCGTCAATTCGTAACTGCCTTTCACTTTAAAAATCATTTAGAAATACACACCAGAGCCTAAAGGAGGATTCACACGAAGACTAGAATTTCTTATTGGCGACGATCTTGAAGATATTTTCTTTCTGTCCTTTCCTAGTGTCCTTTTGCTCCTCGCCAAAATTAAACCGGAAATTGTCTAACGAGCATCGCCGAGCCAACTATCGCGACTATCGTCGCGAAATGTAGATCGGACCTGATTTATCGGGTATCGACGCTTCGCCGGAGGTAAATGGCTGAGTCGTGACCATTAGTCGGTAGACGGGCCAGTTCGGTTAAAGAAGGAGAAGACGAAGAAGAGGAGGAAGAACCAAGGAGGAAGAAAGGAGCTGAAGAAGCGAAGAAGAAAAAGATTCGCGCGCAACGAACGATCCGCGAAGCGAGGCAGTAGGTACTGTGGCTGCGCTAATATCGCGCCGTGTGGGGCCCCCTGTACCTACACAGGACCTACACAGGACCTGGGCCCGATTCCGACGTGAGGCCCTTCGGCCTGTATATCTGTATATATCGGGGACCTACGTAGAGAGCGCTATCTGGTGGAAATTAAATGAAAGCAACATTTTTCTATACCGGTGCCAAAATGAATTCGAAAAATTGAAAGAATAAAAATGTCCTTTATAAATGCATCTAACTTCGGATCATCTTCGATTACCAATTGCATCGTATCGATCGAAATCGACCAATTAACCGTCCACGCGAAAAGATCGATCGTCGCCACATGAAAATAACCTTAAGAACTGCACTAGAGACTCGTTCGGGTGTGCATATATCGCACGCGTGTGTGCACGTAGGTGCACAAGCAACGTATGGCAAAATGATGAAACGGCGCGATTATCGTTTGAGAGGCAATGTAAACCGGAAGTCTCGAGAACTAGAGTGCACTTCGCGAGTCACGTCTTAAGCCGATTATAGTCTTTGATAAGGATTTACGTCTAGAATCCAGAGATATATTCCGCGGTTTCCATGGTTTCCTTCGGGCCACTAGGATTTATGGTTATATAACAATAATAACAACATTGCATTGCTTTGCTCTCGGTCTGTTAGACGTTACATTTCCAAGAGATCGAAACACCCACGCACGACTCGTTTGTCAAAATCATTAATCAATGCTTTACACGTTAAAACAAAATGGAGAAGAAAGAAAAAAAAAAAGAAAGAGGACGTCGTCCCGCGAACGAAACGACGCCTTATAACAGTTAAAGCGTCTCGTAAAGGCGCTAATGCACGTTTTACAAGCGCGTCCACGAGTCGACCGACATGTGAAGCCGATAGCAGCGGATCCTCTCGGAATTTGCCTTAGTGCTTTACGACGAGATCGTAAAAGTGTATCGGGGCCACTCATGGGCGTCGCGGCGCGAGGTGTCGAGGATAGAGAAGGAGGACGCCGAAGAAAGTCAGGACCGGCGCCCGAGGACGTCGAGGATGATGCGGAAGAGTAAAATGCATTTCCAGGCATGCTCTTTGACATGAAAATATCATTGGGTTGTTTTTGGAGAAAAAAAAATATAAAAAAAAGGCTCACCGGTAGTAATCCTTCTTGCAGTAGATGTTGCCGTCCCTGCTGAAGCACGTGACTTCGCCGTCGAGGCCCTGACGGCAGTGGGAACACTGGAGGCAGGCCGCGTGCCATCTTCTGTCCACAGCCTGAAGATAAAACCTGTCGGATATCCTGAGGCCACATCCTGCGCAGACGACGGCCGGGACGTCCTCTGACTGGGAGGGAGGTGTGGGTGGAGGTTCTAGTTTGGGTACAGCGTGAAGATGATCCGACTGTTGCTGTTGCTCCTGGGGATGGTGTTCTTGGGCCTGATGGAGATGATGATGATGATGATGATGATGGTGATGCGTCGTTTGCGGTGGCATGCTGAGGTCGTTCGAGTGTTCGTAGTTGCTCGTACGATATTCGGTACCACCTGGGGAACCAGAATGGTATCACAAATAAGGCCCAATTAATTGCGAAAAGATGTTCGATCGACAGACGTTAACCGGTGGCTCATTGTCTGTGTAATTTTCGCGCAAGTCTAACCTCCGGGTGATCCGTAGTCCCTGGAATCGTAGGGCGTCGTGGAGCTGTCGTAACAATTGTTATTGGTACCACAGTGGGTCTGATGGGTCAGGGCCGTATGATGACTGGTCCCGTGATGATGGGCCGCGGGTGGACTGCAGGGTAAGGTCGTAGGTCTTGCGGCGTCTCCCATCGACGCGGGGAGACAGGGGCTAAGGTCACGGGCCTGGTCGACACCTCCTGGCCCACCTGTACTGCCAGGCCCTCCTTGGCACCCCAAACCCAAGCCGCTACCACGCTCCTGAGAGCTTGGCGGCTGCTGAAACAAATCATAGAGAACGTGTAAGAATTGAACCAGGACGTCGATTAAGTAAAGGGGCAACGAAAATTTTTGGGCCTTATCGATGAGCAATTATCTATATCGGCAGCGTCCTTCGTTTCTACGACTCGATACGACACCTGTTACCTCGTTCGTCCCTTTTCTTTTTTTTCTCTCTCTCTCTCTCTCTTAACGTTCACCTGCTCTCACCGATCATCGAGAAATTATGGAAAGTCCGATGGCCGCCCATTTAATTGGGCCCCGGTTGGAACGATCAAACGTGCAACGAGTTTCCTCATGAGCAAATTTACAGGCCGAGCGCGTCGCGAGTGCGACGTCATAAATATGCCATGACAAATGTCGTTCCCTGTCCAGCTCCTGCCGTGTGGTATCCACTCTTTAAAGTGAAGCCGCCAGAGTGCGCCACGGGCGTTCCAGTATTTCTTCGTATATTCCCTATGTACTCTTATGCGACTCCATCGGGACACTCCCCCTGACTATTAAATCTACTACTACGCTCGGCACCGCAATTCCCAGTGGGGAACTGCGCATGCAACCTTCCTACGATTTCCCATCGATTCCATCAAAACTGCAGTCCTACCGCGAAGCCAATAGCAAAAATCAAATCGTGCATTTTCATTGGCCGAATCGCCGAACTCTCATGGCCTGACTCGATATCTACTCGGAGCACCTTCTAAATTAAAAAACAAAAAATATACAAGAAAAAAAAGACAAACGATAAATCACGCAACACGACCCAACGGCGACGGTCCCGGTAAATCAGGCCGACCGGAAGTGAGTTGAACGTAAAAGAACAAAAAAAAAAAAAATTCCCCAACAGAAGCAACAATCACGAGGACCGAAGGAGGACAGAGCTCCAGGGGAATCCCCGCGCAGCACCGAGCTACCGAGTTAATAGAGGAATAAATCGAGCCGGGAAGTTACGCGAGAAGGAATTGAAAAAGGTGCGCGCGCAGCGAATTAGGCGAATCAGCGGCGCGACCCTATGAGACGCCATAGACGTCGCGACGCTGATGGATGTCAGGGTGGCTCGTATTCCACGTTAAAGAAAGGCATATCGGAAAGATGGACGCGCACGTACGTACGAGGAAGGAGGAGGGTGAGGAGGCGAAGGTGCGCGCGCACGCGGGAGCGCGGGACAACCCTATAAGGCGCCTACGTCCACCAATCGGAGTGCCCGCCGTGTTTCAACTGTCAACGCGCCGCGGCGCAACTCCGCGGACATAAATTATCGTCGCCGCGAGAGAGTCGCCCGCTAGGAAAACCAATGCCGTACTTTACGATTGCAGATACCGGTATTTACGGTGGACTCAGCAAACGACGACGTCGCCAACTGCCAGGAGGAGGTTTAGTGGCTGCTATCCTGGGATAGCAGCGTCGCCGCCGTTAGACCAGCCAATGGCCGACCGGCAGCAGCAGCAGCAGCACCAGCACTATAATACCCAGAGACAATTCCACTCCCTGGACAGTAGGCGAGTTGCACGCAGCCAGACGCGCACGTTTTAACATATACAGGACGCAGGGACACGTACGATTATTCGAACCTAACCTCCATTATCAGCAACCTCTATAGTTTCTAGATTCTCTAGAGTTGAGATAGGTCAGGGTTAAGGAAATTAAATTTCGCTACACCCGGACGCGAAATCGTAAACCGCGATGAGTTCGCCATTTTCTTTTTTTTTTTCTTCGACCCCCCCCCCCCCCACCTCCTCCTCCTCCATTCCAAATTTGTTCCCGTCCGCCCGCGAGATTCCACTCGGATTCCCACGAAACACGTTCGCGATCTCCTCCCTGCGCCTCCCGGGTGACCCTCGTCCTCCCCCTGGAGGAGGATGCCAGTGTCCTTTCCGGGAGCGCGAGAACGTCGCCGGCCCTCGAGGAGATTCGCACTCGGCGCTCGCGCGACTTTCACTCGCGCGAGCGAATAGAATCGCGCTTGCGCAAGATTCTCGGCCTTTTTCATTTTTTTTTTTTTTTCTTTCGCGAACGTGAAGGAAATAACGAGCGGCCACCCCGGGGGAAAACACCTTCTGGAATTCGCGAGGACTGACCGCAGCGGAGCCGCAGGGACCGTTCCTGATCTTGCTCCTGTCGCCGATCTCGCCGATCCTGCCTGATCGTCCTGGAAGAAGCTTCCTCGTCGCTGCTTCCCGTTAGCCGCCGCAGCAACGGTCGCCACGTCGATTCTCTTTCTAAGACGTAATTCGATTAGATACAAAAGTTCGACCTCCTTCGCACCGAGACACGAACTCCTCCTTCCTCCTACTTATTGTTGTTCCCATTGTCGTTCCCATTGTTGCCGTTATTCTTCAACTTGTCAAAACGTATCTCAGCCGCACCTACAGAAGCAGCCTGAACAAACTCCTCTCCGGTAAGATCATTAAGACACCGAACCACGCAAACGGTCCAAGTGTCAGAATGACGTGACGTATTCGACCACGTGCTCCTTCGAGACCCGACGGACACAATAGAGATAAACAAGACCCATTAAAACCTTTACAAACGATACACGAGCCCTCGGATACGTTAACCATCGGATCCCAGCATCCCTTAACAGCATCCCAAGAGACACTTGGTCAAAAGCAAAATGGCTGCCGGGCATCAAAAAACATAACTGACCATTCTTGTACCTCGTACACGCGACAAGAAGAAAAGTACCAAGAGCATCAGATTTACGACCACCTAAACTCTCATCTTCTTTCCCTGTCAAAAATCGTTTGTCTTATATCTTTTTACTCCTCCCCCCCTCCCCCTCCCCCCTCCCCCTCTTACCCCCCGCCTAATCACGTCGTACCAACTTAACCACCAGAGCGCAGGAGGATCGACCGGAAAATTCGAATTTCTCGAATACACACTACACGTACTTATACAGTGGGGCATTGTCAACATTTGTGGCAGCGGTCAAAGACGCATGGGAAGCCAGTTTGCCAGTCGTCGCTATCAGCTTCCTCGGTTCGACCACCATGCGGACACAAGATAACACCACTGACTTCGACTATTGTATATCACACATTATACATGTATAATATATTACATACGACTCCGTGCGCGTAGCTCGATGGTTTTGCCCCGTTAGTTGCCGCGTGGGCGACTCTTAACGCTGCGCGACACGATACGCGCTATCTTTAGTTTTTCTACGCATCGACCGAGCTACGCACGACTCTCGAGAATCAGACTTTTTCCTACGAAGGACCGAATCCTGGTGCGCGAGGTGCATCGGGAAGCCAGTGATCTATGCAGATGGTATGTTATTGAAAGCATATTGATTTTTTCATTAATACATATGCATAGTGTATAAGGATTTATCGTAATGATCGTAGGTGATATAGATCGTTCAAATGGTACGTAGCTAAAGCGATCCTGGATCATAGATCGGTAAAAATGTGAGCGACGGGCATTGTTGTCATTGTTATTGCATCGGAGTGACATGTGCGCTGATCTGTCAGAAGATTGACACGTGTGTCGCGCATTCAATAATTCGAGAAACCGCACGCAGTCTCGTGATAAGAACCGCAGGAGCTTATCAGCTGAACGATTAGTTGATTGTTTCGTGGGAATGAGATTATTTTCATTTTGATGCAATATGGAAATTTATGATTTTTCGTAACGATCCTATTTCTGTAATTTCCTATTGATCGTTTTCGTGTCTGGCAGGAATTGTCATGTCTGATCTTTGGTTGCGCGTGTGACGTCACGCGTTCGGCTAAATCAAAGGAAGCGCCGCGCGAATCTTTAATTACGTTTTTACGATCGTCTTGAGCGTCGCGAAGGAAAGAAGCGGAGATGGAGAATAAAATAGACAGGAGGATCAACGGGCCGTAAAACGAGTCGAGAATTCGTATCGCCGAGACGCAAGGCTCGGTGGGTTGCACGACAAAAAATTAGAATAAAACACACAGAGAGATAAGAGGGAAAAAAAAAAGATAAGTCGAGTTATACTCAAAAAAATTTTTACGTACAAAATTTTGTAAATATATATATACATATCGAATAGGTTTCCCTCGAATTGCATCTGCTGCCCGCAATGGGCACGAGTCATTGAGGGATCGTCCAACCGATAAATCGGTATACGTGATCTCGAAGACGTCGGGACGCCGGGCGTCGTCGTTGTCGTGTAAAGTAAAGAAAAAGGGGATTGATAAACACCAAGCGTGTCGTTCGAAACCAAATCGTCTTTCTCTATTGAGAAAATTAGAGATCAAAGGTTCGACCGAGAAGAGTATGGAATTAATTTGAATTGAATTATCAAAAAATTTTAATATCCAACAGTTATGTTATATGGATGTCAGTGGAATAGACGATGACGATCGTGATGATTATGATGATGATTATGATGACGGTGATGATGATGATGATGACGGTCAGAGGATGGTGGGGGCAGGATAAACGATTAGAATTTATGCGATAAGAGGCGTGTATCTTTAAGGTCGCGTCGCTGGGTTATCGTGAAGCATTTACTTTCTAGGCTGCACGGAGAACCGACGGCGACGCCGGGCGTCCTGACGCTTTTTGTATATCGAGAACTCCCGTGAATCGAATCCGTTAAGCGTTTTTCGCACAGGGAAAGTGTGACGGGTTTTTTTTTTTTTTTTTTTCAATTTCCCATCCGACCGTACGGACGCACGACGTCCCGACGCTTCTTCGCACGACGGACGGTTCCTGCGAAAAAAACGGTTCTCGTCTGTCGTTGCTCTCTGTGGACCCGCCATCGTTATCGTTATCACATGGCCGATTGATACTCGCGAGACAGAGGTCAAGTCTGCTGCGGAGCGTTTCAGTATCCGCGGAAACGTGAAAATCGAACGAAAGAGAAAAAAAAAGCCTAAAATTGAGGTAAAAGTGGGGAAAAAAAGTCTCGTTTTTTTTTTTAAAGAGTAAATGAAAAATTTTTTCCAAAAAAATTTAATTAACTTATGCAAAATTATTAAACTGCACACGGTATATAGGGATATTAAAAAATACTTTTCGCACAAATTGCATATATCATCTCATCCAATACCTCCGGCCATAAATTCTACACAGACGCCAACACCCGGGTCCGGCTATTCTATTATACTTGGACTGTCATCCGAAAATGATATTCCGCTACTGGTAGTTTCAGAATCGGCCTCACAATAAATTTCATCCACAGGGCGTAAATAGTCCGACCGCCGTGTATTTTGTTGATATCGCGTCGCCGGGGTATTGATAATAATAATTCATAACTGTTTACTTATATATCCCGGGTCGACCGACAATTTTCTTATTATCGCACGTAGACGCTCAGCACCGAGACGCTCCAGTCGTTTTTTTTTTTTTTATCGCAGACAAACGAAATGCATAATAATCATGAAAACCGATATTGGAATGTCGCTGTTTATAAAGTCTCGACGCCGAGCGTCTCTCGTGAGACAAAACGGCGCCGAATTGACTGCTGATTAAATAATGACAGTGACAACAGCCTTCCCGATAGACTCGAGAGATTAGATTTTTTTTTCAATTACCTGTAAGCACACATTCCGCACGTTACGTAAATCAACGTTTCTGACAGTTTTACCTAATTTCGCTAAAAATTCATTAACACTGTGCAAACACACTCGAAATTCGGTATTTCGATCGATAAGAAATTTTCAAAATTTATTTCACGAGTTCGATTAAATCGACGATTCCGTAGCGAGCGAGAGATACGATTTTATTTTATTTTATATTTCCCCCCCCCCCTAATTTTTACAGCCATTTTTTAGCCCGAACTGATTAAAGATAAATGACCCCCGGCAGATGACCTTGTTCTCCAGATCGATCATTAGGTACCAGCAGCGCCGCTTTAATTATTCGAGACTCACGGAGAAATCCTGCCCGGCCGAGAGGAAGCCAGAATTCGAATTCAAAACAATCAACAGTTTCGAATTACCAGTATAAACTAAGGCGACCCAGTGGAAATACAAGAAATCAGGTTAACTCGACGAGAAAGAAAGAAATCGACGGTAGTGTGTACGAGGCCTTAAGAAAAATGATCAAATAAATCGATCGCTCCTCCGCAGTGATCAGGGCGACCAAAAAATCGTCCCGAAAATTTATGCCGATTGCCGAACGTATTACGTTAAATAGTACCGGGCAATTAATTAGTCAAAATATATTGCCCGATGGTACGACTGTCCAGCAACAACAATAACAACAACGAACCGCGCACGCATGCCAATACAATAAATTAAATTGAAAATCTAACTCCTGCATTTCCAATCACAAAACGTTCTCCGGCCCGGATGGCGTCACCACACGCAGTTCTTAAAATTGGATAACCTGGAGAACCAACTTGAAGTTGGCTCCAAGGTAATTCCTTAATATGGAAAACGTTATCCGGAATGGACGTGGTATCCATTAGATACTATTCCTGTATCTTAATATGCAAATGGAGGACATAATAGTGCAGCCATAAGAAAGTACATGGAAGGTCGTGGTACACCTGCTTCGGTATCCCTATTAGTTTCTGGTAACCCGTAGAAATTGCCCAGACTTTACGGATAACAGGATCGAAGAATTCCGAGCGTCGGATTTCAAGCCTAGTCCACATGGTGACGGTTAACTAAAACGACGTCGCTACTGCTCTTCGCTTTTATTCCCTGAGAAAACTGAATCTCGATGTAAACGTGGGTTATTACCCTAGTAAAAAAAATTCGTCCTCATTTCCAAATTGTCGTTAATCGATACCCGTAATCGATACCGACTGCCTATATTCTCAATGACCATTTCACGGTTTCACGATTAAGTCGAGTTTCTACGGCAGTGATCCGATCCCGTCGAAGGACTCCCGAACCTTAATTCAATGACCCGAGAGTAATTCAATCAAGAACCGAACACGAGGTCAACCGACTCTCGCTGTCAAATCGATCCTGTCCGATTTGCGATCGTCCAACCCCGATCGAGGTCAAAATTCAATAAACTGAAGAACCAACCCGGGTACAGTCCGACGCAAGAAATAATCCCGCAGCGATTTAGAAATAACCGTCACTCTAGCCACCCTTAACTGGAAAAGTCACGGAGCGTCGGGACGCGTCCTCCAGACGAAAACAAGAAAGCAGCAGATAAGACTGCGTACTCACCCAGTGCATGCCGGTGTTGGGAGGGGCGCGCTCCTCATACACTCCCATCAGGGTGGCTGCTGTCGCGGGGTGGTTCCCGCCAAGGGTGTGAGGCGTCGAAGCAGGTATAGGTGGACCGTGGGAGCTGGACGCCGGTGACGCGGAGATGGCGTCCGCCGCGCGTCGTCCCACTCGTCCTTTGTGGTTCCTCGTTTAACCTCGAAATAACGTCGGCGGAATCTTCCTCTGAACACGGTACACTCTGACGGGGCGCATCGAAACAAATCAACACTTCACAACGGGGCGAAGGGGGGTCCTGGACGTCGTCGTCGTCGTCGTCGTCGTCGTCGGTGACGTAATGGGCGTCGGAGGAGAACGAGATTCCCTCTTTGAAATTCCTTCGGGATCAATCCAGGAATACGTCAGGACGTAGACGCCGTGGATGCCGTCGGCTGCGGAGACGCATAACGCCACCTCTTCGACGCTTTTCAAACCAATATATTCTTCTTTGCACTTATCTCTCGGCGAGTCTCAACGTTTATCACATTTATTATTTCGATTAAATAAAACACTTTACAGTTCGCGCACCACTGATTCTACATGTACATTTATATATTTACATAGGAAAAGAAAAATTTCCAATCAAATCCACACGGTATCGTTAAACGTTTATTATTATGTCTTGCAAGAACAACACCCGGTTGCCGTTCCTTCTCGAGCGCGTTACCCCGTTTTGATTTAGCCTTCACTCGATGCTTTTTTAAATAACTTTTTAGCCGAGGGTGTACGTCTACATTACGCTGACATTATACTGGTTCGTCGTTGCGGCTCAGGTCTGAGCTCGGTCGGATATTTATAGAGATTCTAGGTTATGAAATATACGTCCCGTTAACCGAAAACTTGTAAATTCGGCAGCGTCGCACAGGTCGTTTCCGCGACAACGTGATTTAATTCGAGCGCGAAAAACTCTATTTTATCGCGTCCCGTGAATTTGCTTTCGATAGTCGCAACGTCAAAAACAAAGAAACGGGTACCGGGATCTGTCTTGGCAGGCCGCGCGAGTACAGCGCATGTGCTCCCGGCGAGAGACAGGACTTCGGTCGGACTCGGCTCAAAACGCTCAAACGACACGGCTGCTCAGACTCGGCTCGGGCCGCGAAGTGTAGTGAGGGTATGAGCCGGAGCTAAGGCCAGGAACGTGGACAGCGCCACTGGCGGTAGTCGCGGGTACTGAAAAAAGTGGGGCGGCCAGATACGCTCGGACTGCCTCCTTGCTCATCCCCACCACTCGGCCCGCTATTCTCCCCACTATAGGTCGACGTCTACCCCCACCACCTCCCAACCACAATGGCTCCACCCACTTTGTGGACAATCGGCCCCGCCTTGTTCTTTGCTCGACAGTCTCACGAGCCACGAATCTCTCGTCTCTGTCTTATCGATACTCGTCAACCATACGGCTGTCTCTCTTCCTCTCTTACCGCAATATTCTTACCGGAGGATGCATTTGACCGTGTTGCACTCTGCTCGCACACTCCTGAACTGCAGTTGAATGCATCGATGCGCGATGGGAGAAAAGAAAAAATTTTTTTTACACAAAATCATCATACCTTCGCTATCACATTTTTTTCATACGTTTTGGGACAGCACCTGTCAGATTGTTATTCGTATGCATCGAACCACGTGTTTAATTTTCTATGATAACAAACTGTCATTGGCAACTTCAAAAGTGCATTCTTCCTCGTAAATGCATTAATATCGTTATACAAATCTAAATACGCTTCCTAATCTCTCTTGACTACCCAAAAGATAATAATCAAGATTATTAGTAATGTCACACGCAATAAAGCTTTACCCCCCCCCCTCACTCCCAACCCACTTTACTACCTACTCAGCAAAGAACAATAAGGTCACTTTTGCAAAAATACAATTAGCAATTTTTAGCCCTATATTAACTACAGTCCCAATAGCCGTCAACATTGGGCCCATTCACTTGAGTCCCATTAATGTAATTACGGCTGGGCCCATCGGTCCCATTGCTCGTGAAATCTACCGCTACGCGCCAATTTCTCAAATACCACCCTTACAGGGTACAGTACTGGTAAAAAATTTGCTTCGTCCGCTACCAATTATGAATTCGTAAAGCTAAGTTCAGCAACGAATATCTGTTATATTTCCTCCAAGGCCCGGAACTCTCGGTGAGAACTTTCACACGGATTCTTCTGGCACGTGGAACATCCTCTTGGTAGGCTGTACACACGTTACCTATAGCCCATTGAGGAATCTATTCGTCATAACTTTCGGTATTGGAATAATAAGTCACTGAATATGTGAAACGAGTGCAGTGACCCTCACTGACAGCTATAAATATTTGTCAAAGTGACGGCTGTTGGCAACTGTCAAAAACAGCTGAGCCCATTTGACACTTTGAGAAACGTCACATGGACAATAACGCATTTCTTTATTTATATCTCGTCAGAATATACTTTACGTCTATGATATAATATTTCGAGATTAGAATTCAAAAAAAAATTTTTTTTACAAAATTTCCTTCTGTACCGTGTATACGTCATCGAGCACGTGAACACTCTAATCCATTGAGAAGACCAGTGTGGTATTTTGAAATTTGAATATATGCATTTACGTAATGGGTGTAACTTGATAATTTGCCATGAACTCATTGTCGTTAAGTGATAATGAGAAAATAGGTATAGACTTATAGGCCTACTCGAAACGACGACTGCATAAGTGCTGATAATAAACAGCGACAATCTATCGACACGAGGTTAATAGTTATAATTAATGTCCAGCACTTTTAATTGGCACTTGGATCCGCGAAGGAAAAAAATGGTCATTAAATTCAAAGAAAATGTCAAAATATAATGTTAAGATGGAGGAGACAAAAGATTCTTTAATTTTACCCTCAAACATTCTTATGCATCGATATGTGAAAATTTTTGTGAAAAAAAAAAAAATCAAAATTAAAACAACTTCGTTCTCGCGTCACACAGAGTATCAATAAGTAATCGATGGTATCGAAAATCGATAATACACCTTTCAGACATCTTCGTTTGGAAATTTTCGAATCGATATCGTACACTCCGGGCCAAGATTTCGAAAAGAGATAAGTCTATTTACTTAAGAGATATATTTCCAAATTCCGTTTGATGCCACTCGAACTCCTCAGAAATAAATATCGAACTGACATACGCAGCTCAGCCCATTCGAAGACGCAATCTTCGAATGGGCTGAATCTACCTGCAAGATTTCGCTTACCGATATCTCCTTCTCTCTCTTACACACGTAATCACCGATAGCTCCGTCTCTCTCGCACTCACGAGTGTCATAGGACATTTTAAAAAATCTCATTTTTCCCGATCGGCCTATCCGATCGGCTACTTGCCAAACGGAGTGTAATAAACATCGTTGACAGTTGCCAATAAAATTATGTCAAACTTAACCTCTCGCTTGACAGCTGTCAGAACTAACCAGTACGTTTGCTCCTGATAGTCTAATAAAAAAATATAACGGGTAGGTAATAACTCCGATAATCATTGAAATTTTTCAGTGCACAAAAAAAAGTGTTTTTATTGATAATATATATATATATGTCTAATAATTTGCGTAATTCTGATAAATTATTAAGCGTTTATTCCTATACGATATTTTAGATACGATTGGAATTATATTTGCAACACTTTATATTATGTAGTCTCTGGGTATAGAGAGATTACGTATACACGGTGCGTAAAGTATTTATAACTATAATAAATAGTGTTAATCAAATGTAAATCTGTCCCCGTGTATATTTACGCGTAGATATATCTATACTGTGTGAATGTTATTAAAGACTAGTAGTCTAGGAAGGATATAAATGAATGTAACGGCCTTTCCTTAAGGTGGGTTTAGTTTACACTATATCTTCTGCTACGAGACTCTATCTTTTACTATATTTACGCACTCCGGTACTATAGGTGTCGCCTTCGTCACGCACGAGTAGCTCAGATATATAACTCAGGACGATAAGACACTCTGCGATTTCCGATTCTTAATTAAATTCCCAGCGTCTTTATCAGGCATATGTACTATGATACGTCGATCAGCTCTCTCGATCTGTATGAATCAATAGATCGATAGCGATTGATAAATCGACGATACGCGACTCCAAAATCTGATGGTCGATAATCGATCGAACGATATGCGAAATCGAGAATAGACGTGGGATACGGATGCTTTAATAATTGTACACTCTGTATATGTATGTATATAGGTATTTAGCTGTATCTATAGGTTTGATAAGGCAAGTCGAGATAAAGTTGAATCAGGGAAATGCATAAAGTCCCTGAGTTCAGGTAGTTGTCTTTGATAAAAAAAAATCACTAGATAGAAGAGTCTCTGGTCTTCTTCCTATAGGGAATTCTATTCAAATCGATGATCAATCGAGCGCAGCAGCGACATCCGGTGACGCACTTTCTGTGGTTGGGAGGTAGATTTTCTTTTCTTTTTTCTTTTTCTTTTTCCATCGCTCTTTCGTCACTCGCACTCTTTTCATCTTTGGGGTTTTTTTGTTTGTTCCGTTATTCGCTTTTTTTTTCTAGGGATTTTCTCGTTTAGTTTTCTCTCTCTCTTATTTCGTTGGACAGTCCTACTTATCTTGGAGAATGGAGTCGCTCGTGTCTTAGAAATTTTATTTTTTTTACTATTTTTTGTTTTTTCACCTGTTTTCAATCACCTAGATATTCCCTAGGCTAGTTACTTTTAGTTGGTTCTGCCGATCGTCCGGTTCCCCATAAGATTTTCGATTAGCGGTGAACCACCAACCACCAAGGAAATGAATAATGCAATCTCCTTTGGAGAGGCTGCTGACTTTTTTCACGTGACGCCTCGACGCCTGCGATCGACGTCTCGACGCTTCACGGCCGGGATCATTCGGTTCTTTTGGTACGAGCCGCTTATCGAGGCAAATCCGGAGATGAAAAGAAAAAGACAGAAATAATTTATCCGTAGAAGCCAAGACCACGTGATTATCTTTTTATTGGAAAATCAAGAGAGGACTTTTATTTCTCTTTTAAGATATACTACCAACAGCACGGCTTCAATGTACTATAAAAGATTCTCCAAAATCTATAAATTTCACTTGATTCTAAAATTTTTCCCAAATTACCCAATTTTGCTTCCTAATCGACTGTGTCGTTTTGCAAATTGAAAAATTCCAATAAACAAGCAGACTGGCTGCAATACAATTTTTCATTCTACTATTCAAATTTCCCAGAACACAACCAGCCCGTTAACTTTGAAACGTGAATATCGAATTCGTCGGAAAGGGTTAACCACCCCACCAGTATCAGGGCCGTATCGTGAATTCCGAGTTACGATTTGATAAAAATATTTTAAAAATAAAAAAGTACTTTTTGAAAAATAACAGACTTTTTGCAAAATTCCCCAGAAGATGGGCCAACTGCCACCAAAAATAAATACAATGACAGACACAGTCTGAGTTATAATAAGCAGTAGCTCAGATAAATAGGACGATAACTAAACTTAGAACTTGGTACGTACGAGCATGTATCTGTTATACCTATATGTCTCACGTGAATACATCCCTGTATCTACCTCTCCCATCCCCAATGCTAAATGAGAGAATTATGTTGGTAGCATTGCGATATAGAGCACAGTCCCATATATATATATATATACGTATATACAGCCAGGAGCCATTGGGGACGGGAATATATAGAAATGAAGAGAAAGAGAGAGAGAGAGAGAAAAAAAAAGAGAGAGAGAGAAAAAAAGAGAGAGAGAGAGATAGGTGGTGGATGCTGAGGAGGTGGTGAGAGCAAAATAAAAGATAAATAAAACGTTCTAAAGTCTCGAGAAAGATAGGAGCTGATTTACTACAGGGCCCCGTGATTCACGGCTACGTGCGACATCTGATCGCCAGGGGCCCCTAAAAACATCGACTTCGACGTTACTGAGAATTTTTTTTAATTTTTTATTTTTATCAATCACTTTTCGTTACATAGAACTTCGGCCCTAAAAATTATATAAACGTATACACGGTTTATCGGTAATATTTGTTTAGCTGTAGAATCGATTGTTCCGAAATACTCGGATAAGCTTACGTTGACTTTCGCAACTGAATACGAGATAAATCTGAGATTACGACGATAACGAAATCAGAAATGAAAAACGTTTCGTTACCCAGCAAGTAGGATGACGTCAGCCGTTGCGACGTCCCGACGGTAACCACCGTCATGGAGACGTCGAGCAATTCCTCCTTAATTATCCCTCAGGAATCAAAGCGGCAATGGGGATCCGCCTATAACAATTTTACCGTGCGACAATACTTTGAAACGGACCCGACATAGAAACCAGCCTTAAGGAAAAGAATACGTCAACCAAGAATTACTTGAAGAAATTAATAAGATTACAAGAACGCGACGAAATTCTCAGGCTATAAATTACATACGAATTTGACTTATTTATTTGGGGTAAATTAAAAATTTAGTTTTTCGAGAAAAAAAAAATTGTGATACATACCTTTATGGTAAATCAATAAACATGTAACGGAACTTAGTCTCCTGCAAAGGAAGTCCCGCGTCGGGACGCCCAGCGTCGGTTCGCGGCGGGCGTCAAATTTAAAGGTAGAGGATCCATGAGCATAAGGGCTCATTCACAATGGTGAAAGGTTTCTCTCCTGAACGGTACAGGCCCATACACACTCGACGTCAATACTCGCCCCTCGTAAACGCTTCATGGAAATTCTGGGCTAGGCTAAACGACCAACCCCTAAGGACATTGTCGTCATTGTCCCCGACTGGTCCAGCCACAAGCAAGAGACACGGTGTGTACGGGCGGGTTTCCACTATGGCGACGGGGCAGCAGCAGAATAGTAGCGGCATAGTAGGAGGCTGGAACGGAAGAGTGGACAATGGCTATGGACCAGTTACACGCGCTACAGCTACCTTACAATGAGTTTCAGTGGGAAATGACAATAGTAGCGCAAGACTGGTGAAGCTGCTAAAACTGGACCACGTGGCCGTTTGACGTTTAAAGATTCATAGTTACTGTAGTATATAGATATAGTGGACTGTGCATAGTGAAACTAAAGTGGGGGAGGAAACGCCTTGAAAATCTATTATAAAGATATTTCAACGTTTTTCGAAACTTTGTCGGCCCGGTTTTCCGTGTTGAGAAAATTTTTGAAAAATTTTACGACCCCTCCGCTTTGGCTTTGGACCTTTTTCCGAAAGTCTAGGACTCCTTTGAGTGCGCGTGCCTCTCAATGCGAACTCCGAGGATTACATGGGGATTAGTGGACAATGGCGACAATGATCGGCGGGACCGATTGGCAAATCGTCTATGGAGAATTTGTTTTTGGAAAACTCTGATCGTTCGACGTGATTGGTAATACGTGATTAACTCCCGTCGCTCTGACTTTTACGTGGATTTTCTGATTTTAAGGGTGGTTTTACGATTTTACAGGATTATCCTATATTTGTTGTAGGAATTGATTTATTTGATAGGAGATACATTTTGAATTTTCGAATTGCGATTTATAATTATTTGGAAATTTTGTTTAATTATTCATTGATATTCATACGTTTCGTTGCGGCTAACTGGTGTTATTAATTTTCAAATTGTTAAATACAATGGCAGAGATATTCGATTTAATCGTATCGTTTCTG
The DNA here is from genome assembly GCA_030142375.1 of Calameuta pallipes. NCBI lineage: Eukaryota > Metazoa > Arthropoda > Insecta > Hymenoptera > Cephidae > Calameuta > Calameuta pallipes. The sequence goes on from JARQSW010000217.1 coordinate 173,846, forward strand.
CCGCTAATAAATTTCAAAGATTCTCTACGAATTTGTATATTCGTGAATTTTGTATTTTGCAAGGATATCAAATTATTGTTACATTAATTGATATTCAGTTACATTTGATTATCAATGTAATTTATAAATTTGAAAAATATTACAAATTTCACAATTTTCAAAAATAATATTTCATTTCGATACTATTTATTACGTTAACAATGATAAAAAATTAATGAAATCTCAGACTTTGATCAAATCTCAAAGTACATTCCCCCCAAAAAATCTGACGAGTTTAAAAAAAAAAAACAAAAAAAATAAGAAAAAAAAAACCAACTCAAGAACAACAAACAACAACACAAACAGCCGATAAGACGTCCCTCTAAAATAATCCCTCCTATTGAAATTGAAGATTCGCTCTCGGCTTAAGGACGTTTATACTAACGCAGCCACTTCGCGTGAGATTCCTGACGCTCCGGTTTCTTACGTTCTTGCCAAGTGCCGTCCCTTTGGCGGGTTTTAATGCGGGCGATTCCTATGCGCGAAGGTTCGCGCATAAACTGCTTTGGTCGGCATAAAAGCGACTGCAGCCCGAAGGAAGGAGCGTCGGGGAAGCGCGGGGTTCCCTGGCGCCTATCGACTAATACGGCACTGGACTTTTCCACTTGGGTTTAAATCGCAGAAAAAAAAGACAGACTCGCGTCGCATAAGGGCGAATAGGAAAAGTGCGTGTGCTTTGTGTTAATTCGAAAAGTTAGCACGAACACGTTATACGAGTATAGTAAGAGCCAAAATTAACGTAAAGTATATTTAAACTGTATATATTTATATTAGTATACAGTTTATGCATAATAGCCGGCGATGTATACTCGAGGCTCGACAAATTTGTCCCGACTAATTGCCAGGATCTCAGTAATTAACGAATCCCAATTCCAGCCGGAGTCTCCTTTGCTCTCTCCTCTCCTCTCCTTTTAACCCTTTTTCCTTTGGTATTTCTCTCGCACGATTTTTCTCTCGCACCGATGCATTTAGTAGCGAGCTACGTGAAGGGAATCGAAATCAGGTCCCGTATATAGGATCCGTTAATTGGTATATCTATATACAAAGCAGTGTTATCTGTTAATTAGTAAACCAACTACCGAAAGTAATTAACATCAGGAATAACGTAATCCGACGATACCGATACTTCCTACCGATCGAATTTATTAAAAACAATAATTTATATTTATTCCTATATTTTTATAACGTGAAACGTCACTTTTTTTTTCTTCAAAACCCAATAAAAAAACCTAAAATTCAAAAAAGTGGTCACTTGATAATTTCTTCGATCGAAACATTCTACCCCCACCACGTCTAGCCCTGTACGCGTATTATCAGTGCGCCTACAGAAATCGTAGCAACAATCGGGACTGGACACCTGAATTTCTGGGCCTTATAAAGTAAAGCCTATGGGGACTAAAGGGGCCAATGGGTATCCTCTTACGGACACGTGCTAGCCACGTGCCTGGGACTGGCCTTACTTTTCACTGAGATGCCAGTAGGTGTGCTTTCTCGTGTGTGTGTGTGTGTGTGTGTGTGTAGGTGCATGGGGAGTTGCAGTGGTGTGGGTGCGAGGGCCGCGAGGAGAGAATTAAGGGAGGAGGGAGGGAGGGGGGGTGAACACGCGCGTCCCACTAGCAACGAGGGTTGCAGGGAATCCAGATCCCATAAGGCTATTAATTAAGCGAGATTTGAGACACGTCGGATTTCGAACCCCACGCGAATTTTTTCAGATAATGGGATCCGGTTGCTTCAAAGCTTCAGGCGCGCTTTGAACTCATCTCGAACGTCGGAGATGCGTCAGGTTGGCTTGGGTTGGGAAAATCCAGAGGCTGAGAAAGATATGAAAAAAAATTTTCATCGCGGTTCTTTTTTTTTTCATCTCAGAAGAATCGTTTGAAAAGTGAGATCGAAAAATATTTTACGAAAGGTCAGAGGTCGGGTTGGTATTGAAAAAAATGAATGGAGAAAAAGTGACGTGATGCTGCACGTCATAAAGATCAAATTCCACGTGAGCTCCTATATGGTGTCTTCGTGCTCACGCTTTGACGGCTTAATCCGGCGTGTAAAGCGATACCACTAGGACTTTGACGAGACACGATCTGACTGGGGGTAAAAGATACCCCATAAAAAAAAGAGGCAGTCCACCCTCTTGCCACCCCCTTGCCACCCCCTTGCCACCCTACGAGCCGTGAACTGGTCCCTTTTTATTGTGGGAAACGAGAAGGACCCTTTGCCAGGATTTACGCTCACGTTGTTACGGATCTTTTTTTTTATTTTGACAAAAAAAAAGAAAGGCACAAAAAGGCAGAAAATTCGGCGTTGAAAAAAAAAATACTGTAAGACCACCGAATTCTTGTGTTCGAAAAATTTTATTGGAAGCAAAGAAAAAAATTTTTTTATACGTCACGCAAATGTCAAACAGTAACTTGAATTTTTGTACCCGGTTCCATAGGGAGCGACGTGAACTTTGACATCACAGATATTCTGTGGTCGCAAATTAAAAAAAGTATGTTCAGCATATTTACGTGGGCGATTATCGTATCGCCCCATAAAGTGAAAAAATTCACGATCGCCATAAAAAAAAAAATGAGACGGCGAACGAATACGGAGACCATTGCGGCTTGTATTGGCTCCCCCGTGAAATCACCATAAGAATCCAATAAACAATACGAATAGGTTTGGGTCCCCAGAGGGGATCCCGTTTCGACGTTACGCAGTTCATTCATCAACCACGCGAAGACGCAGCAGCGCCTGACGTCGCGACGCGTGCGTCCCGTGTCGGCGGTTCGGTTCATTGATAAAACGTCAAATTAGCCATAGAGATTTTTGTGGTAACATTAAACCACGTGTGCACGTGTGGACGGAGCACATGACTGCTTTGGCTAATAGGAAATATTAAAATCCCATGATAATTATGCAAGCCAGAAAAATTGATTGCATCGTCATTAAGTGGAGCTTAGTAACCGAAAACCCAAAAATAAAAAAAAATTTCACGGTAGCGTTAGAGTGGGGGGATTTTGAAAAAAAAATATGAAACGCCGAAAGGCGGATATAGGAAGTGCCTGTCAAAAGAAATTTCAGGCTAACTGGAAGGTGGGTAGTAAGACGGAAAAAAAAGAGAAAGAAAGTGAAAAGAGAAAGAGAAAAAATAAAAGTACGTAAAGAGGACACCTGGTGCCAGGTTTTGCAGGGACGAGCAGGTGTCGATGGTGACGGCAGCGCCGAAAACTCGAAAAAGCGTCAGACCTGACAAAAGAGCGTGACGGCGTGACGGGGCGCCGGGACGCTGGGCGTCGAGGGTGAACCTAGTGATTTAACGGAAATTAGCCCAAAGCCGCATGCGGTTCGGTTCACTCGTCATTTTCCTCCGCGTCAATCCATTCGACAGCGCCAATTGCTGTTCTGCCTGTTCGTGTCCTTTTCTATACTGCCTACAGTACCTATACTGGGTACCTACTAACTACTGTCCAGTTAACCCAGTCTGACTGTAGATATACAGTCCAAAAATCTATACGGTAAACGAGATATATTTTTAGTCATGAATTCATATAGCGCATTAGAGTTCGTATCGAGTCTTTTTTTTTTCCACGAGCAACGATGATCCCATGCGAGACGATGACTTCACCAAGTCATTCAGTCATTCAGTCATTCAGTCATTCAGTCATTCAGTCATTCAGTCATTCAGTCATTCAGTCATTCAGTCAGTTATTAATATCGAACGATAAAAAGCACAAGCTCGCTCGCGATATTATTTCTTCTCGAATCCTTCGGACAATTTATCGATCCCTATTAGAGATCCGATTGGTCAGAATACGTAGGCGCGTCCCTGTACGAGCTGGAATCTCTGACAATGTCCCGGGGATGACACGTGCGCGACCACAGGGACATGCACTCCCCGCAGCGACGCCGGGCGTCCGTAAAATCGGACGACGCCGTGTTCCAGCTAGTGTAGCCACCTAGCGTGACCGCATTCATTCGCGATCGTTCTAGTGTGCTATAGTTAGTACATTACTGGGCCCTGGTGCGCACGCGCGAGATTACAAGCTTCGATGATTCTCAATTAAGGATCCAAAGGTGGATGCGAATTTCATTCTGAACTAGTGAACCCGACTTTATCCCGTTTCGAAATCATGGGGCACGTAGGAAAGAGTCTTTGTTATCGTATACCTATATTTATATAATTTCTAAACAAGGTAGAATTAGGCTCTATAAAATTTACTGATTATTTAAAAGATTTATTAATTAGTATTAATTCTTTTTATTCCTTATCAAAATCCTTATCTTGCGTTCAATTGTTATCTATCGAGCAATGTACAAAAATGTTTCTCGGTAATCGAACCGCCTTTGATGATTTTATCCAATGGACCCGGCGAAGAAAAATGATACCGTCAGATAAGTACGATTGGGATGCGTCGAGAGATGCTGCCAATCTCTGAGATGACATCATCCTTGCGTCATCCAGCACTGAATAAACTAACTGGAATCTATCCTTAATGATCACACTCTGTCACATTGTGTTGGTACCATTGAATGGCATCTATCGGTCGTCACCGTCACAGTATACATCCGATGTACGGTGATGATGGACCAAATGATGCTGCGGGATCTCACGTGCAAACAAAGTGCAAAATTTATGCTTTTATAAGTAAGGAAGAAAACACGTTGCTCAATCGTGATAAATACGAAATTCTAAACTGCCTCGTCCAGGTGGTCCCATTTCGAGGCAGCAACCTGCCACCTTGGTACTTAAGGCCCCGATGGGGCCCCATCGCCAGCGTCCACACCAGCTGCCCGACCTTGATACGATCCTGAGACGGGGGGACATATTTAATCTACTTAGTGTCGACGAACAACATTGAGAAATTTTTTGGAAAAAAAATAATAATCGATATTATTGGTACTGTCAGGCTCAAAAGTGTCCCCGATATTTTTTGGGTCCCCCAATTTTTTGTCTATGCATCTCACGAGGTCAAAGTTCGCGCGTTACGATAATATTCCGAGATTATCTAAAACTGCCTGATAAGATCCTGGACCAATTTGTGACTCGACACCGGTGTGGACCTACAGTGCTCAGATTTATGTGAAAACCAATATGGCCGCCTATTCGGTACCGTTACGGCTGTAGAATGATTAGACGATAAAAAATCATCTACGTAACATTACGAGCGTCGTGGCTTAATTTCTTCGAGAGGTTTCCCATCTTTTGAAACTCCCTGTAATCCCACATTCTTCAGGCTGGTTTCCACGTCCACTGCTCGAAGAAGACCAACCTGAGAATTCTTCTAGGACGACCTTGGTGACCTTCCACACACGAGTTCACACGAGCCGACTTTATACGTCGTCTGAATTTACATCCCACACGTTCTCCTCTCGCATCTCCTGTTCGGAGGTTTTTTGTAGCATCTTCTTATCTGCATCAAAGATCTTCAAATTCTACAGTTAGATACCATTTTCATTATTTTCCTTATCTCCGGACATTGCCTTAGGAATTTTCATAGAGTATTTTTTTTTAGATTGAAAAAAAAAATGGTTAACAAAAAATTTTTATGAGTCCCAAAAATTTGACGGAAGCTGCATCTCTGCGAGGGACCCCGACAGAACAGATTCCTCGAAGATGAGCCAAGGGATTGAGAAAGAAAGAAAGAAAAAAATCATCAGCGAAAGACAGAAGCATTCGTGGAATTCCATTTTGAAATGTATAGTCATCGTGGAAGTCGATTTGGGGTCTTCTCGGGGCCCTACGGGGCCCAAAGTTGACACGACCGAAATCAAAGACCCCACGAAAAAAGCTACCGTAACGCTTCCCACGAGGAAAAGGATAATTTTCATCGTTCAAAATGACCGGAGAACAGACATCTCGCGTCTAGTATCTCGTGAGATGGCCGATACTGTTGCGCAAGGTAGCCAACGTTGAGATGTGGGATGCGACAGATCAAAATATGAGATACGCTCAAAAATTCCAACCAAGAAGCTTCCGATTCGTAACCATTAGAAAAATCGATTATTAATGAACGCCAGTGACTCGCCTGTCACGTTGGTCGGGATGGAATTTTTTGACCACCCTATATATTACCGATCCAACACACAAATCAATTTTAAAAATATATTTCAAACTAATAAAAAAAATTCCAAGTCCGCAATTAATTTTTGTAAAAATTATTTAAAAAATTAATTTTCTCCATTTTGCAAAGAGAACCTCGGTCAATGCTGACCTTGGCTCTCCTGACACATTTAAATAATAAAAAAACGCACGCATGCGCAGAAGGTCGAATGCTGCTCCAGCTTTAATTCACCTGTCCCCTATAACATCTTAGGCACAGGAAGTGGACTGTATCAAGGCCAGTTCACAATATGCCAATGATATAGAGACACCATACGATATCGTCCAAGATCAGCTATTAACGTTGTTTACGTGTCGAAATCGTTAAGACGAGCCCGCATGTAACTGTAATCAATTTTAAGCGTGACAACTGTACGACACTAATTTGACCGATTTTACTGTCTTTGATCACCTGTCGCCATTATCATATACATATGTAGACTAACAATGTGAAGATCATCCGTATGAATGGAGCATCAGGTTCACTGGCGTCGTTCCTATTAATAAATTGACGCTGCTGGACAATGTCTCCTATACGCGTCATAGATAGCCGCTCGCGCCTTCCTATAGATACACCTTGAAAGCTTAAGGCGTGTTTGCACCGTAGCGCCTATATTGACTGTAGGCGCAAGGTAGTATTATATCTCGCGTGCAGTTTGTAGCATTCGAAGTGCGCGGTTATTTACGGCTGGAAGTATTAGAGGTGGATATAAATGTCGGTATTGCAGACACTTAACAGTCCGTATATCAATCAGACGGCCAAGTGAGGGTACGGCCCCTTGAGCATCTCCAGAGTGGGCCCCCGAGCGCGCACCGGCGTCGCGACGCCCTGCTGTGCCGTCCAGTTCGTACTAGATGATACGCGCTAACGCCTTCGCCTCTGCCTTTGGATATTCAGGCGCATCGTTCTTGGAAACAAATAGCACGTTTTTCTAGGCTGGTACCAACGTGACGGTACTAAAGATTTTATTTTATTTATTAAGTTTTTTTTTTTTTTTTAATGTTGTTCACGCAGGAGATTTATGTTTATCCATATATACATATGTATAGGTATCTCTTTCTCTGGTGTTATTGCTGGTAATCCATGAATAGCGATGAGCAGCAAAAAACAAATACGTATCGGAGGAGGTGGTTTCAGCTGCGAGCGTCGGGACGTCTCGGGCGTCTAGACCCCCGTGGCCGCGTCCGCGCTACTCGTAAATAAGGCACGAAGTGCGTCGCCTTGGGTCACATCACTACCGGCCGCTCGATAAGCCCGATAAGACGCATAAAGAATACTTGTCTACCACGTCTTCCATTCCTCGCTCCGTTTCTCTGGTCTTCCAACACCGATGCACCGACGCTCGGCGTCCGTGCGCGTCTGCCATGGGCGTCCCTGTGCCGCTCACCAATACCCAGACTGCGTTGCGGCTCATCCGCGCTGCCGGGACTCTCGCTATCTTAATGCCTCCACGATGCTATAAATTATGCGACACGGCTAACGCAGCTGCGACGCCTTGTCCCTTGCGTCGCGATGCCTCCCGATGCTCTGCGAGGCGCGACGCCACCACGAGAACTTTGACAGTTTCCGCATCCACTGAACGGAGATTTATTTATTAAATAATTTAATGAAAAAGAAAGACTATTTTAGCTTCGATAAAAATTGCAGAGTACGACTTTAATCTTCAAAATTTCACTGTTACTTGTACTTCTTTTAACCCGCGACGCGCATGCGCGGCGACCGGGAAACAAAAAATTGGTGTCAACTTCCGCAGAGGTCATCTGTCACTGCGAGCAGGAAAGATATATATATATATATATCTTGTAACCTGGTGAGACAGAAGAGGATGGAAACTCAAAGGGAACGAGTGTGAGAGGAGGGACGTTATCTTTGACCTGCGAGACCCGAGGGTTGGCTACACCGAGTGACTCTCGACCTCACGTACCAATAGGGTGGAACCATAAGGCCAGGGACGATTTAAATTTGTCAAAACGAGAGGCAGAGCGACCGATAAATCAAAGTTATTAACTGCAGGTCCAACGGGACCCAAAAATGGTGTCTCTTGGCGATACTGAAAAATCAAAGGAACTCGACACCAGCGTGCCCAACTATTTATGCGTATATATTTCCAGGAGCGCAGGAGACTAAGAGGGAGAAAATAAAAATGGTTAGCAATTTCTTTTGTCCAAAAAAATAATAACAGTCTATATGCAGTAAATTTCGAAGCGCGTAACACGTGTATTGAAAGTGACTACAGGGCGCCAGGAAGCCATGCTGGTGGGAAAGAATTATTCAAAAGACTGTACCGTACAACGTAATACACGCGTACGTGCATACAGGGTGAAAAAAAAAGTTCGAGATCAAAATTCAACATTTTGTAGCTTACTGGAGAATCATTGAAAGCGATGGCAGCGCTGCGGTCCTTTTTTGCACTGAAATAAAAGGAAAATTCAGTGGGTAGAAAAGAGAGGAGTTTCTCGACGGGGAGGCCTCAAATGAAAGGACCTGTACTTGGTATCGACAGTCACGCGAGGTTAGGGCTACATAAATCCGAAAGCGAGTCATCAAATTCAATGCCACCGGACAAACCAGGGAATATTGAGAAGTCCGTAGTGATTTACGCGCATGCGTAGCTTTTCTTTATTTATCCCTTTGCCTACTACACTGCTCTCCTCTCTCTCTCTCTCTCTCTCTCTCTCTCTCTCTCTCTCTCTCTTGCTTTCTCGCTGTATACTCGAAAACCAACGGCCGTGTATACCCACGAGATTCACACAGCAATATTTCATGGGCCTCAGAGAGAGGCCAGTCGTTAAAAAGACCACGCTACGATATATCTTCATTTACGTGCAGTAAATAACTCAACCGTGTCCTTTCTCTCTCTTTCTCTCTCTCTCTCTCTCTCTCTCTCTCTTTCTCTCTTGGTACCGACGTCACTCGGGAAAACTCGTGTCGGTCCGATCAGCACACTTTGGGACTTGACATCCCCCCGGAAATACCATTTTCCTGCGGGCATACATTGCTGACCCATTGGGCCCCTTTGGTACTGCGAAGATTTGGGTCAGTGGACGAGAGCAGGGCTGCTTCCTTCTTTTTATTAATAATAATCATAATACATTATTTATAATTATTATAAAGTTAGCAGACGTCATTTTAAGAGAAATAAATTGTAGTACAAATTTTTGGCACTACCACGAGGATGGCGCTGACGACAGTCCCACTCGGGTGAAAGAAAAAGAAATATTTAGTTTAGTTCGAAAAAGTACCGGGCTCTTATCGCGATTCGAAGAATGGCAAAAATCTAGTCAAAATAAGAGTCGGCCGGTGAGAGTGACGTAGTAAGAGAATGGGCCTGAATGTACTTCAGCGAGGTACTTTTGGGCCTTAGGCCGTCGTCATCGAGTCATCATGTTTCTAGCAGCTATTGGGCCCTTAACCTATACCTTTTGAACACAAAAGATACATACCCCGTGGAGCCATTGGCACGTCGAGCGGCAAGTAAATATTTTCTTAGGTGGCGCCCCGATCGTAATCTCGGACTCGTGGAGAAGCTACTTAAAAAGTAATGGAGACAATGACCGTGTAAATATTGAATTATCGTTTACCTTTTGGGCCCGTCTCGTGTCACTGGAAAAAAAATGGCGGCGCGCCTTCGTAGTGGCTAACCATTATTGTTCTTATTATTATGCTCCTTCATTTTTCTGACCTTACGACCCCCCCACTAATTATTTCTCAAAATGTCACCAGATTGGACTGTTCGTTCGTTTGACAATGATAACGGAGGCCGCCTTATCTTTCGGTGAGTCCCAATTTATATGCATATAAATATGTCGAATGAGCAAGTGGCGATCAATAAATTGGAAATAACGAACTGTAAAATAATCGTCCGTAACTTTTCGTCTCTCGGTCGTGCGATCATTTTTAATTGCCTTACATATGTCAGAGCGTTAGGGATGCTGAACAAATTACCGAGCGATAACGTCGGGACGCCCGACGTCGGCTTTACGAAAATTCCACTCTAAGGAATGGAGGATCGATGATAAATAGAAAAAAAAAAAAAAATTGAAATATTTCTCTTGGTGATCTTACACGCATTTTTCCTATCCAGCGGTTCGTGCTTAATGGCCGCTTATTTTTCTTTTTTATTTTACACTGGGTGCACTTTATTTTATTTTTTTTTCGACCATTTCTCTTACCGCGATTCTTTACTCCACACACGCGCAAAGATATCGTAACTTTTGAACTTTCCTAAACTCCCAAGTGATACAGGATCTTTCGTGTGTGTGTGTATATATATGTATATATATACAGTGTACTGTTTGACTTTATCTCGTTCCAAATGTCATGGACCATTGACTGGAGGCTTACTGAACATCTGGACCAGCAGATAACCAGCCGTGCTTTGAGTGTCGGTCGCTCTCGTACAGCTACTTCTCGGAAGCATTCTATCATTGGCGTCGTGACGCCGGGCGTCCTTTTTGGAGTCTCTAGCATGCGCCATTCTCTGGCGTGGATTTAGCCTAGCCAATCCTTAACTAACGGAGTTTCGCTATCTGTTTGTCAGATCGATTGATCGCTATTTGTATACGCGAGCCAGTGAGTATGTTAACAAATCGGTATATTGGTTCTTTCAAAAGTATATATATATATATATATGTAGACACACACATGCTGCTAGTTTTGAAAGAATCTGTACAGTCACTCATAAATATGTTGATCGAGAGGCTTCATTATCCCATTAAGCTTATCTCGTATCCTTGCGCGTCTTTAAATGACGTGTCCTCTAAATGCGAACATACCGGAAATGGAAGTGGTACCTCCACTCATATGGAGTCTTTATCTTCGCAAGGGAACACGACAGGTGAAGATGAACACATGTGCCCGCGAGCGCACTCGTTGTCGTGCGCATTTAAACATATCGTTTCAAAATCCTTATCGCTCCTATCACCCCGGGCAGCCATGTTAAATTAATGCCCTGCCCGTTATCGCCGTTTAGCACGTAATTAATTACAAAAATGTTATCAGTAGCGATCGAATGAAAAAAAAAAAACAGAACATCAAACTAACATAAATTTTTCGTTTAGAAATTCTATCCTGTGAATATAAATGTATCGGTTTGAAAAAAAAAAAAACTGAGACATCACGCTGCGTGTAAATTTTGAAAAACAAGAATTTACCTTGCACATGTTTTTCCAGGTATCATATGGAATTTCCAGGACGCTGGAAAACAAATTCGAAAGGGTTTTTAAAACGGTGTCCCGTAAGTTATCACCCTTAAAATAAAAACAGCGGGCAGATAGCTAGATACGGGAGAACAAGAAGGCCAGAGGAAGAGTGGCGGCGCGACGCTCCAGCCAGCCCAGCTAGAGAACCCGAGAGAAACGTCCCTCGGCGTCGTGTAGTATACGGCGTCCTGAGATGACCAGGCGCGATAACCGGAAGATGAATAATAAAACGTAATATTTGTTGCACTCGACAATCTCCAGCATCTTAACGCGTTACGTAATGCTCACATATTCGTTGCACCTACTTGGAGTGCACTCGCCTAGCGCACAGGGACGCATACCAGGACACATACGTACCAACGATCTATCCACATATGACCACGTGTCTTCGGTATCGAGCATGTGTGCAAAGTCAGAACGCACCCTGTACCGCGTTGGCGGTGCACCCATTCCTCATTCTTGAATTATTATTAAAGTGCATATGATAATTAACACCTTGCCGGATGCAAGTAGGCACGGGATATAGGCACATTGGCAAAACATATTATTTCTCTTGCACTGGATGCATTTACATTGCACTATTGCATCCAGTGCATATTAATGTGCCTGCGGTGCATGTAAGATCGAGTGGAAAATAAAAAAAAAATTTTTTTTGTGAACAATAATTTTGAAATTTTTGTGCTGGATGGTAATTGAATGATATTTTTTGTGATTCTAGTTTGCGCCTTAATGCCTGAGAACCTCTTAAGGCCCATAAAAGTGGGTCCTATAAAGGGAGAAAAAATGGCCTTATGAAATCTACCGAATCTTCCTCTTCTTCTTCTTCTTCTTCTTCTATGTACCTGAGCATAATCGAGATTGAAACCGTAGTAGGATTGTCACCAGTAACGTAAAACGTCATAAAGGTAGTGGGGCTGGCACGACACATAACGCAAAGCGCATAACGCACGACACGAGTGTAGAGAACGAGTGTGATAAACATGTCAGCATGACTGGACCCCCTGTAGGGCCCACGGCGTTGGGACCCTGGGAGTTTGATGCCCCCTACCTGCTACGATCTGGCCCAGCCGATGCTTCCCAGATTTTCAAGTTTCTCTCATACTCGTAATACTTGGACCACACCAAGGAGGATGAAGATGAACTTTCTGATAGGTCCGTTTCGCTTATTTTTGAGGAAAACGTTTGTCTTTAAAAATTATTTTAGTCACGGGACTACTTGGTCAAAATACAGTAACCGATTTTGCTACTGTAATTAATGTTCGTTTGAAAATGATCCTCAAATTTTTTTCTAAAATATATTTATACTGTATTCGCCTCTCTGTTTCTCCTTAAATTTCAGGCTGAACTTCACTGGAGAACCGGAACTGCGTATTAGATCAGTTCCTATTAGGCTTCTTGAACTTAATGACTCGGTGCAGGAACGGGGAATCCCAGGACTCGGCAGCATTATAAAGTCAGGTGCTATACTGGGTTCAGGATAATTTTCATAATAAACAGGAAGTCAAATAAAGAACCAAGAATCTTATCTCCATAGTGTCCAGCTACGGATTTTTATATGACAGTAAAAAGGAATTTTTCATGATGAAAAAATGATTATTACCAGTGTTCCTTGTCGTGAATTATTGTGATTATTGCTCATGAAAATCTCGCACGTGACAATCACACACGTACACACGTGTCCTTGGCCAATCCCAGTGTTCTACTTGCGTGTCTCGTGAGGAACACAAGTATCGCCGAGAATGTGGCAGCGGTCTGGGAATCGGAATCGGTGGCTGTACAGCAAATCAAGTATTTTATTCAGCATAACCCGCGACCAAACGACGGCTCTTCATATATGTTATCTTCTACATTACATCGCCGCTCCAAATGCAGTCTTCAAATGCTGTGTTGGCGAGGCCGGGAATGCGGTCCCAATAGAGCAGTGATACTCAATGTTTAGTCCGATTTTATGCACACGGATTTATATTGTTAAGAAACTTCAAAATTATCGCAAAGACGCCGAATAACTTGTGCAAAACAGAGTCACGGAAGCTTTGAATACGACGCGACTCAGAATGACTATGGAAAGAAAATTATTTATGAAGAATTTTCACCAATATAATTAACATTATTTACAGTTATTCGTTAAAAAAGAAAAAAGAAATTACAAAGATATTTTTTTGTCGATCCTTTTCCTTACAACGGTTCGATCACTGTGTTCAGAGATGTCAGTATGACACTGGTGGTGTTTTCCTGATCCAATATGGCGGCCACTTGACGCGCGGGAGTGTCGCACGGTAGTGTTTTACAATCGAGCGCGCCGGGACGGATCCGTGAATATGTGCAATTCGAAAAGGATAATTGAGAAGCCCTGGATGAGTCGGCCGTATCTTGTGTTGTGGCGTCGACGTGCTGGTAGCGCAGCGGGTATGGCGCGATGCCGCTTGTAAGCAGCAAGCCGCAATTCCAATATGCGACATACCCGCCGTCATATATAACCTCAAACATATCGCGCATTTGCGACTGCTCTTGCGAGATGTCGATTTTTCTTCGTTTTACTATTCGCAAATTATTCCTTTAAATCGTACATTGCTCCTTGCATACTGAACGAGGTAATAAAACAGTGCAAGAGTGGTGAATTGTCAATGTGCTACTGACTTCGAGACAAGATAGATGCATCTGCAGAATCAATTCAGGTACAGTGCTTTACGTTTATACTCACGATACATAATATTGATTGCGTTTTACCTACGAAATACATACGTACGGAGTTGATAAGTATTTACAAGCCCTGCGACACACGAGGCTTGCGCTAAATCCGTTTGTATTCAAAACAAAGATGTTAACGAGGCAAGATAATCAAATCCCCAATCCGTTAGATCTACTCTTGCGCACCGGGAGGTGGCCAATTAATATTTGCAGTTAAATCTCAGATCTAGATCTCGGTTAGGAACCGCTAGGTTCGTGGTTGCGGATTCCGTCGTGCTCCAGGGCGTGCACCGAACAAAGTAGTACGAAAAACCAGCAACGAGGAACAGCGATACACACCGGAGAAAATATCGCGTCGTCCAGCACACGTCAAAGGAGCAAGTAAGCACTAATAAGAATTAAGTGAATGTCGCGTGGCGGGAAATTTAAAAAGAGACTAAAACGAAATAAAACAAAGGATATTAAGCAAACCGGAAGGGCATCGGCAGGAGATTACAGGAGGCCTTGTACCTGTCATCGACGCGGTCGAGATCGTCCGATTGTGTAGAGTGCTCTCGCGTGCAGCAACAATGTATAATAATAAAGCGCATCCCTGTTGCAGTTAACGAAGGTATCGTCCTGCCGATGTACGCGTAGGAAGCACCGCCCTTGCCACGCTACGTAATACGTATACGAAGTTACCACGTACAAAGCACAGATCACTTAAAGCCCATGTAGGCAGATAGGCTACTCGATGGAATCCGACGCACCACGCGAACCCTAGCGTCTCTGATTGGTAATTAAACGCATGACAGCCGGTAGGTTGCGCATATCGTTCTGCGCATCTGCATCCCCGACGACTTTAAAAAAAAAAAACAGAATGCGATCTACGAGTCAGTGCTCGATAGTCTTCCCCGTAAGACACCCTGGAATACAGTGCAGCGCGACCGAGCAGTATTGAGCGATTTTTTTCTAGATAAATTAAATAATAAAATTTTGAAAAAAAAAAAAGTTCACAGCCGTACCAACCGATGCAGCGTGACATGCGCGTCCGCGTATCACAATGGTAATGCGAAATGGTAAATGGGCAATAGACGGGGCCATTATCACGTCGTGGCCGCCTGGCGGAGGCAATAACAATTACAAGTATCGGTAATTTTATGCGCGAGCCATCTCTTATGTCCGCCACAATAAATACACCGTGCGGGAGTAGAGTTACCGATCTAGTTCGCGGCTCCCATTAGACGGCAGTGTGAACCGTATCCTTTATGTATCCTCCTGGCGTCAGTCGGTGCCTACAGTGCTTACGCTGTGCCGGCAGTGCTGCTGGTGCTGCCGGTTCTGCCAGTCCCGGTTACACGGCAAGACGACGTGGAACCCCGTGTGTTCGCCCATAGGATCCACGGCTAACAACTATGCGCGTTTCCTTCCACATTAAGTCCCAAGCGAATCGCGAATCGCCTAGTCGCCCTGAATTGCCGTCGGGCACGCACGACGCTACCGGACGAAACTCGACTCTGTTTCTGTCTCGCTGACTGTCAGTCGTTTCTGTCTCGTGCAGACAGATATACATCCCGGAGATACATGTACCTAATGGCGTTACACAGTTTCCTATTGCTGATCCGGAAGCCGGAAATCGCGTGAGATAATTTTTAATAGATCTTTATCGTTCCCTGAGATGACTTTGGATAAGGGAAACAATGACTCGTATTGCAGTAACGTACCTATGTCGTGGGTATCAAAAGATTATTGCAATACCTGGGTAAATATTTCGATTCGGTCTTACAGATAATTCCTATTGTTTTCGTTTTTCAGATTGGACGTATTTTATGTTTCCCATATTCGCCTCGTGATGGATAATGCGTGAGGTGGGCGTTCAGGCTGCTTAACGCAAGACGAATAAATATGAGTGACTATGTGCGTGCGCGTGCGTGCGTGAGCGGGGAACGTAGTTAAAAATTCTCAGCCTAAACAAAACCGCAGAAGAAACGCCATACCCATTCCAAGATATGCATACGTTACGCTCGGACCCGTGTCGAGCTCATAACCTTGCATATTTATTTCGGCTGCTGCCTCTAAAACTTTTACCTTATGCGTATAAGCGAGCGAGGGCGCCCGCGCATGCGCGCACGCGCTTTTCAACGCCTCCGACAATCGTCGATACTGTCGGCCCTTCGGACGCGCTTTGCATCTCGCGCAACCTTTCGCGGACAGATACTCGAAGGATCTGCGCATGCGCGGCTGCGCCCGCGCATGCGCACTAACCTCGCGCATTTCGATATAAAACCTTTCCCGCCAGTTTCCACAGTATAAAATATCAGCGACGGAATCTGCGCGTTAATAGAAAAAAGTTGCACGACGACCGCATTATTTATTACAATGATTTCTGCATAATGCATAAATAAATACTGCTAACTGACCATTATTCACCTTTAATTAACCTGATAAGGTCGCTCTTGCTCTTCTTTTTCTCGTGTTCCTTCTTCTTTTTTTTCCTTTTTCCTTTTTTTTCGTCCTTTTGGTCTCCTTTTCTTTTATGTCTTTTCTAGTCCTTCTGCCCCGTTCCCTCGCACGCCCGCCTACCATGTCCAGGCGGCAGCGAATACCCGTGCACATGTGTGCGCACGCACTCTTCTTACTTTCCCTATCCCAAGAAACGCACTCAACATTTACAGAGGTCAGAGGCGTGAGATCTATGCAAGATTTTCAAGATATGCCACATTGTCGTACTCGCGAGTGCAAGCTTTCAACGTCCAGCGAAATTATGCCCAGTGCCGTATCTGTACACCGCCATACCATGGGCGCCATAATGCAACGTAAAGCCGCATCCATAACTCGACGATAGCCTTTCGTATCCACACGAAAAGGAACCGTCGCTCACGGCCGACGTCACTGCTGGATGTTCTCACGTGGCTCGTTTGCTTCAACATTGACTCTTTCACTCGAATACAACACTCGGCAAGCGCAGTGCATGAAAATTAAAAAATTTCATCGCCATAATATTTTATTATCAATACTCTCTATTCGCTGGATCAAAATGGTGTCCCAATGCATTCCCATCATCGCGGGACGACTAACCGTTAGGTTGCGAACAGTTGCGAACAGTTGCGAACTCGAAGAGCAACGGTGCAAGAAGAAGGCTCTGTACTCTATATACATACACGTACATATAGATATACCTGGGCATCCTGAAGACAGTAAGGGTACCGGAGGAGTCAGGGGTCCCTCGTGATTCGCGTGCTAGAACGCAGTTTGCTGCGTCGAATGCGCAATCAAATTTATATGCATCTAGCTGCTCGCGGATGTTGATGTACAGCAGGTATATAAGAATGCGTTGTACGCGTGTCTGACTCCGAAGAAACCAACGAACCCAGAACGAACATACGGCCTTACTCGGGGTGATGGATCTTCGTAAAATGAAATATGGCGCAGGCATACGTATAGAAAAAAAAAAAAAATTGTACATTTACAAATTCGAGCTGATTTTTTTTTTTAATTTTGTATACGTTTGTCGTAGTAAGTTTTTTTCTTCTCCTAATTACAGACAATGGCGTTAACCCATCTCGTTAACGGATTGACCGCAGTGGCTCATGACTTGGTTACCTTTCAAATCAACAGTAATGGCATTAACGGGCGCTTCCTGCGACAAGAACATCCCGGCTTATCTCGCCTATTTACCAAAATAGTACATGCTATGCGCGCTCCATTATCTGCCCATCTATACAACCCATTATTAAGTGCTACTACAAGGAATAGGACGGACGGTTGGGTATCATATCGTCACGGCGCCTGATTACGGTTTAGATTCGTTTCCGAAGGTGTATCGTCACGTCAACGCCGGACGAATTAACCAGAGCCGCGGGAAACAGGCCTTTTTTTAAATGGAGAAACGAACAGCAGCGTCCCTGCGGATTCGACTGGACCGGAGGGACAAGGAGTAAAAAAAAATGGACGACGAGGCCGACGAGAGGAGGTGAAAATAAAAAAATTTTTTATCGACTCAACCGTCGACAGGTTTATTTAGAAAAATTTCCAAAAACCACCTCGGCAAATTTGTAATTGCAAGTGTTAATTTGGATTCGTGTTTACAGTTGCATAATGGCAGCTGACGTCATCCGGAGAACCAGCTGCCAATTGGGTCACGCTGGACTAGGGTGCATGACGTGATTCCAAGTCCGAGCAGGGAAACTGTCAGTCAGCTGAGAAGGGGGGTGACCTGGACTAGGGGTTTGGAGGGTTGAGAAAATATTAATTAATCTAATTTATCGTTAACCTGTAATTAATCGTGCTTCCTGCGCGCGCATCCCTTCCCACGTCGAATGGGCAAACATCGGCACGATTTAAATAATAACGATCAGTCAGGCCCTGGTGAGTCTCGAGGCTCCACCTCAGCGCCAGTAGCTGCTCTCCCTGTAGGAAGTATATTTAACTATGATTCCCATGCTGGGCCAAGTGGTGGGACGACGGGCAGAGTCCTGGGTTGCCTCTACGTTGCTTCTACATTGGCAGCCACACGTAGTCGAGGACTGAGGCTGGATCAGACTCCACTATTGTAACTATAGATAAGACACTCGCGCTTTCATTTGGAGCAATGATTAATTAGTCGACGCCATTTTGGCAGCCAGGATGGGGGGACCTGATGAATGCCCGGATGGATGTAAATGCGCTCGTTGCCTACTTCAGAGCATTATTACTGGTTACGGTAATCAGTTATTCTTCTGATAATTTTACGCGGATCGACTTGCTCCTTTGGCTTAAGAGCTAAAGATCTAAAAAAAAAAAATGGGCTTATCGGATACGCGCGCCTCCTTGATCTTTTTGTACATTAGAAATCCGAAGAGATAACGATCTTGTACGCTTAAGTGTTTTGCAACGATTCTCACTTGGGGCGACGGGAACGGAGTCCTGGTAAGGGAAAAAAAAAAAAAAAAAGTTACTTAATATTTATTGCTCGAGCGATCTGCATTTCGAGGGAAATATTTACGACGCGGAGTAACGATGATTAAAAAGTCATACCTAACCTCCCAGATCTTTTCTGTAGAAGCAGCCGGGGTCGGCTGATAGGTTAGGTCTCTGCCTATCTTCATGAGCAAGACGCGTGCGATGACTGAGCAAATGATCCATAATCATTACGGGAAAATTGCCCATACAAAGTGGCCCATAAAGACACGCTCCCTATTAAGAAGAGGCCAAGCCGACCGACCGCTGTTCTATCGGTTGCGCACCAATAGGATCCACCTGCCTCGTACGCCATAAGTTCTCAGGTTCGGTAAGTCAGACACCTACCTACTTATACCTACCTGTACCTGACTGCCTACCTGTCTGCTTGACCATTAGGCTGCCACGAGTCTTGCTCAGTCCTGGGAGCAATGCACCTACGAGGAACACTGGGTCCTACGATACGGATGCGTTTGACGCATCGGGAGCGGACTTATCTTCTGCGCATGCGCGGTTGCAAACCTGCGCAGATCGAGCGGCGCAGGATCGATGGACCCTTACCGATCCGTGACGCGCCCGATTTTACTTATTAACCACCGACGTCCCGGCGCGGATCGTGGCGCCGGAAGGATCATCTGTGAGAAACGCTATCTGCTGGGTATTAGCATATACATATGAATATGTCACGGATGGAAGAATCGAAATTTTCGCATGGCGGCCGTCGACACTGGATCGTGTTAAAGAAAAAGGAAAAGGATCTAAATAAAAAGGGATTTTTTTACACATGTTTAGTAACGATTGTAATTTAGATTGGGGCTTTTTGTTTCGTTTTTTTTAATATGACTTTTTTAAATTTCAGATTATTAATTATTTCTTTAGCCTATCATCCGCAGCAATTAATAACCATCGCCACCGGCGGATCCAGTAGTGAATGCACGAAGAATATCATGAAGCTTGAGACGTCGATCGCCTGGTCTTATTTTCGCATGCAAAGCGTCCCGACGGATTTTCAAACTGCATAAATTACCTGGCTATGCGCTTGTAATGCATTGCCAATTTTTTTTTTTGCAATCGGATATAATCGATGCGACAGTACTTATCTGTCTGACCCGCATATACATATGTACGTGACGTTTGACCACGCTTCCGTCAGGTCGTTTATTTTCTAAGTAATCGCATGTGTGTCTCCAATTATTTATGGTACTTATGGCGGATCGATCGATATCTGAAATAACCGAAGCGTCAGCACGGATCGTTAAAGATAATCCGTCGAACGAATTGGTCGAGTGTTATTTTAAAAAAATTTCATCGTCTTCATTTTATATCTTCGTTTTATTTTTATTTTATTTTTTTCAGCCAGTGCAGATAACCGAGATCAGTAATTACTCATACTCGTGGATGATACAGGTTCCGGTCACCGGGCGGAGATATTAGCAGCGATAGTCAGTCGTGCCACCTGCCAAAACTGATATGCAATTAATGCTAAACGTTCGTTACGCACGCAATCTTGGCGCACAACCCCATATAACGACGATAAATCAAGCGTGGCGAGGCGCGAGTGCATTTTATTTAATATATAACAGAGATGCATCGCGATGCACCGATGCAACTTGGTTGCACACACGTGCATTCTTGCGTATACGGCTCGTGCGTCACTCCTGAACAGAGACTGGCTGCACTGGAATATGCATTCTTTTGGAGAAGAATTTTCTTTAAGGATGCACCGGTGCATCGCGATGCATTGACTTTAGGAATGCAAGTCGAAAGAAGTGAATAGCACCGATAATGACGTTGCCATGTGGACGAACCCTGGGAAACAATATCAGGACGCGGCCAGGGTGTGCCTCTTTGTTTGTTATTCGTTACGCGCCGAGAAAAAGAGAAAAAGAATAAAAAGAGAATCGGCCACGGGAACTCATAGAAAATTCTGATCTAATTAATGCAACTTGTGCATCGGCTGAGAAATCGCGTCGTGCATCTTCTGCATATATAAATATATATATACGAGTGCGAACAGAGAAGTCGGCGTAGACCGTGAACGCAATATGCATAAAAGGTGCATTTTTAGTATAAAGGTGCATTTCGAAAAATAAAAATTTTACTACCCTACTGCACCTGTGCGACTAGCAACGCGAAATTCGCGATTGCAGTAATTAAATTTTGTATAATTGTTATTCAGAAAAGTGCATTTCGCACGTACCTCTGCTTATGATAAAAGCTCCGTCGCGATTACGTCACGGGCGTCTACGTGAGCGAAAAGCATAAAGGCGTCGTTCTCGAATTAAGTCCGATCATTTTGGCGAGCGTAATTGCGTCGACGTAACGCGTCCCAGTCACGAAAAGGACGCGTGGCCCCGCGACGCCGCCGCGTAAACGCAATACGGCTCATGTGCCTGCGCTTCTGCTCTCTTTTTTTTGTCGCTCCTTTTTTTTTGTTGCACTTTTTCAGTTAGAATGGCCCACTTACCGACCGATGCAATTTCGTGCACGCATGCACTTTGCCCGTGCACCTTCTTGGATTTATCACTTAATAATACCAGCTACGAGCATCATGCGCAACACGTATACATATATGGATATTAATATAATATATGGCTCATGAAATTTATTTTTAAGTATCATTATAAAATTTGCAAATGCAATTAGCACTGCAAATAATATTAAGATTTTAATTGACAAAAATTGTATATCCTATTTTTGGTACTTTGTACCTTTTTTTTTTGGTAATTGGTACTATTGGTACATGACACTTGGGGTGTTGGTACAGCGATTCTCGGTTTCTCTTTCTCTTGGTCCCTCAGCCCTTTTCCTGCCCGGTTTTTCAATACTTGTAGCAGCTGTCGACGTATTAGGGACTCTAATCCCTTTACACCCTTTTGCACTGTGCCGTATTGAAAATTCTCGCCGATAAGCATCCACTTATTTAACTGCTGGCGCATTTCCTTTTGCTTGCTATTAGACCAGCGACACCTATATCTGATCCTTAGCGCTTGGCTAAAACTCATGGCAAATAGGCAGCGCGTGTTTCCTATTTTTACGAAAGATTATCCCACGAGGAAAATGGGCCCATTGGAAGGCCCAACTCTTTGACCGTACAATGCCTCGACAAAGTGGGACTCTTCGCGGCGGTCAGGGCCCAGAAGCTTCACGAGCCCGGCTAATGACATTTAAGCGGGACTAATTTCACGGTTCGACTTACTATTTACTATTGACAAATGCCAGGATTAGCTTGTACCACGAGTGCCATACTGTATCTATTATACTAGACTCTACTTAGTCCTTTCTATAACGTATCTGCCTATTTAACCCAAGCTGTGCGTTTTAGAGACTCCCGAGTCCATTCACTGTATCTTTTATGGAAATTCTTGAATTTTCAAAATTTACCATAGTACCAAAGATTAGCGAATTTTTTATACGACCGATTAAATTTTTTCAAGCTCAACCTTCTCGGTATTGTAACTTTGGTTATTCGTAACTGTAATGTATCGACCGAAATTTGCCATAGGAAGCAAACGAACAGGCTAACCTCCATTGACGCGATATTTCTGACAACGAGTAATCCTATACAGAGTATAGCGAATGCTTGGAAATTAATATTGATCTCTAATTTACGCCGCGCTGTCAGATCTTGTGGGAAATACACGTGCGCGCCTAACTACATCCCGGAACAGCTCCGGATTCTCGAATATAAGGTGGTTTCGGTTGATTGGCCAGTTCAAAGTCTAAGAGGCTTATCGACGGAGACAGCTCATCGGATAGCATTTAGGCACGGAGTCCTAGAGAATAGAGAGGGAGCAAAGCAAGTACGCTCGAATACGTAGGGAGCAAAGTAAAGCCGCAAGGGTAAAAGCGTGGCGAGTGTAGGCAGGCACAGGGCGCCACGCGACCACTAACCCGTGGCGTATGGGCCCAATCGGGCCCAGAAAGGTCCCGGGGCCTCTTTCGGGCCCACAGCACTACCCGCAGATGTCCTGCTAGATAAGATGACAACGTGAATTATATTCATCGGGTTAACCTGGCCGGATGAGTTTCCGAACCGAGATAAGGTTAATAGTTTTATTAACTGTGGGAAAGTTCAAGGCTGAATGCATTTTAGATCCGAAAGATGGTGCATCCGAGTGCAAAACTTTAATTTGGATGCAGGAGCAAAGATTTTTTTTTTGAAAATTTTTATATAATAATAAGTCGGACAGCAGACACACTGTTGTGGGCTTTGGTAAATGGTTTATGGTTTTGGGAATTATATTAATCCTGATGCACTCGGTGCATCCTCAGGCATGCACTTTGGATGCAGTTGGGTTCGCTGACTGGTAGAAAAGCGAGATGTTCCCGGAGGCAGGTAGGAAAAGTATTACGGTAGAATTTGGAGGGTTGGAGGGCAGGAGGGAGGATACGTTCGCGCTGTAAAATATTTTTCTCAGGGTAATAAAGATCGTGGACGTTTCGATGTCCTGGCTTTGAATCTCAGGTGGCGTCGCGTCGCTCCTTGAGACGTCTCGGATGTCTCCTGAAATCTCAGCAGGCGTCGGCGTCCAGACGGACTCATAACTTTCAGCTCTCTTTCTCTTGTCCCTTGCTCCCCTACGAATTTACCTATTCGACATCCATTTCTCCTGCTTGGCGTGTCTTTTATTTTCGAAAATTTCGGCTTTACAAAACTTTCACAAACCACACAAATTTTGGGACTGTCCCGGCTCACTAATTATTTTTTATAGTTCCCATCAGTATTTTGTGTTGATTTTGAAAAAAAAAAGAATTTCTTATCAACAATTACGTCATACATTGATCTTTACGTGTAACAAATAAGACAGAATTTCTGATTGATATCGTAACGCTACCATACGGTACCAATTTACCGTATAGAATTACCTCCCTTAGTCATCCCTGTATCACTTGTCGAACTTTCCCAACGAATTTCTTCAATCCTTTCAAGGGTGTTTCTCACCCTTGTGAATGGGACCTAATCAAAGGATAGGTAGTTGCGTTATAAAAAGAAGAAAAAAAAAATAGTTTCAGCATCGATGATCAATCGATAGGGCACACCCTGCCGCAGAAGGGGTGATCGTGTCGATAGGATTCCCATTGATTTTATCAGTTTCTCCGTAATTACGCGTGTTGGTACACCAGAACGTGCATCGAGGGTCGATTCAATTTTCAATATGGCCGAGCATCCGGCTTATTCATAAAAAAATTGCAGCATATTCAACCAGCACAGTAATTTCATTGACCGCAGGATGAAATTTTGAAAAAATTATTTTTGATAATATATTTTAGTCAAAAATAAAAATCTAATTTGATTTTACAAGTAGCTGTTGTCTCTGAAGTGTTCCTGTGAATTTAACCAAAAAGTCATCTACACGCTATTATTATCCGCACCGGTATATCGTGGGACTGCAACTGGTACTCGGCCAAGGGTGTTTCTAGGGGACTAAGGCCCATTGTCAGCTCGAGGGCCCTTTCGACTAGGGCCCCACTAGAAGATGCTTCTTGATGGAACAAAAATCGTATCTCGGAATCGATGCTTCGTGTTTTACGGCTAATACGTCGAATATGCATTCGACCGGTGCATAATCGATATTAATAATGCATTTATTCGGATGCAATAGTGCATTTAATTTTTTTCAATGCCATTCCTATTTTGCTATTTTTTTAAAATTAAATTTTGAATTCTGACTTTTTTTTTCTTTCTATCTCTTTCTCCTTTTGGTTATAAGCGCATCCAAGAGAGTCAAGATTTACAGCCGGTGCATTATGGCGCGTGATTATGGAATCGTAAATTATTATCCCACGGTCGGAATGCAGACTCGCGCGGCTAAACTGCATCCAATGCAGGCGCGATGCCGGCTCGTAAACCAATAAACAAATAAAATTCAACATTTTGTTCCGTAGTTATTCCGAATCGTTCCCGAGCCTCTTTTTCTTTTCAATCCTTTGTTGTGTAATAATAATCAGGCTTCCCCCTCCAGCCGCTCGGCTTTGTTCCCTTCAATAAGACCACCTGTGTACATTGTTGCCATTGCCAAACAATAGCATTGTTTGCAGTCAGGTATGAAATCGCAATACACGAAATGGACAATCAAAATATCTGTGAGCTAGACAGAATAGACAATAGATTTTGAGAAAAAAAAGAAAAACTAGAGTCATGTCATTCGAAAAAATTAAAAAGCACGTGTGCTTGTTTACAAACATCCAAATGTCAGAAAATATTTTACACCCCTTTCTTCTCCACGTGACTTCCCATTGGTCCGTCACTGCAAAACCAAATTCAAACATCAACCCCCGAATACCCGTAAAACTTTTTTTCGACCCCATTGAAAATTTTCGTTTCCACTCTGAAAGGGGTCGTACCGCACTGCTATTATTTCGAATTATTTCGTATCAGCCCTAAAGTCGTTCAGCGACCTACCCAATGAATCGGATCCGATCTAGCGTCAAATTGGCTGAAGCGGTGCATGCGAGTGCAGCATCAATTGGCTACATTGCTTCAACCACGTTAAGAGATCAAGGCGGAGCCGCAAACATTTGTCCAACTGCAAAGCGACAATATGTCGCTACATGTGTGTTCAAGGGTGGATCGCTTATTGGAGAGGGATCAGCCTTGTTGAATGCCTGAGCCAAGGGATTAAGGGATGGAGGGACCAGTACTTAACGAATCAATACATTAACGCGACGTACGTGTGTGCCCGTTCCCCCACACATGATACATACATGTATATACACATATGAAAAAAGAAAAGATCAGCAGGAGGGTCGCCAAATCATATTTGCCTTTCGGACTTAGAAGTTAAAAGGGACTTGCGCAAATATTCGAGTCATTAGGTCTTCCGGTTTTCATGCGATTCGAACAGGGAGAATCACTGAAATGCATTTATGCACTTCAGTGCCAACGTTAAATGCATATAATCAGTATACCAGCTGATTTGCATAATAGTACAGCGCAGCTACACAGGCTGCTCCTACCGGCTTCTATCGCATAGATTTCACCGCTATATTTACCTATCGTAAAATACTAATAAGGTAACATGAAAATTATTATATAATTATTAGATACATTTTTTATATAAATTAATTTATCTGTATCTCCAAAAGCGAACAAACACTCGTGCGGCTGGTGCAGTTATGATTGCTCGTCGTATGTGATTTCTCACGATGCATTAAAAAAAAATATCAACGATTTCCATAATTTTTTTTTTCTTTTTCTTTTTCTAATAAGTCATCCTTATTACCAGTAGCTGCACTGCGATGGGCAGTCGGACGTCCAGTTATCCGCTGGACACAAGTTCCTGAAGACGTTAGCGAGGACAAGTAGGTGGCAATTTCACGGGGAATAAACTCGGTAATGCGATACAGTGGTGCGCGTGTGTCACGTTGGTACCAATGAGTATGGGGACATCCTCATAAGCGTTAACTAGTAGGTTGTAGGTTCTAGGTTGTTGGCTGGATGGGTAGACGGGTAGATGGGGAAGAACCCAGGCGGTGGTTACGGACTGCAGGAACGTATTATAAAGCACCGAGGTGGGACAGACCGAGTAGAGAGTCGGATAATTTGAATTAATTGTTAAGTTTGTACCGCCGAATGTATGACATTTCTAGCTAATGGCTTTATTATTTTCGAGAAACGAGCCAACGCGCTTCGTAGGTTGGTACTTGTTGGTTTATACTTGTTCGACGTACTTCCTAGTTCTTAGGACGACGCTATATCACACCTCGCGTACAGTGTAATTCTGTGTAATGTTACTAGGTAATAGGTAACGCTACACTGGCACCATCTAACGGGAGAATCGAGCGATTCGTCGTTGCTGGGTTGCTTAACGAGAGGCCTACTTGTTGGGGACTCTTTTTTTTTTTTTCTTTTTTTTTCGACTCGCGCACCACCGACTCGGCTTCGCTGACAATTTATTTTTGCGGTTAAGAAATTTGCGAGGCGACGGGAATTAATTTTGAGGTTATGCTTTGTATCTTCGAGTAACGAATTGTCTTTGTTGTTGTTGGTTAGTGAAAATAAGTTTTTGGTTTTTTGTTTTTTTTTGTATGCGCAGGGACGGATGATAAATGGAAAAGAGTAAACTCCAGCCCCGGATGTTCACTAATGCTGACGAATGTCCCGAATGGATCGTCGTGTGAAGTGTCACGAGGGACTTCCGGTCTCTTGCGCAAAATATACCTTTGTGGTTGTTCGCTGTCTCACGGAGATACCCGAACACGCGATCGTGAGCGATCGGTTTTGTTCGTAACTGCATGGGGATAAGGAGGGTCAGGTTTGGTTTTTATTGGGATTTTTTTTATTATGGTTGGGATTGTGAGTCTTATTATAATAAATATAGGCAATTTGTGAGATACGAGCCAAGTGGCGGATTTTATTTTTCGAAATTTTATTTTTATCGAATTTTGACGCGACGAAGAATTTTTGGAAAATTCATCTTGGCCCAGGGACAATCTATAATTACAATCTATTTAAGCTAATAACTCGATGGAACGAACCCAGGCGCGCTCTTGGAAATACTCGTGGGCGTCGCGGCGGCTCCCCGGGAGGTTTCGTTGACGGGAGACGTCAACGCGAATGTCCGCCCTGAGGAAAATCCATCTTCGTGTTTCGTCGCGATGCCGAGGCGTCCTTGTCAAAGCGTCGTTACCGATTAGGCGGGTGTGGTACGCGTATGGAATTTCTTGGTGATTTAGAATTTTCCTTCCTGTAGCCAACACGGTGATTACTGGATTCCGTATTTTTTGTATAACAAAAAAAAAATTAAAATTCCCCAAAAAAATGCATTTTTTTTTACTGCACATAAATTCAGCTCTGTCCGACTCCATTATAACCTATTACCACGTTCAGTCATTTTATTATTCATAATTATTCCAGAATGCATTTTCGCGACTCGACGCCGAGCGTCGCCCGACGATCTTTCGTCAGCGGCGTCTCGCAAGTACGCGTGGCCCGGGTCCTCCTGGCGCGCGCATTAATGACTCCTGGCGCAATCTGCGCAAATAAATTCTCACCTCGAGGGTTTATCTGCGTAATTAATACCGCTCTTAATAAACGAGCCAAGAGGAACTTTGGTACATGTACCGAATGCATCTGCATATTCATATTCAGTGGATCGTTCGATGCATATATGTATATATATATATATATATATATATATTTATATATAATATAAAATAACATGCACGCGCGCATATGGTACAACATGTTGCACCGTAGCGCAACAAAACTATATCTAACGCGTCCGGAATGTCAGAGGCGAAATCTCTATCCGGTCATTAAGAGACTCCATCCTAATTAGAATTGCATTTAACGTTTCTCCAATGTACAGATAACGTTATCAATTAAGGGCATTTCAATATTACGTATGCAGTCGCGTATCAGTATCAAGAGTTAAGTAGGAACTGGATGCACTTGCAGTTGCAGTAGCTCGATAAGCCCTGCGCACCCAAGGGACCGAACAGGTTAATCAGTCCATAAGTGCCCTGAAAATGCATACAACTGCATGTGCATCGTGCAACGCGGGTTGCAACTGCATTTTGGAAATGGGCGAGCAGCGCCAATGAAAAGTGGTTAAGCGACTGTAGAAAAGCGGGGGGAAAAAAATGGCAGACAGGCGTATAAAGTCAGTTGAGCATCGCGCAAGTGCATAAGTGTAACGACGTTAAGACACGCTTCGTAATATTGCGCTATGCTCGCTGATCTTTCTCGTGAACGCGTTAAAGCTGCGTTAAACGGCCCCCGACAAATTTCTATTACCTCCGGGAACTCCTCGATAAAGAATAAAACCGAGGAACAAGGAGTCTAATAGAATTATACACGATGCACTTGCTAAGTGCAGTTTCACACGCGCTTACATCGACTGCCCCTTACAGTTTGCCAATTACGTTAATATTTATTCCATTCGAATGCGACCAGCAAGCGAGACGCACGTGTTGGGAGAAAATGTCATCTGTCAAAAGTGCATCTGACAAGGACGTGATAACAGGCTTCACGGTGCATACGTTGCATATATTTTAAAAATGCAATGCACTTTGGATTATTGTTACACGTTGCAATGCGCAGATGCATTTCGTACGAATACTATTATAGATGCATTATCCAAGTGCATAATGATGCAGATTATGCAACTCAGATGCAATACGATGCACTGGATATACGAGGACTATGACGCGTGTCTATAGGCTTATAAATGTTTTACTGCAAAAAATGTTGCAAGCAAATAAATAAAGGGCGGGAGGGGAGGAACGAGAGGAGTGGAGGGGAGGAGGTGGGAGGAGAAAAATTAATACATCACGCTCGACGTGCAACGTGGTCCGCGAGCACTTATGCTCGCTCATGCACGAACCGCCTTGGTACTTACCATGAGAAATGATTAAAAGCGCAGCTTGTACCAAGGCGTGAAACGCACACGTTGCACGCAGCCAACTATATGCACCTTATTGCACTGCACTTTACTTCTGCCGTATTTCCCTCGATGCATTTCTCTCACTTGCATAGCCATATGTGTGATGCATGCGTACAGGTATATACATATATGTATAGTGAATGCCTATGACGTTTCCATGCCCTCTTCATATATACCATATTATGTTCCTATGCATTACCCGACGACACTTCAAAAGTTTTCAGACTTATTTTTTTTATTTTGTATTTTGGAAAAAAAAATTTTATTACAAAATTCACCATGTATCATTACCGTGTGTGTGGCTATGTAGGGATCGGTGAATGATTCTTGGAAGACTTGATGACTACCTGATACAGGGACCAGTCAGTATCCCGTGAGTGGAGAAGGTGCATTCACATATGGGTTCGATATGTTGTTCCCAGAAGAGACACTTGGATTTTTTTTTTTTATGATTCTTCAATCTCGAAATTATTTTTTTAGTCTTGTCTTGACGTTTTGTCTTAATATCTTTGGGGAACAATCGACTTCTTGGTAAGACATTTTGATTCACTGCTTGTGGACGGTCGAGTGGATATTTTGTAGTACATGTGTGGAGTTTTATGCTGTGTGTTGATTGTTTTTTTTTTTCAGACTGGACCATCTTTTCAGGAGCGTATCCAATCGGGCGATTATCGCTTGAACGCTGAGCGCACTTGACGATTTCAACAGCCACGTTGCTCCTGAATGCAGACTGTTCGCTCGGGCAGTCTGTGCCCTTTGGATGAGGAACATTATTTTATATAATTTTTCATTGATTTCGAGTTTCTTTGGAAAGTTTTTAGTATTACGTAAACGGATTTTGTGATATTTTTGATTTTTTTTCTCTTTTTTTTCTATATATTCTAATTTTTCTCTTGTGCTTCCGCACCCTCGCGGCGGGCGGAGAAGCAAGGAGGAAAAAAATAAAGGAGAAGATCCGAAGACAAGGAAAAAGAAAACGGTGGGCCTGGAGCGACAATGAGAATAAAAAGGGATGAGAGAGAGAGAGAGGAGAGAGGAGAGAGAGAGGAAAGCGCAGCATCCAAGGAAGGACAGTAGAAGCTCGAGGATGCCGCTCAGGCATCATTAGTCGCCGCAAATAACGGCGTCTATCTTCGTAGCCGCGTAAGAAAGTCACCCTTTTGGAACTCTTCCGCACTCGCACTCCGAGAGGCTGTGTGGTGGCGCGGAGCGTCCCGACGTCTCGCGTCGCACGTGGTTTTAAAAGTTGCCACGCGACCGGCCGAGCGTGCCCGAGACAAATCTCTGGGCCTCTCAGTATTTATAAACACTGTCACGCGACACGCGTTACCAAATCCTGAACGCTGCCGAAGAAACACGACGCCATTTCACGAAGAGGCTGGAAAATCATTTTCATTTCGCTCGAGATTTTTCCTGCTCCTCGTCTCTCGAAAGATCAGCCAGCGCCTCTCAGTATATACATTAAAATATACATTAAAAGTGCTCCGAGTGCATCTGGCCCCGTTTAACGATGCTGCGGCTGATATCGTGAGAATTTTTTTTTTTTTTTTTTTTCACGTTTTGACTCTTTCCGGGAAGGCCTCGCGCATTGCGTGTAGCCCATTATTTGCTGTCAGCCATTTTTTTCAAGCTGAACTCGACCGAGGCCCCAATAAATTTATAACTTTAGCAGGAAAAACTACAAGCGATACCGCGATACGATATTGTTTTCTTTATTGCTTTATTGGTTATCGTAAAACGATCTCATCAGAAACCTTGAAAAATTGGGCCCAATCCCGAGTGCGGGCCTTTTATTAGTTCCAAAACTGTCCGCCAGAGGCCAACCCGCAGGGCATTTTCGTATTTAATCTACCAAACGACCTATTCTATTTTCTTCTCTCTCTCTCTCTCCTCAGAGATCGTTCGGTCCCATTTGGTCTTTAAGGGTCCCAAGAGAAAAATAAAAATTTTGACCAATAACAAAATTTGGTTCCCATCGGTCTGCACGCGTTTCGAATTAAACATCTATTAAACCTAGAAAACTCTGCACGCCGGAAGTTCCAAAAATACCAGAATTACAGCAGAACATCATTGATCACTGGATCTTCATCCTATATATGACTCATACCTACGAACACTTGACATATCGACTATAAAAAAATCAAAATAATTATTCATGAATTCAAAAAAATTTTTTAAAATATTTGTCATCTCAAAAATATGTCAAAACTATAAAAATTCACATATACCCCAGTAAGTATCAAGCTTATAAATATGTCACGACACATATGATTCTGTAATATATACAGTGTTATATGCTGTATAATATTGGTTTCTGATAGTTAGGTACACAAGGTTCCCTATATGTACATGTATACATATATATGTCGAACAGCCGGTGGACCCAATAGACGTCGGGTACAGTGGATGCTGGATGCTGGATGTTAGGGTGGCTCACAACGAAGCCGCCACCGCCACTTTCCTGGTTGCTCTTCCTCCCTTCCCCTCCTCACCTCTCATCGCGACACTTCGGTACGTTTGAGAGCCGCGATGCCTGCGCCGCGACGCTTGCTACATCTCAGCTGTTTTTACGACGCTTTGAGTCGCGGGCGTCGCGTCGGAATGCGCTAATGAGGACTTGGCTACCGTCACACTTCTCCCTCGTCACTCGCACCCCGCGACACCTATAAGCGCCGCTCCCAGTGCTACCACCTTTACTCCCCTTTCACTATACAATTCTCATGGCGACGCTCGTGCAGCTACGAGAGGATCGAGTGTTGCTTACCAGGATAATTGTGATACTGCCTTTAGGTTATGGCCGACTTGAATTTCGTCGCGACGCCATCAGTCAGATCTTCTCCAAGAGAATCTCCTCGTAGGAAGACTATCGCGTGTCTCCATGCTGCGTTTCAGTGACAATTTAATTTTATTTCCCTTAGATCCGTCGGACTGATAATTTTTATTTTCTCCGTCCCTGAATTACAGTCCGTGTCAAAAATCGATATCGTTCGCTAGAGCCTAAAAGCGAGTCCACGGTGAAACCGCGTGCTGTACAAATTGTGAGAATCGAGCAGCGATTACAGCGCGTTTCACTAATATGGCCGAAAATCGTTTTACAACTTCCTCCCGCGGCGAATTCGGCAAGACGGACGCTGCTAATTGGCCCGTCAATAAAACCCAATTTCGAAAGAGCAATTGTAACGACCTGTATTTACCCGATAATATACGTGCACGAGGAACGCGGTGGACGTCAATTTTATAAAACGCGCTACCTGCTAATTTGTCAGAAGCTTTCATTTTTTTGGTTTCGCTCTACCGGAAGTCGTCAAGGTGTCTCAGCCATTCCGATACCCGTGAACTCTTTGTTTTCTACCGCGCTGTCAAGTTACCAGAGTCGCTACTCGATGACGTTTATCGAACTGTCACTGTCAATTTCCACGTGGATCCCGATTCACGTGGCGAGTCCTTCTTACCGTGTTAATATCTTGTTATTATTTCTTTTTTCGAGGTTCCCTAACGAGTTCCTTCTAATTGGCAAATGGCGCACGTCAGTGCGCATGACCGAGCGCGAGAAAATTCGAGCGGGAAAGGAGGATATTCTCGTGATTCCTTCGTCACTTCCGCTCGAGGAATAAAACGGTAAACATCCGATAGTGGTTTTGCCCATTTAAACTGCACTGAATCCCTAGGGAATTTTCTTCCTCTTTCATTTCCCAGTCTGTGCAACCTCACGACATACACACATCTATACAACTAAGAACGATTACCGTTGGCTTCTTAACGCTCTTTATTCCTACGAATAATTGCCTCGCGAAAACACATAAACCATATCCATGAACCATAACGCACTCAGATAAGAAATCCTCAAAATTCAACCAGACAAGATAAGCATCGCTATGATATTTCATATTTGAACATACGAAAAAAAAAAAACAAAAACAAAAACAAAGAAATGCTCAAATAAATTATCCAAAAATCCTTAGTACAGAATAAAAAAAAAAAATAAGAAATTCACACGCAACACCTGTCACACAGTAAATTGCATATCAAGACATCTACCCGCTCACGTGTAAAAAGATACGTGCAACCAGAGCCTATGCGACCCCCTATATCTTCTTGGTTCTTGCACCGCCGTACATAAGTTAACATTACCATATCAGTCAGTGCATTGTTTCCACGAGGAGCGAGTTACTGAGCCAGCATGACGGTAAGAAAGGAGCCTGTAATGTCGGTATAGTCGGTAGCGAGCAGTGACTAGTAGGCATCGTATGTGCATCGGGGCTGCCTACTCGGATTGCATTGCATGAGACCAGCTGATCCAATCACACCAGGCTGCTCGCTCTTGCCGCTCAGAGAACGTAGACACTGCGGAGTTGCGTGTCGTCGAGTTGTTCCAGTTGGTTTTAATCGATTGGCTTGATCGTTCAATTAGCCGTGCGAATGGGCCATGTCGGAGAGTGTGAGTAAATGAGATTAAATTAACAAAAAAAAGAAAAAAAAAAAAAAAGGACAGCGCTCAACGCGGTAAATTCAAAGTGGCTTACGAGTCCGGTGAAAGGAAAACACTTGGTACGTTCTTTTTTTTTTTTATTCTCTCCCGACACTGCGCAAAGCGCAATAATAAATACGAAAATACCTTGATAAGGTAAACTAGCGATGTCTTAAGTAATTACCTGGAAAATACGGATGTTCAGTCAGAGCGGGATGGGGGAGTTCAGACGCGTAGTTAATTCTCGGTTAAGGCAACAACTGCATACGTGCACTCTTATGCAGTTATTCTTCACATGCACTTGATTCACGTGTAAACGCTTTAACGTCCACGCCGGTCGGTGCCTTTGACAGACGCGTCCTATCTATATAAAATCTTACCAGTGCGTACAGCTTTTACGTGCAACAAATATAATGCACTTTATTAGAATCGCTGAGTATGGCGCGTCCTGTTCTTCGTATTTCCTTATCGATTATCTGATATGAAAAAAAAAATAAATAAAATAATGATTGCATCGTAAATTCGTGCCAGTTGCTATCGGTAGTCCTATTGGCTGTAAAATTTCGAATGAGCATATATGGCTATAGAGATAGGTAAGAATGTTCTGCGCATGCGCACAGGGCGTAAAGGTTAATATGCAGATCAATCTAAAGATGGTGCGCTCGTCGGAAACCGCGTGGCTCCCTCTATGATATACACATCCGGCGCCACGCCCGCTTCAACTCACCTGCTTTATGTTATACCTAGTCGTAGCTATAGTTATGTATATTCCTACGGGAGGTGGCTTATGCTCTGCCTTATGCTCCCGATAATAATAACGCTCGGTCGGGCCGCCAACCTCGTTGGATACTTATAATATGGATTCTCACATGTGCTCCTTTACGTATGTGCATCGATATATATATGTGTATAGACACTGCACGTAGATTACGCCGGATCACACATAGGTGGCGCACGCACGTGAGCGTTAAAACTCTCCTGACAGACTCTAGACCAGAAGCTCACATATTTTAGTGGTTAAACGTCACGTTAAGAGTCCCTACCAACCGTAATTAACCGGGGGTGCGCCATTGCGGTTAATTTATTATCTATTATCTTTAAGCGATCCCACTTCCCGCGAGTAACCATTTTCTCATACGTGGCTTCTCCTTGTATCATACGTGAATCTGTATGTAGCAGTACTGATATCCACGTATCTGTTTAGGGTTTATGTAATTTTTCTTTTTTAGTAATATTTTTTCTGTCCAGTTACCAGTTTTTTTTTGACGTCTTGTCGCGTCGGATGGTAAAATTTGCAAAATTTGCAAAATTCAGCTCGAACTTTGCGCGAACGTTTAATGTGTTTGCGGAAGGGAGCTGCTTTGTGAATTTTTCCTGAGAAAAGAATATATTCGCACTGTGCGCATGCGCGCGCGCATGCGCGCTACAGTGGGTTTAGGTAAAGTAGGTGGAACAGGTCTTGTTGGTCTCACGCGTGCTCGCAGGTAGCATCACGCGAACCCTGTGACGCGAATTACGTATGCATTATGATAACAAGACTCTTCGGGATTACTGTTTATTCTGTTTATATATATGTTATTTTTTTTTATTTTATTTTTTTTTCATCCGCACACTATCCCACGCGGTATATACCTCTAGTTCTGACTGTTACAGAAATTCATCGTAGATTATCATACTTGCCTCGGTACACGTGTGGACGTGCCGGTATATTATTTTTTTTTAATGAATATCATTTCCTTAAGGCGAACGCCTAAGACTTTCGCACCTACCGCGTCGAATACAGGCAGGATAATAATAATCATAGAAATATATATAAAACGTCCCAATGGAAGCAACAGCCAGCTAATTGCAATAGAAGCGCGATTTATCTAAATGGAGATCGTAATTGTCGAGCGGTAGCCGCTGTTATTATTATTTTTCTTTTTTTACACGGCAACGACTACCGTGCGCGAATTACAAATTGCAAAAATGCAAGTTCAATTCGCGAAACGCTACCGTTCTTCCATTATCATTATTACAGCTGTTATTCTCGGGCAACCTTTTTTTTTTCGAAAATTTTATAATCAGCCCAATCCCATTGATCGATATTTGCAAAAAAAAATTGCGCGCCCCCCGTCTCTTCACTTCGAAATCCCGCCGGTTCAGCAGCGCAGTTACTACTCGCGCCTTAAGGACTGTCCACACGCATCCGCATCCACCTGGCGCGTCAGTGTATAAGGTGCGCGTTCACAAGCGTGCGACAGTCGCGATGAAGAAGCTGCTGAATGAAAGGAAATCGCGAGCGGTTCACACGAGACTCGGCACGCACATAGGTACAACTTCAGCCCATTTGCTCCAAAGCGAAGCGATTTCCTTTTATATGCGCGAAGCGCGATGCGCGGCTCCCACAAGCTGCGGAACCGTTCATGGTTACATGTGTCGACGTCACGTTGCTAAGCGACGGAAAAAACAATCGAGGATTCTTCTACTGGAACGCGTCTGATCGTTGTTCCTACTTATTTAAGAGGTTAAAGTCATTTTCTTCACCGCAGGATCGAACGACCGACTCGCGTTCCCTATTGGGCACACACATCGGGTGTCTACAGAGAATCAGATATAGGCAGATAGCCAAAGGTAGGTTTACGTGCGCGACCGAAGCAATCCCTCGGAAGCACTTTACCATCCAGCCGACAGCGTCACGCTATCCGTTCGATCTTTATTACCGACGGAGCATTAGGAAATATGGCATGTAACCCGAGCGTTGGCTTGTAAGTAGGCTCTGTATGAAAGCAACGAACCACAGGGCTGGCATGGCTATCGCTTAGATATGTGCATAATATGTATTTATTGCGCACCCTTGTTGCGCCGAACTAGTCCTGCCAAATAGAGCGAATTTTCAACGTCGCGTCGGGCCAGACTCGGACCCAGATGCCAGGTGACGCTGTTGCGTAACGGGTGGCTAGAAAATATTGAGTTCACAGATCGCGACGACCGGGCGAACTAATGTAAATGAGTGAAGGACCGAAGTGGGTAAACGTGTTGTGACGTTTCTGAAAAACTCTGAGGATCCAATGGCGTATATGGGCGTTGAGTATCGGGGAGATATGGGTAATGAAAATAAAAGAGAGACGAGGAGGAAGCTACTTTTCAGGTCCCTTAAGGCAATTTATAGGTGGGACTATCGTTTTATGGTTTCCGCTCGCGATGTTAGTATCTTAATTAAAAAAATCTTCGTAATTATTTATTCCAACACGTAATCCTAATCTTGGTAATTATTTACATTGCCATCGTGGTCCAAACAGGTGAGTACGTAGACTCATTCGTGTCCTTAGTTAGTTAGTTAGTTAGTTAGTTAGTCAGGTAATCAGTCAGTCAATCCGGCGGTTGGTTATGAGTTTCTTCGGCTATACGAATATTACAGAATTAAAAAGAAAGAACGATTTCTGTTTTAATTTTCATACTTTTACGACCAATTCAAACTTCCTTCGGCACCCTTGGCCACGTATTCCTCGGCACTGGAGATCTTCGTGCGACGTGTCCAGCTGTTAGGGGACCTGGTGCAGGAGTACGAGGTAAACGTTGATGAATTAAAACGCGAGCGTAATTGCAGGGGAAATCTGTAACGTGCCGCGTGGGCAATTTATCAGGTAGAAATGACATTGCGATTGGAATTGCATCGCAGCGGGTATTAATTTAAAGGCGCACGCGTATATCTCGATTCGCTGTATATTATGAATTTTTATTTATTTATTTTTTTTAAATAATAAACCTAACCCTACATATTAATTGATTTGATACGGCCCTGGACTTTAGTCGGGGTTCGTTGGAGCGATCGAGCCACGCGCATGCGCAGTACGTATTCGAGAATTGCCAACAGGAGATTCATTCTAGTCCGTTGGGCAAATTGTCAATGGGTCTCGAGATAACGAAGTGACGAAGAAAGAAAAATAAATAGGAAGGAAGAAAGAGAGAAGCTCGGCAAAGTGTAAGCGTGGCGCTTGCAGACCGACTTCTATACCGACTGAAGATCGTTATCCGAGCTCGGAAACGGTAAGTGCTTCCATTCTGCAATTAAGAGTAAATAAAACGATCGCCGTCGTTATCTTGCTTAATTAATTATGAAATTACAGCCAACAGACAAAGTAAGTCCAAGTCCAGGTAGGTTACCTCACCTAACCTATACGCGCCGGTCTTAGACGTTGTGCACGTAGCTTGAACTCGTTAGACGTCATACTTTTCGTCCTTTTTTTTGGCGACCCAGTTCGTTAAACTGACGTTTATTGCTAAAATTATAACACGGAGCTCAGCATTTTAATTATTATATCGTTGCGTGACTTAATATTTCCGGTATAAAGATCCACGGCGTTTACGTGTCAATCGGAAGCACTCTGCTATATTCTTACGTACTTTAGTACCAATTTAGTCCGCTAGGCTAATACGAATTTAATATCAGTTCCCAAGAGCGCCACGTAGCCCTCAGGCGCCACCGTCGCGACACGGCAAATCTATGCGAAGTCTCTTAGCTTTTTTTGAACTCATTTACTTTTGTAATTGCGTTGTTTTATTTATATTTATATCTGGTTCTTGTTTTTTTTTGTCGTAACTCGTGTCTCACAGTTACCTGTCTACCTAACTTTTCTACCTCCCTGACTTGAGGTTGGACATGGCGTGCAACTGCAAGGGCAAGTGCATCGTGATAGCAGTTGCGCCGCTCTTCGGCTCGACGAGCAAACCTCTTAAATGCAAACACCTTGCAAATGTATACAGACGCGGGTAAAACTGGTTGGTTGCTTAATTCGCACTTAACGTTCTACAACCTTACGGGATAATAGCCGATCGCTTCGTGTGAGAGCTTTTTGTCGCAGCATGAGCACAAGCCTTAAGCCAAGTGTCTCCTACGCGCATGTAACTACAGTGGCAGGTATAATTAACCCGTAAACCCATAAATCCTGAGAAGAGACAAATTTCAAAATTCACCTGTCCAATCACACGTAATTAATTCCCTTTTTCTCTGAATACTGCCACAAGAAACATTTTTTTAGATTTCTCATAAGTGGAGTATCTACCGAAAAATTCTCCTGGGACAGTAGTAAGTGTCGCGCGGTGAAATTATTATTTTTTTTTTAATTCTCTGAGGCAAATGACGATTTGCCCTTTCTTAAGAGTCAGGTCAGCCAGGCTAACGAGACTGTCACGCAAAGTGGATTCCACGTGGCCGCCGTGTCGCTACCGCAAATTCATCTTAAACCTGTCCCACTGGGATGGTCCGATTTATCGTCTCTAGTAGCCGTGACGAGCACACGAAATTAGAGAGCTCCGGGTCTCTCGCGTCTGCCTTATTTATTTCTCTCTTAGTTTCTCCGTCTTTCTCTTCCCTTCTATGTCTTTCTCCTTTTTCTTTTTCATATTCATTTTATTCCTTCTTGGTTTCTCCTTGCTCTTCTTTTTTCTTTTCTTTCTCTTACCACACGTTAATTGTCCAGCACCAAAAAATCGTCTTACCTACCAACGCGACCCGCAGCATCCGGAGATGAGAGACTCAATGGACCCCTCTATATCGCGTCCCACGATATGTCCTGCTGCTCCTTCTTTTACATTTTTTTTCTTCTTTTTTCTTTTCTTCTCTCTCTTTTTGTCTCCACTTCACTCGATCTTTCTTCGACTCTGCCTCACGGCTAATCTTATCGCTATAAGGACTGGAGCGACTCCCAGTATTCTCGAACCTGGACAAGCTACCGACACAAGATAGCGCTGCCGATATCTACTTGGAACCGATTTTACTCGCAGCTTCTGAACGACACCGACCTATACTGTTGGCTGTTGCGCATCAAGCTATAGGTATATGGAGACGTGTGGATGCGAGGGTTACTGGGATAGTTGAAAGAAAAGGGGTGGAGAGATACCGTAATTGGTTTTTTTTTTATGAAATCGCTGTATTTTTAAAATAATACAGTCAAAAGGATCTTTCTACGATTTTTCACACTTTACGATTCTATTACCGATACCGAATTTCAGTCTGTGCTACTGAGATTAGGTGAATCTCCGAGCGTTTGCTCGGGTAACCCTTTTAATCCATTAAATCGATATCGCACACTTAATCGAGAAATTACGTGGCCCACCCGAATCTTCGAATAGGAGCAGCTAAGAACGATCCTTGGATTCCTTTAGGACTAACCGGGATGCTGCGAGCAGCTCACAAAAGGGCAGTATTTAAATTCCTTAAGAGACGAGATCTCCAAGATTTTTTTAGTAACCAGCAAGACTGCTACAGGGGAAGATGGAGAACGAGGGTTAAAGAAGAAATAGCCTAGATGCCGCCCAATCTTCAGTTTGGTAACGATCCGACGATAACGGCCTTAAATCGCTTAGCCACTCCGAAGGATGAAAATATTTCACTAGGCCGGCCCACCTGGTAAGGACATTTAATTTCGAGAGAAGAAAAACCGAAAAAAAAAATTCAAGATAAGAACAATGAGTCTTATCCCGTCCGTAATCGAAAATACAGTAGCAACCCTTGTACAGTCGGTAATGAGAAAAAATAAAAAAAATACCCCAGCGCGATCGGACAATTTAAAGCATCGCGATTGGTCGTCCGTTGAAAACCAGTTTGAACAAAGTATCGATACGTTCGCGTACACTTGTATCATCCCTTTCACGGCTGCCGATAAATATTTATAACCAGTCGTGAAACGGGCGAATTGATAAGAAAGACATCGGCGCAATGGCTAATCGTAAAACTCGTCACGTTATCACGCCTGGTACTTATGGGGTTCTGGTATCCCCTCGCCCCATACCCGTAACACATTCAGCACCCATAGAGACACTTTATAGCGTTCGACAATCGCGTCGTTCTACGTTACCATTATGACGCCTTAAAGACTCAAACGGTTTCTCGTCCAGCAGGAGTCGTTATAACACGTGACAGAGTCGCGCGCATCAGCGCCAGACGCGGCAGCGTCAGGTACTAACCCTGCGTCAGAAGGCGCCCACTAAACTATCACGTGAGATTTATGTCGCGACATAAACTGCCACTCTACGCTTCTTTTACAACAGTCGGAATATCCACTGGCTGTTACATTTTAAGGTGGTACCTAGATTTCAGCAGTCTGACCAACCTGCACCTTCACAGAACGACGTGGCGTATGAGTCAGAAGGTAATATTTTTTATTTCTTCATCTCTGACAGCCGTTGTCATTTTTCTTTTATCCGGACAATCTGTCCCGAGCACTTTTACGTCCTGCTTCCTACTTCTGCTACGTATCGCGATTAACGTGACTCACGGGATCATTTAATTTTCGCGACACTTTTCGAGTCGGATAAACGCACGGAGATACGATGTAGATTTTTTAAAATAACCTATAAATATATTAATTTAATTAAATGTATCACCGTATGCTTTGTTTTACGTATGGATGCGATGCGCAGAAGTACGTATATACAGGGTGTTTCATTTTGAACGCAGTTTCCCATTAAATGCCAATCCGAGTGCACTAATCGAGTTAAACGGTTCGAAGCACGTTAGCGCATGCGCACCACGGGCGCTACACTAGCGCACTCTTCAGAATAATCTATAAAACGGGCGCGCGACATCGTAAACTGTCAGTGGCTACTTTAGTGCCGCACGGTACAATAAATTAGTACAGATGCTCGCCACTAAGATGCGTAGTTAAAAAGTCTACTATACCGCGTGTCCTGTACATAGTAAGTATATGAGGAAAAAAGTGTAGCTATCCGCTATAGATATACGTACCGTGCTCTATAATATATACATACTTATGCACTCTAGGTATCCATTGGAGTTTCTTAGGGGACACAAAAGTCAGCTACCCGATGTATTTATAGCAACGTGTCAATAAGACGCTGCTGCCGATGTTACTGAAAAGGGTTATTTATTTTTTTTTTATGCACGCATATCCCTAGACGATCTTACGTTCTTTTTTTTTTTCTTAATCTCTTTAACTTTCCTTATATCGGCACTTCGCCTTGGACGTATTTATGGCGGCGTCGTTTAACGACAAACTTAGGACCCGTATATCGGCGCGAAGGTTCGCGGCATTGAAGAAGACGTGCGCATGCGCACATGCGCACGTTGCTGGACCAGGAGGGGGAAGGAGGGGAAAGAGGGGGATTCCCCGTAAATCATCATTAATGGTATTCTAATGGTTGGATGGGTAATTTTTACAGTCTCGATATTCCCACGCGTCCGTCTGCCTCCTACTACTGTAATTCTCGCGAATTTTATTGGTTCCTGGAATTTTCGAAAGCCTTTATCTTATTCACCGTTAAAGAGAGACGCGGTTCGCTTGAACTTTATTGGCTAAATTGCGTCTCTCTCTTGTCGTTTGTCTTGTTCCTTTTTTTTTTTTGTTCGCCCTATAAATATCGTCGTATCATTGCGCAGTCTAATAATATTTTGCGAAATAGCTAAAGGCGAATATATTTATGCCAAGTGCCATCTATGCGGGAGACACCTGAACTTTCTTTGGTGCATTAATGGCCGCAGCGTCAATTTGTTACTTCTAACCCACGCAGAATTTCATTAAATCAAACTATTAAGCGTTCGCTATTTGAATCGCGTGGGATTTCGCATAAATCATACGTGAACATTGACGCCCACGTGAATTTCCCATACGCACGCGTAGCCAGTGCATCTTGTACGCTTCTAAGGAAGTAACCAGGCATATGCCTTACGGTGAGTTATCGACGGCCATTTTTTTTTTCTTTGATTACGTCACGCCTTTAATCGTATTTTTAGTACATTTATTACAAGCAGACAATAATGGACGCGCGACCCATACGAAGTTCGTTGCGTCACAATTTCTTTATTTGATTTTTGTCCATCTAGGGATATAATGATAATATAAAGTCCCCATATCACTAGAAATCCCATAATCCTATTTCAAAGTGATTCTCAGCGCGTGGAATTAGTGTCCGAGACGGCTAATTTTAACGCACAAAGTTATCACACGCGACTATACGTATACGTGAACGAATCTTTAATGCGTTAATTTATTAGCAATTCAAAATGGTGGGCGTGCGGCTAACACCACACCGACTCGACTG
Source organism: Calameuta pallipes (assembly GCA_030142375.1). Lineage (NCBI taxonomy): Eukaryota > Metazoa > Arthropoda > Insecta > Hymenoptera > Cephidae > Calameuta > Calameuta pallipes. The sequence goes on from JARQSW010000217.1 coordinate 216,675, forward strand.
ACACCCACGTAGCTCGATCCTCTCGTTCACGGGAGTCACGAACTTTATGGACGATAGCTTGTCGACAAGGTCTTCTCATTCGGCTTCGTGTAGGTAGTGCGTCGTTATCATCGGAACAAACTCCTTTCAACTACTGGTTTCCTACCCAGTCGTACTTATACATACTTTATGCTCTATGATCAACCCTGGAGAGAGAGAAGGAAGAATGGAAGGAGTCCCATTGCTGAATCGTACAGGGAAACCGACTGGCTGGACTTTAACTATGAAAATGGAACATGAGCGACGTTTCGTTTAATTATAATTCAAAGTCTCGTCTGGTGTAATAAAATCCTTGAGAAACTAGGAGAATTAATTTTAATTCTTTTTTTTAGGGGTTTTCAGGGTATCACACGGTTTACGTATACGGACTGTTTCAGAGGTTGGTATTGCCTGCAAGTTCCAATAGAATGAAAATTATTGCGCGTGGCGATAATAAATTCTTTTACATTTTTTTGTAGATCCAGTTTAAGTTACTAGACTGCTCAGGCACTCCTAGTAATATTCTAGGGAATAAGTAGCTGAGGACACTGTCTTGGAGTCAGAGGCTAAATGAGTCATGGCGAACGAGAGGAGGAGAGCGAGAGAGAGAGAGAGAGAGAGAGAGAGAGAGAGAGACTCGTTCCCAGAGTTGCCGAGGAAAGAAAAGATGGATAGTGGAAGAGTTTAAGAGTGAGAACAGGAGGAAAAAGAGGACTGGGGGACATACCCTAACCTTTTTACGGGCCACCGCACCCATAAACGCCATACGACTGACCGCTTACCGTCGCTGACTTAAGACTCGGATCTTGTGGACAGCCATAAGTTCGCTTCACGATATATACTACTAACTACACGATCTCCTTTCTGTATCTTTTCAACCTACTTTACCTTATACCACGTAGGTACCGATACGTAGGACAGGAACACAGTGACCCGTAACGTAACAGGCTCGAGTGTGAGCAGAGCGTGTATCGGTCATGATAAATCTGATAGTGGATGCTGGAAAGGTACGGTCGAGCGAATTACCTATTTTGGAAATACTCTGACTGTTGTGATGCGCAAGAAAAAAAAAAAAGTTATGTAAAATTGTCCTGTATGCTGGAAAACTGGATTTAATTTCTGCCGCCGATCGAACTGTTACTGTGAGAATCGTTAAATTCCCATGAGTCTCCAATCTGGATTTTGAATCTTTAACGAGACGAAGACATCTTTGGTTTCGGTGTAAAACCCATAGGTCGTTTCCATGGCAATGACGACTCTATCCTCGATGCGTCTCCTTTCTCGCCATCCTGACTGACATCCTGAGAGATCCTGCCGATATAGCAGCCTCTATGTGTACGCGAGGCCCAGTTGCTCCTCTTTTGGGACTTTTGGGTCCGTCTCGTTCTCGTGTGTTAACAACCGAAACTCATAAAGACGTTTTAGTGGTCTAAGAGGAGAGGAGAGATTTGAGATTCGGTGATGCCGACTCTCCAGTCAAGGACGATGAATGGTCCAGACCGAGGGTGGCTTTGTTTCCTCCTTTTTGGAGCCTCGGGTTCGGTTAGGTTTTCGGGTTTAGGACCTCCGCCACCTTCGCACCCTGGCTCAATGGACCAGCCGACACCAGAGTCAGGGGTGCAATAAATTTAGCCCATAGTTACCCAATGAAGACATCCAGTCGTTGCCACCTTAAAAAACCTACTAGACCTAGATGCATTTTCGACCTCCATTTTCTCAATGACCAGGTATACCAACTTTTTACCAATAGATTGGGACTGACCCTGCACAAATAGTATCGATACATTTTTCCCCAGCACCACTGAACTCTCCTGGTAAAGATTTCTCGTGAACCGGTTGGTACCGCCGGTAAAAATAAGACGACTCTTATCACTAGAAATTCTCCTAGATACCTTCAATGCTGAATTAACCTTATCAAATTTCCATTGAACTGCCGACCCCCGAATGATATCCGGGACATCCAGTTGTCTTTAAACCGTATTAACGTATCTATATTCCCCATAGACACGAGCGTATCGACATAGGAGTAAATTTCGTCGAAGCTTCCACGAATGGACCAGCCCGACAATCGTACCGGTTAACCGGTTTAACGTTAACCAGAAAACGCGGCCGGCCGGTTTACGTGCGCTCTTCTTTTCCCCGGTTCCCGATCGCGATAATGAGATCGAACAAAGATGTTTCTCCGGTCTCCCCGGTTCGTATTTGGCGGCGAAGATCAAAGGGGGTTGGACGCGCGTCGATACGGGAATGACCCTCATCCCTTTCCTCCTCGACGGCCACTCTGACTCTCACCCACCCCCCACCCACCACTTCCCAGGTAACCATCATCCCCGACTGTCCCGTATCTCCGCAGCATCCCCCTCTACACCGTATACAAAATCAGGATCCCGAAAATGTCCTGTCGACATAAAGTGGGCAGTCCTGTCCAGGAAGCGGCCTCGATCTTGTCTCAATCAATTCTAGATGCCTGGGAAGGTTCAACAGATCCAAGATACCAGGGGAGACCATTCGGTATAGAAATTCAGGCATTTCCATTTCCCCTGGAAACGCTATAGATATAGATGGGAATATGGGAATGCACCGAAAATGCATCGGGAGGGGGGGGGGGCGCTCGCCTCCCCCCTTGCACCCTTGATCTAATTTTTTTTGCACCTCGGTAGTACCAACGTGTGAATATTTTTTTTCCCGAGAAATTCTGGTGAACGAACTCGACGAAAAAAATTAATTTTTTATACACACGCGAAAGGATCTTCCTGGACGTCTGAATGACATGTGAAAAAAAATAAAAATAACGAACGTTCGTTTTAACGATGTAAGACTTAAGCAGAGGCCACTCTTATATTAATGCATAAATGCGCCCCAAATAGCGAGTCCTTATGAGAGCGTCTGTTTTTTTTTTCTACAGGCGCATACTGCATATTGTACGCTGTATATCTATATGCCGACCGCCAAACAACCGGAAACACGGATAGCGGACGATACGGTGCTAATTTATCAACTAATTAGCAATTAATACGGAACCTTTTGACACCTCGCGTGATGATATATTATACCGACGCGCTGCCAGACTGAATCAAACGTCTAATCTAAACCGCATAGAAATTGGATGATTTTACGCTCTCCTAACACGCGCGTCAACCGATCCTCATGCAAAGTTACGAGGCGACGCGCCGCCATGACACTTTGACGAAGTCACGTGGCTCAGCGTAAAACTTGGCGCTTTCGATAATTAATGCAGCTGCGATCAACGCGCAAAGTCAAGCACGCTTTGAGTTTGCACGGGAAATCAATATGGCCGCCGTAAAGAATTTCAAATTAATTTGAATTACATCGAGCGCGAAATTCTCGGTAATTCCTTTGTTTATATCCCGCGCATGCGCACTGGTCGTTACGTTCGATTCGTGCGCCGCCCTCGTTACCGTGGCAATTAATAGAACTACGTTCGTTCGTAGGAAATCTTCATGAAAATCCGTTATTATATTGAAATCAGTTCCAGGACTCGCGAGTCCGCGAGTCACTCGCGGTAATTTTATTTCCTTTGACTAACGAATGACTTTCCGGGAACCAGATTAGAGCATAACAGTATTTAGTGTGTGTATACAGGAGCGGCTTTTTCTGGTTCCCTTTTATATGGGGCCCCCCTTTCAGTGCAGGGTGTAAGGGGGGCGACGAGGGGGAGAGGCCACACTGTCCACTAACCGTAGTAGTAATATGCTAATGTCAGTCTGGAATATATTTCTTCTTCGTTTCACCCTTATTTTAAAAATTTTTTAAATTCCTTTTGCAACATTCAAACACGCCAGTGATAAAGCTAGGTCCCTGTGTACGATTTCGGAATCGGGTGTTTCTCAATTAGTATGTGGAATATTTATTTGCAGAGGGGGACCGATAAGGATAAGACTGCGGGCTACGAGATAATTACGTTAAAAGCAAAATTAGGTTCGGGATAAAAGGATCCACGGGGCTATTCATTGCGAACTTGGACGAGACGGGTTGGCGAGGGAGGGGGGAGAGAAAAATAAAGTCAAATTCGAAAAATAGAAAAATATGTTTGAGAACTTTGCGGCGGGATCTTAAGAACCCCCTTTCACCCCCTATATTTATCAACCCTATTAATGTTCACTGTAGATAAATATTTATTTATCGAATTGCAACTCCGCGTGCATTTATTTTGGAATTTTGAAAAAATTATACAGTCTGTTCGTTAT
>JARQSW010000217.1:221000-460568 GCA_030142375.1 Calameuta pallipes
AACTTGCTTGTAATCAAACGCGACCCCGTTACAAGCCCTGAGGAGGAAACAACCCTCTACACTAAATGCACATACTATCGCGTCTAAGGACTCGCCTTTTAGCGTCGATGGGTCGAAATATTTGATAAATATTTATTTATCAAATTGCAACTCCGCGTGCATTTATTTTGGAATTTTGAAAAAATTATACAGTCTGTTCGTTATAACTTGCTTGTAATCAAACGCGACCCCGTTACAAGCCCTGAGGAGGAAACAACCCTCTACACTAAATGCACATACTAAAGCGTCTAAGGACTCGCCTTTTAGCGTCGATAGGTCCGACCCCATTCGCTTTATAATAGGGGCGGCAAAGCATAGGAGTTACTATACTCCTTTCCGATCGCTCGCACCCCCGTCGTGCAATTATGGGTCGGATGAGAGAAAAAGAAATGAAAAAATAGAAACGAACTCCCGGGATCCCGAGATGCAATTTCCCATGGAGGAGTCGACCGCGTAACCCCATAAGCCCCATCTGACCCCTCTGACCCCTCTGACCCCTCAACCCCCTGTCGACCACGTGGTAGGTGGTAAATAAATTCGTGGCTCTCACATCAATCGGCAGAAACACACGATACGTTAGAATCGGCGTTTAACTCCGCGGGGTGTAACACGCCGATTTGATATTAGGATACATGGGGATGGTACATGGTAGTGAACCCCCAGGGCTGGCACAACCACGGGTGGCGCCCCCCGGCATTGTGCTTTCTGTGTGAACCATTTCACTCGTTTCTTCTTCTATCTCGTTCCAATGGTTTCCTTTACTATTTCAAAAATTTTTTACCTCTTTCAAAATTTTCTATTCCGACTGTCGTGAATGGATACATTTTTTTTTTCCATCATAGTCTCCTCATCATAGTTTTTTGATTTTATGTAATTTTATAGATTCCAAATTTCTTTTATATATGTCCTGCCTGCACCCCTTCCCCACTATTGCCAAATTCACAGATCATTAAAGTCGATGCGTAATCTGCCTAAATCACGTGACGACGCTCGGCGTCGGTCAGCCAGGGTTTTTAAGCTCGAGCAAGGGTTGTTCGCTACCAGGCCAGTAGGGGTCCTGTGGGAAAGACGGGATTATAACGCAACCTCGCACTTCTCCGTACCGAAAAGGTTTAACCATAATTTTCAAGAGACCACATAGCGCTTAATTTGCATTGTCAAACAAGCCAAAGGGGTTGTACCGTAGAAACGAAGAAAAATATAAAATTTCACGGATGCGCGTGTCGCGATCCCATTATTTACCATTTTCAAAAGTCCCGTGTGAAACCCGAGGTAAAATCCAAAAATGAGCAACTCAGCGACTGGACACTCAAAAAAAAAAAAATCCTAATCCACCGTCCATCCCCCTATTCCTCCTTATTATACCCCAAGGGATAACATTAAGGCCGTCTCTAACGAGCAGCCAACGGCTTCCGGCCGTTTAGTCCTCCTCGTTTCCAGAACAAACAGTCCCTAACAGTTTCTAACAATCGACGTCATCTTATTGTACAGTTCCACTTTCAAAATTCTAATAAATTATCTAGCGTCCACAAATAGGCCCAAAAATTCTCCTCGATTCTCCCTAGATAAGGGCGCTACTTAAATTCACAGCTATATAAGGACTATACCTATATACATACCCATATACACATATGCACATATGCATACACATATACCAATAGACAGAAGCAAAGCGTCCAGGATCGAAACGGTGGGGTGGATGACAGCTGTATAAATGTGTGGCGGGCCTAATCATATGGTGGAGGTACCGAGGTACCAGCCTACAGATAAAGATCTCTAGTTAGCTGGAATGCGCCGGTGGTTCACTAGGGTCACCACATTTAACTTCTATTCCACCTATACGCAGTCGTACCAACTCACTCCCGAGGAACTCATTGGTCTTATAGGTCTCATAGGTTTATAGGCCTATACCTGACTATCCACTGGCAATTAAATTTCAGGTGTCCGATCGTCGCTTCTGGACTATGCCGATTCCTTAAGGTTTCGTCCTACCATATATATATAGCTATAGTCTTGGGTACAATCTGAAGATCTCAGAGTCGAGCTACGTCAACTCGAGCAGCCACCTATTATTTGTTGCATCGTTCACGGGAAAAGTCTCAATCGAATTTTACGCGTTGGAAGATCCAAAAAAAAGATCCCGTGTCGTTTCTACTTAATTCGACTGTAAACGAGGCGACTGCTGGATCTTGAAGAATCGAGGAAAACGTAGCGCCGACTCACGGGGACCGAGTAAAGTCGCATGGGATATATAGATATATAGAGATAGAGCTATATGACAGGTGGAATGATAGGTAAGGGTTAATGAGTTCCGGGGAATGCGAATCTATAATTATACGTGAGGCGTCATCGACTTTTACACTGAAAAAAGGTTCAGCCGTGTATTATCGCCTTGAATCAACAGAGCCGCTTCGGTTCTTCTGTCTCCGTCGCTCTGCTGGCTTCACCGGTGGCTTCGGGCCCCAGGCTTTGGGCCTGACTCTAATAGCAGGTCTCGGCTTAATAACCACAGTCTCTTCGAGGCCCCAAACCGAATGTCATTGCAGTAGATTCGATCCTGTGAATCGGCCCTGTCAGCACCCACCGGCACCCATCAGGCACCCAACAGCACCCACCGGCACCCAACAGGCACCCAACAGCACCCACCGGTACCCAACAGCACCCATCAGGCACCCAACCCCATTACGCTCAACCGTTTCATCAGCCACGACTCTCGAATCTCCGACGGCCGATTGTCTTTACCCAAATCACGTAATAAATAGCCCATATCGATGGTCTTGATTATGATGACTACAGTCAAAGATATGGACATGTATAAAATCATATTATCTACACGGATCGTTGAAACATTTAATAACTCGAACACCCTGCGTCTTCTGTTATACAGTTACGTCACTGTTACAAAATTACCACAAAAGAACACAGTACACTCAATATTTCAAAATATGGGATTTTTTTGTTTTCCGATTACCATGACTGCAGTGCCATCTATTTGTGGTCGTAATTTGAACTTGGACAAAATGGTCAACAGCCACGTGCAGTCTGTTCCGAATTTTGATCAAATGAATTTTTTCCATTTTACCCCCCCCCCCCCCTCCCTCCCTCCCTCCCTCCCGCAGCTCGAACCAGAAGCTACGTCTACGTCAACGTCTACGTTCACCCAGGTCTGCCTCCCGGTCGCCTCCCGGTCGCCTCCCGGTCGTCCTCGGCAGAGCCACAGACGACCGCCGAGTATCTCGGTCGGCTCGTCCGTTTGAGAAAAGGACGAGAGAAAATAAAAGAAAAGCAAAGCACGAAGCATAAAAAAGAAAGAAGAGAGGAAAACACCAGAGAGACTCGCAGCGAACGTTATCGGACCTCGAATTATGTCCACTTCATTGCACCCTCATCTTTTTATGCATCCGCGCTGCGTTTTACGGTCGCTCGTGGATGTTTATGTAATATTCCTCCACACACGGGATTATGATAATTCAGCTACCCTGGGTTTTGGTTGCGCGCAGGCGCGCCCATGTGCGCGAGGGACACGCATACTTTTACAGGAGCCAGTAATACACGTATACAGTCGAATAATCTATCGCCGTACCCGTATCCTATAAAGTCGTTAACTTCTACTACCGAAAAAAGCATGTCCTCGATATTTATTAGCTATTAATGATTTCATTGTTTTTATACAGGATTTATCAACCCTAAACGATCCGACTGGAAGATCCTTCGACGTCCCCTTTGCTAAACACGAGTCGAATATTGGAATAAAAATTGTAATTTATGCAACAGTCGGGGCAGCTTAATAAAAAAAAAAACAAAAAATTGTAATCGATCCGACAGTCAGGGCAGCTTAATAAAAAAAAAATTGTATACGATGCGTCAGGGCAGCTTAGCAAAAGGCACGTCCAGTAAGGCCCAAAATATTAGACTGATACTCGGATGAAATTGGAAGTGAAGATCGATGCCAGGATATTCGTTATGTACACGAAGCACGAATAAATATCGACGTCGTACAATTTTCTACCGTTCGCTCGGGGCCCGAGAAATGAAATTCAAACTCATCTTATTGGCGCGAGGGGCCCAACCGTTGCCAGGTTGGTCATTATGTATCTCCCACCTAGCTGGGCCCTATCTGACCCACTCAATAATTATATTCATTACGAAATAAAGCGCGGGAGCCTCCGTAACCGTCCTGGAATTATGGGCCTCAAGGGGGCCTCACCGGCACTGGAGATTATGGTTGCCGCTGTTGTTCTATTCCTGTGACGAACTGATTATTGTTATTTATCGGACGTCCGATGTTCCAGAGAAATCGTGGATCCATCGTCCATAGCCGCCACTGACGCCACTGCGATGCTGCAGCGGCGGTGGAAAAAAAAATGATGAAAATGGACACGTTATGGGAGGAACTGGTGGGGAGGAGGAAAGGATTGACGTTAATTAAATGGAATTATTTTTCAAATGGGATGCATCTCTGCTTTGGCCAATTAAATTGCTATTCGTTACGGAAAGAGCCGTTCTGGTTTTTTTTATAAATTTTTATCTCGATTTCATGGTGTTAATTAATTTCTTTATCCTTATGATAAACTTATTCTTACGATGCGCTTGTACAGATGTTTTATTATTTATGGTCTTCACGTGCGAGCTACGGTGTACGATATGTGGAAGAGTTAAAGATCTGTTGTGGCTACTGTATGAATTATTTAGACAATGAGGGCAGCGCTTTACTGGTACGAATTAAATTATATAGATGCAATCGTTCCAGAAACTACCCTGCTAGTAATGGGGATTTATTCGTGCATGGGGGTTTGGCTGGTAAGCAAATGGCTGAAAATTAATTAGCTAATGGTTGGAATAATATTTTTGGGAAATCATGTAAATATTAATAATAACGGGATTTTGTAAATTTCCATCTTTTCGATGGTGATAGAAATTTTTAAATAATTTTGTTTTATGGTGATTATCGTATGTAAATGTACCTACTGTTGGTATGGTAAAGCAGGTTTAACATGTCGTAGGATAATACGTGTTTTGTTATCTATTGGATAACTTTAGAAACTTCATCTTGACCGTCGGGAGATTAGCTGGGGAAAATAAAAATTTATGTTTATAATATCTAAAAAAATTGCTCCTTATGTTTCCCTAATTGCTCTGCTGCTACTATGTAATGATTAATAAGTATTCATTAAAACAGTAACGTATTTCTTTTATTGAAATTTTAAATAACCAAGCAGATTTTCATATGATTTTCTTGATCAATTAATTCCTTGCGATTTGCTCCAAATTTCTCCGCAATTAGTTTTAGGCATTATAAATATAGATTTTTTTTCCCCAGCTAACTTCCCGACGGTTTCATCTTGGTTGATATTTTTTGCTGGCTATACTTTTGGTCGTAACTCAACTGATAACATAGTGTTGTACTGTGACGTAATTCATGAAAATGTGCGTCAACTTCGACTGAATACTCGTTGCATTTGAGTGGATTGTACATTATAGAAAAGGCGACTGACTTTAATAATAATAAAGAGATTGTTGAACAACGTGTGAAAATGTTCTCCAGATTTTCACTTTACACTAACTCTCGGATTTTGTGCAGAACCAATAATGTCAAACAGGTAAGTAAGGTTGTTATGGCTTCCAAGGGTTAGGTATTAGGTTATCCGGTTTCCCTTAAAAGTACAGTACTTTAGTAATACAAATAAAAGAAAAAAGTTATAAATTATTCCAGAAAATCCTGACGAACAGATCTATGCACCTGAGTTGTCAGATTGCAAGTGGATCGGTGAAGATTTTTCGAGTACTTACAATTTCAAAACAGAATCCTATACTAGGTGCAGCCTTTGTGCGTCATGCAAGTACTGAAAATGCATCTGCTGAAAGTGTACCTCCGATGAATCCACTGGATCAGATACCTGGTATCGCATATTACTACTTTTATAACGTGTGTCAATTAGTTTGTATATCCTTTTACATAGTATTATATCATGCTGCATCTATTGTTTTTAGATGCACCTATACCAAGCACTTTGATGAATGACGTCTCTGAAGTAATTACTTCTGTCGGTGAACCAACACTTAGGAGTATAGGACTGGGTGGTTTTACACCAGTTGGTATCGTGCAACATTGTTTGGATTTTCTCCACGTAGGGTGCGATCTCCCTTGGTGGGGTGCTATTGCTGTTGGTATGATTGAGAAATTGGAATGAATATTCAGTGTTATGTCATGGAACTTCAGGTAGCATTCTATTATAGGAACCGTATGCGTCAGAATATTACTTTTCCCTCTGGTTATATTGTCACAAAGAAATGCAGCAAAGATGAACAACTATTTGCCTCAAATGCAACATTTGCAGATGAAAATGACTGAGGCGAGGCAATCAGGAAATCAAATTGAAGGTAAGGGAATAAGTATATGCATCAACCGTTAATGCTGGCAAAGAATTTCATTGAAGACAATAGTATCCTTAATCAGTAATTATATTTCAGCTGCACGATATGCACAAGAATTAGTAATATTCATGAAGCAAAAGGACCTTAACCCTTTTAAAAATATGATTGTACCAATGGCACAGGTACAGTCAGTTAAATAATTAGTCAAGTATATATAAATATGCACAGTTTAATCGTTGGAATATTTACACATTTAGGCACCCATTTTCCTCTCATTCTTCATGGGGTTACGCAAAATGACAAATGTGCCTATTGAAAGCATGCGAGATGGTGGTTTATGGTGGTTCACAGATCTAACTGTACCTGATCCGTTATATATTCTACCTATTATTACTTCTGCTACATTATGGGTGACCATAGAATTAGGTACTGATGGTGCCAAACTAGAACAATTTGGAATGTTCAGATATGTTTTACGAATAATTCCATTGTGTATTCTTCCATTCACAATCAATTTTCCTGGGGTAATTATACACAGTATATCTACGTAATATTTAATATCATAATCAGATGTACTAATATTTTAAAACTTTCAGGCAATTTTGTGCTACTGGGTATCTACAAACTTTGTTTCTCTTATACAAGTTGGTGTACTCAAGATACCAAAAGTGCGAACCTACTTTAAAATTGATCCCCTAATTAAACATGATAAATCTGATTTACCTGCAAAAAAAGGTTTCGTCAAAGGGTTCAAAGAATGTTAGTACTGATTTAACTAATTATAATTCCCTTGTTTTATAATTATATATATATAAACCTTTACAGCATGGACCAACCTGAAAATATCAAGACAACTGAATGAACGAGCACGTGCTGATGAAATAGAATTTCAAAAGGCAGGAAGAGGGCCAATCGTGAAAACTTATTCTTACGATCCAACAAATAAAACTAGTACTGATCGTGCTGCTATCTTAACGAAAAAAAGATAACCAGTGTATTGTAAATAAATTATGTAATATATAGTATTTAATACACACAGTGATTGTTTAACATTGTTTGATTACCAAAATATTTCCTATCTTAAATAAAGATATAATATTACAAATTATTTACAACTTTTCGTTACAAGTGTCCTTTTACTTGACAGATACACATTGATTAATAACCTCAACAAGATGCCCATTTTCCAGTGCAGCTGCAACTCTTTCCTTATCGGCTAGTTGTTTATTGACAGCCAATTCAGAACTGTGCGTACCAGGTGTAATTTGGACATTGATTTTAAATCTTGGTGGCAATGCTCTCAAAAGCTGGGTACGTATCGACAAACCTATCAAAGTTGCCATACTACAGTGTGGTATGGTAGGTGTAAACTGTACATTGATCATATTCTTTTTGTTGTCCACCTAAAATAACGTCACAACAAATACAAAAATATAGTCTTCGATAACATCAGCACGAATGTTATAAAATCTTAATATAACTTTACCTCTATAAGACTCTGTTCAACAACATTTAATTCTTCCAAAGTGAGTGGATGTTCAGGATCGTTAATGTTTCTAATTAAGTCTAAAAATTATTTATCATAAATGCAACATTGACAATTATCCAATGGTAAAACTCAAATATGACAAAATGAGGTTAAACTTACCAAATATTTCTCGAGAATCAAATTCATCAACGATATCCTCGTCTTCGTCATCAGCAGTTATCTGCCTATCGTCTATTTTCTTATATAGTTTCGGATTTATATTTTCCAACGTGTCAGCCATGATTTTAATTAATTGAAAATGTCACTCGTGATTATTCGCAACTGTGGAATTTGTTCGACAGTGCTGCACTCTGTTAGGACATTTAAGGCGTCTGCGTCGTATTCGATACAAACGTTAATTGCTAAATAAGTGATGTTTCTTCGAAAATAATACGAATACAATTTAAATTTAGGTGAATTAATCTACCAAGATGTCTTTCACGTTGGAATTTTAAGAAAAAACGTAACTGTGAAATTTAATACAAAGAAATATCCTACTTCGTTTACTACCTTCCTATACCCACGTAAATTGCGTAAACCGTTGAAAAGTACAATTTTTATATTAAAGTTTTTGTCTGCAGGAACTAATTAGCGTAAGTTACCCTATTTTTGTGGTCTGTTTTATAAGATTAGCAGTAAACAATACAAAATATTTTATTGAATGCAAAACAAAGTCAATTAATATGGCTGCTTACCCAGATTCTCGCATAGAAGTGTGACAAAAAAATAGTTCGACGAGTAAAACTTCGTGCGTTCCAAGTGGGAGCTATTTCGAAAAACGAAAATATATCTCATATAATTATTAACAATTGACATAAGTACTGATACAAATCGGCTGACCAATTCCTCATGGCAATTGGTCCAAAGGCATAATCAGATTTGTTTCTTTATGAATTCATAGTTTATGCTATTGTTTAAGCATTTCAAGAGAAACTACTTAATACATACTGTAACAATAGTAGACTGAAGTGTCACCTGTTTTGTGCACATCAGTGACGTATAAATATACTTTGTACTTTGAGAAAAATTTTAAAGGAAAAAAAAAAAAAAAATACTCCAAGGTACCAAATTTCGACGCTTCCTACAAACATAATAAACGGTAAATGGTCTCGATGAAATAATATCGGTAGGCAAATTTCGTTTACTGATAAGACAAGTACTCTGCGGTACACAGTACCCGAAATTATCGAGGCCTAACAAGGTCTGCCCTATTATTAAATAAATAATGATTTAGCTGCCTAATCGAACTGGTTGTGGTAATTTACAAATGGCGTTATGCACGGGCATGGATAACCAGCCGGCCAGTGCGATTCCAACGGAATCGGCCATCGTCGTCATTCCTAGGGAAAATTCTCTTTCGTCTTGCGGCACCTGATAATGAAAGAACAGAAAATATTAAATCGTATGTAATAAAAAAAAGATGGAATCTTGTAAAAATTAAATGTCCAAAATCACCTCTTTTGACATTTTATAGAAAGTATTTACGTAGGCTCCACCTCCCAATAAACCTTCCCATAGGACAATTGCAAAGACTATCCAGATATTTGGAATGTAGTAGAAAAGCGTCTCAAAAGTCAATACGATGACATTCAAGAACTGAAAATAATTAATATAATTAATAATAATGATATTTAAAGAAATGATAATGGATCGGCTGATAATTACCTGGAGTACAGCCATCAGCCAAATTTTATTTATCGTTATCAAGTTAACCGATGATCGAGAAATAAAAACGCCTATTTGATAATCGACCTGTAACCACCTGTATTGTTGGGCGTGGGTCAGCCAGATTCCATCGAATTCAATCAGTTCGAACTGCAAATCGAAATATAATTTTTCATTTTGAGAACATGATATTTTTCAAATCACGTATACTTCATTTTTTTTTCTTCCTTTATTTATAGTCGCCTCAACAACGTGGTTATTAGCGACTATACGGATACTTAATGTGGACAATAGGGACGTTGCTAATGGAATTGCTCATTAAAATGGCTAGTTCGAATGTCTTATTGAAATAGCTAAGAATGAGAATATTTTTTCCGAAATGTTTTTCAAAATCAACGAATTCCACTCGTGTGATATTTTCTCTTCTTTCTCTTTTTTTTTTACGTTCGAAGCTACGGCGAATATTGATTTTTGAAAGGTAAATTATTTCATATATTGCTGAGCATATTGATGAACTCACCAATCCCTGATTGATAAAGTATTCGAACAGGTACACCAACCCAATAGGAATCATGTACTTGAAAAGTCGAGGAACAATTTTCAGTTTCTCACTGAAATTTTGAGTTGGCTTATCTATTATAGTTTCTTGACTTTCAGTGCCCTGTTTGCTGATTGGAATTGCGATGCTTTTCGGATGCACCAGAACCAGCCAAAACGTAATCGCCTGCATCACTGGAACCACCAACATTACCAGTAACGTATCCTCAGTGCTCATCCAAGTAGTGAGACCCGCATACGAAACTGCACCGACAATTCCAGCACCTCCAGTACCAGAGGACCACGTGGAGATGACTTGCCTGTTAAAAATTTCAACATCAACTGATATTAATTCTTCTTTTTCACCAACAGGAAATTATACATATGTATATCCAGACAATATACAGCACGTGTTTCAATTGTCTTGTATCGTGACTAGTATTTGCTTTCTAACGTAGGAGACTTTATTTTATCAGTTTCGTATCAACAATTTTATTAATGCCACTAGAACCAGTCAATGACGTCATATTACATAATCCTCTGTCAAGGATCATCATTTATACATAATAGCTCTGATTGGTTAAAAAAGAAAATCTTCAATAGTTCCTTACGCTTCATACTCTTTACATTGTTCACATAGCCGAGTCATCGTTATCATCAAAATTCCAATACTCACTTGGTATATTGATGACTGTAACCAAGTAACGTTACTTCGCCCAATCCGGAGGAAATCGAAGTGACCACGACGCCCAACAAGGCCATCCATTTCGCATTGCTTAGAGAAACCAAAAGGAAACCAGCCGAAGAAAAGGCGACGCAGGCTGCCAATCGTGCACTGAGAAAAAAAAAAAATTTTTTTCAGTCTCCAAAAAATCATCGATAACCAAGAAAATAAATACAAGAAGCATCGAGGATTGTTCGATATATCGGAATTGCATAATTGGTCGATACTAACTGCACGACAAATGGCAGGAATGGCGCTGTCAACTTAATTGCCAATGCTGGCAGAATATCTGCCAATAAGATGGCACCTGTTGACAGCGAGTTGCAAGTACGAGTTGACGTCGAGTTACCAGTGGCGTCGCTGCTATCGGAGTTATCGGAATCCTATAAAATAATATTATGATAAATTAATGATAAGACGTTAGATATATATTTTATTGCGTCCAAGTACTGTACAGTCAAGCACAGTGATACTGTGCGACGATAACAGGCTCGGTGACGTTATCGCGTCCAATGTAATTTTATTTAATTGTTTATTGATCTCATTGTTCATCCAATTGTTTTTACTTGAGAGAAACAATCGACGCGCTTCACTGAACTCTACCTGACACCTCAACCGTCTTATCTGGACTCTTTACTGTGTCAAGGTTCAGGCCTTATCGAGGGTGCTGAGAATCAGTGCAGCAATAGGAAATGCTACTTTGAATTTTATACGAGATACGTGCCAAGTTACTAGAGTATAATATTAAAAAAAAATTTCAAAAATCAAAAAGCGACTTACCATTGTGCCAAATTTGCTCTCGAGGATGTCATGAGCAGCGCTGAGCATAACAACGTAGCCATAATTGTTGCACAATCCGAGAACCCAAAAAGCCAATAAATTTCGCCATCTGGTTTTCCTTGCCAATTGATCCTCGACGTTAATCTCGTCTTTCTTCGAGGGCGTGATGGCTAATGATTTTTTCACCATGTTTAATTAAAATCAATTAATTATAATTAACGTTCAGTGCATGTCCTATATGAAAGTTCTACGTGTCTCTCACAGTATTTTTTTATTTCATACGAATTTCTCTAAGGAAGAATTTTCCTTCTTCTTCTCCTTCTACTCTTTTAGTCTCTAATCTTCTCACGTCCAACTAGCCCTTAATTTCGTTATCTCGTCGCCCAATTAAAATTGCCCGCGCACTTTGACACTTGCGATTTCTTTGATTCACAAATACACACAGGATGTGGTAAAAAAAAAGGGTCACGTGACGTGTCGTATGCGTGCGTAGATTTTAGAACACAGAACACGAGTGCGTATAGTTTAACACGATGTAAAATAAATCTCTGAAAACGGGGAATACCCTCCTTTGAATATATTGTTATAAAAATGTTGACTTTATTAATTTAATCAGTAACAATACTCCGATAGTCTTTTATTGTACTGCAGTGCACTCGCTACGCGTAGTTCAAATGTTATTGTTATTCTCATCCAATTATACTGATTAAGCCCTACTGCAAGGAGCAACTGCATCTCGTGAGATGCAGTGCTGCGCTTGACTCAGCAATAGCGAAGCGACGCTAATGATATCTATATTTAAATGCAGTTTGTAAAGCTACTACAATGAGCTCCCATATAATTGTGCAAAAAGCCAAACGAGCGTCCGCGATGAAACTTGTTTGCAAATTTCCCATTTAATTGGCTAAAAATCAAAGAAATAAATTTTACACCGACTGAAATCAATGAATGCCTTCTGGTATCGTTTGCAGTATTTTTTTTTTCTTTTTTTTTTGCAAACGCTATTCCGCTCTCAGGCAGTTTCAATGTTTTTGAATAACAGCAACTGGCAAATGATAACTCGATAAGTGGTTTTAGCGTAAGAGGTACGCGAGGCTGTATGCGTTTGTCTCCGTATATAATTTATGCCTGTGTTACGTAATGAAACATGCCATTCGCATTCTCTCGCGGTAATGAGCGTTGATTAAACTGTAGATTGATTCCTGCCTGTTAAATAATTGGATTTCCCGTAATGAATGGCCATACTACTATAGAGATGCACTTCGGCGATAATTGCATTTGAGTGCCCAATCTGCAAGGGAATTGCATCTCGAAGGTCACTCGTGTGCAGGGAGATGATATGCTATTAGTCAACGGGCGCTGATTGATGTTAAGTAATTGACAGCAATCCATTGACAATGGGGATCGTCGATAGAATTTCCGATAATTTGACACTGTTATTTTGGCAAATTTTCGACATTCTCGTAACGAGCTAATTTTTGTTTTTTTTTTTTTAAAGAAATTTACTGATAAAGATCTTGATTATCTTCGTTAAATATTTGCACGACTCTCGATGGATTTTCTGTAACGTTCCAGTAGGCTCGATCTTGGGCTATTTTTATAAATGAATCCGAGCTCTATGTTTCATTTGTATTTTTAATTATCAATTCTAAGGGGAAAATATCGGAAGGAGGGCAAATTCTTAAAGATTCATTATTGCCTTTCGCCCATCTTACTTTAGTGTATTGATTACCAAGTAATTAAGAGTTTTTATAATTTCGCCAAAATATAAATATTCGCAAACACACACGACACGTCCCGTTTATCTTACTTACTAAATTCCCTTGAAGTTGATTATCAATTAAATCGATTAGAATATGTGCGAAAAATAATACAGGCTAGTAAAATCACACACTGATACACGCTAATCACTGATTAGAGGACTATAGGTATAAAAATACAGTAAAAACGAATAAAAATTAAAAATATCAAAGTAACAATACTAAAGGAACGAGACGATTACACATTTAACAAGAAAAGTGCTCCAATTCCCGTAGTCCGAATCGCGTTTATGATATTTTAGTTTGTTGGAAATTATAACGAAAACGTGAAAAAAAGAAAGAAAAAAGAAAATATTAAAAATAATCACTGCTTCTCTTTTGATCTTTAACGCACGGCGCTTCTAGTGACAATGAATACTTCCTAGCGAAATCCGCGCGTTATGCGGTCACGGTTCCCGATTCGCAATAAACATTCCCTGTATGGTCGGAGGGCGAGTGGGGGATCAATTTCGCAGGCAAATCGCCTCGTGCGAACGTTCCGATTGGCTTAAGGTTCCTTTCGAAATTTCTTCAAGCCTCGCAGACGTCGACCTTGTTTGGCGAAGATGGACAAAAAAATTCAAATACGTCAATAATAGTCACGGATAATTATAATATATGGGTGTAGGTAACGATTTACATATGTATATAGATTGAAATTTCAGGAAACTATATATGTACACATATATTCGATGGCAACGGCCTAAGTACAATTTTTACTATGGAGAGCTGGTATAATCGAAGGTGTGGCTCTATAGTTTTTTTTTGTTTTTTTTTTTTTCTTCATTTTATTATTCTATAAGCTTTAGCAGCGTAACTCTTCGCTGCTCGGTACACGTGTCCTCGTAGCAAATCTAATGGTTGATCAAACCACTTCGCCGGGACAAGTTTCTAACGAATTTAATTTTCTCATATGTTCCCAGCATGCGGTGGGTTGAACACATGGTAAATATTAAATTTCCTAGAGAAACTAGCACGTTCTATAGAATCAAAACAGAGTTTATACAAACTCGCTTCTAATCAATATGGTTATTGTTTGAATTTTTTTTTCATTTAAATTCAATATCAACCATGTGTTTTCGTAGCTTATAGTTGGTACGAGATACACTGATGACTGACGGCAGATAATTACTGCGAGTTTCTGAAGAAAACAATGTAATTACATCTGGAATCTAGATTGTCAAAATGATTTTAAGGATGTTGGATAACCTGTGGTGATTAGTCATTGAATTAATTTTTTTATTTAAAAATTTTTTTTGAGTCTTATATAAACGAATTTTTGACAGTAACGACCAAAAACTGGAGCGCGTGACGATGCCCAGTCCAGACAACAATATCCTGTTAGAAGTAGAGCAATAGAAATTTTTCAAAATTTTATGCGTAGGTAAATAAGTATATATGCTACATTAGCCGCCCTACGAAGATTTTACTCTGAGAGATAAATCGAAAATATAATAAAAAAGGAAAAAAAATATCTCTCTAAAACTTGATGCAATGAAAATGCGTCGAGCAGCAAAGGGCGAAATTGCAAAAAAAAAAAGGATAAAATTATTTGCAAATCCAAAAACTAATATCTAATTTCAAGTTGTGATTACAAAGTTTATCAAAGGTATCTATCTCCCTTATTTCTGCAATCAGTATCCCAACTGATATCAAGTCGAAGGTATATTTTACTTGTTGAATTCGCTTTAAAGTTCGGAAACAGCAGTTGTGCTGTATATGTATGATTTTGGATTTTTTTCTTACTTTTTGAACACATCAAAATCGTTACCTAATTCCGCAGTTTTATGAATAGTACAGTAGTTTATGCAAAAATAATATAATTTGGAAATTTTGGTTTCTGTACAGTAGGAAAATTTTCGAATACGCTGCTTTCGTTTTCTGGGATAGATAACAGCTGATAGTGACGCGAAAGAAGACAATGAAACTTCCCGGATTAAACCGTGTCGGGGGCATCGTAAATAGGAAGGAATCCTTCGTTGCGTAACGTCAGTTAACTATACTTGACATTCCTGGCGCGTTCGGCCAAACGATTCTCCGGCCATGTGATCTGCGTTCAGGTTTCATTGAAGGTGGGACGCAGGAATAAGTTCAAGTACGACACTGGATAATCAGTGACCTTCGACCTTATCGAATGGCAGTCAGATATCTTCCTTATGGGTAGCTGCATATATCTATGCACCTACAAACGTCATCTCGCTTGAGTAAGTAAAGCGGGGCCATCGATGCACTGTATATCCGTGTAATCGAGTCCCCTGGATCCGTAACCAAACTCCACCAACTACCTATAGAACTGGGCCTATTTTTTGCTGGTTTCGAGTAAAAACTAATATAGAAATTACAATTTTTTAAACCTGATCATCCATGCGGAACCGAACTATAAATTTGTTTCATGATTTTATTGAATTTTGAAAATTGTGAAATTGGACGATTCTCATAATCGAATCTACCCGGTGAGAGATAAACAATTAGCGAAGCCGCGAACTCCAAAAAGACCAGGTCGTACAGTCTCGTCGGGAAGTTCGGAAACGCTTGTCCGTTTAAAGTAGATACTAACTGCTAAAGTCAGACACAAGTTAACTCCAGTGGCAATTAGGTCAAAATTGAGGAAATGCTAAGGGATCATCCGGAGACTGTGAAATTACGGGCACTGCGTAACTCGGCTGAACTTGCTGACTTTACTAGGTTATATCTACACGGTGTCCTACGAATCAACAATTTCTCAAGCAGTAGATCATTTCTGAGTGAAGTCAGACGTTAAATTTCTAGTACTTTGAGATTTTACTCTTGATTCCACCTCAATAATTTCTCAGCTCTAACTTCAATTAAATCGAATCGTATATCATCTCAGCGACCTCCCGCGATCTTATGGCTGACTAATTCGCACTACGCGATACAATAACTATCGATCTATCGGCATTCGGTAGCCGTGATTCGATACGTTAAATTCGAGTGGCAAAAGTCACGTGAAATTCCAGTGTGCGTAAATTGACTGTCATATGTGGAATTGGACCGTTTGACAGTCCCATGGAATAATACCGTATCGCATTGATAGAAAAAGACAGCGTAGACACGTGGTTGAGCTACTATTGATCCTCGCTAGGCGCTACTGCGCATGCGCGGTCGTTTGCCTAGGCAAAATTTATATTTTTCAATTTCGCAAATCCCCACGTATCGCTAAATGCCAATCGAATAACAATTGTTTTGAACAGGATTGAAATTGCGAAAGTCGACGTTCTTCTTTTTTCTTTTTCATCTCCTCTCTCTTTTTTTTTCCCTCTGCGCGCTGTCAATGACAGCTGACGTTTCCTTGTTGTCATTATAGTTATTATTTAACTTTACAGTCCGTGACGCGGAGACTCAATGTTTTTCTTGGCGCCTTACGTCAAATTTGCTATTCGCAAGGATTTTTGCGAAATTATTTTACCACGTGACTGATTGCGACGGCGCGAGCTTTGATAGTGCAGTCGGATTTTGATATTATGAATAATAACAAGCAGCCACTATCGTCTTTTGCGAATTTATGTTGGGTCACGTTTTAAATTTGCAAGTCGCTCGTTGCTATTGGAATTCTGCAAGTGGTGTAAGCGAATATGAATTTTTGCAAATGGAACTATAATACCGTTGATTGGTTTCAGTACACGTATTTTTTAGTGATAAACTTCGATCGATCTTTACTATCTTCGTTTACGTTATTTATCATTTTAATTGGCTCCTCGAATTTATAAAATTATACGTGATCGCAATTTCTCACCTGATTCCATCTATTTTGCGTCACATGGCACTGGGCAATATTTCACGTATTTTACACATATGATCGTCACATTTTCTTCACTGACAGAAAAAAAAACTGCTCGCTATAAATTCAAAGTATCAGCGGCAGCGCATCGAAATGCTTAATTGCAAAAGTGCAATAAAGATATGCGGCTGTGGACGGTGAAGTCGATAAAAAGTGCTGCGAGCTGATAACAAATAAATTTCAGACAATCGCTCAAATGATAACACAGATGCATACCGCTTTTGTAGCAACAGCCGTATGTAACATATGTGAATTTCTTGTTGGTTATTGCAAAATGGGGCGGTAGAGTGGGGGGCCGATGTGCGTACGGTTGAAAAAAAATTATATTCAAAATACGGACGAATTGCTGAACCAAAAAATTTGAAATTTACGCAACACATTGAGTGAGCCAATATTTTCTTATCAGTATAAACTATTGATATCGTTTCATATGTAAATACAGACTAATAAAATACATGAGGTCACTATACGAATTGCTCTGAAATTCCAATCACGTTGATTTTAAATAGATTATCAAATTTTTTTTAAATCGATCGATCCAATAATTTTTTACTGTACGTACCTTGCATTATCGCTTGGATCTTTTCGTTTTATTTTGCCAGTGATAAGGACCGCGGGTTACGAGTGCTTAAGAGTGAAGCGCAGGAACTGTCATTTCGCTTGAGAAAATTCTATAAAGTAGCCTGTGTTTCTTAACAATCTGATGTGAGTATTTCTTATCGTATTAACGATGTACGATCATCGTAATATAATAGCGTTATCACTTTATGTCTCATTGGCGATACTGTGGACACACGACCTAACGATAACAGGACTCCTGAACTGTAGTAAATTTTCAATAACTAATGTACGTTCGAGCAAGTCGAAAGATCAGAGTGCCGTTCTTATCAGTGATAAGGATTTTGTGTGTCTATTAGCCGATACTGATTAAAATCAGCCTTATTGATCGGAATCGATACATGTCCCAATCAATGATTTATTGGAGAGACTTTTGTCACAGATAAATATCGAATTGAAGTTTTATTAAGTGGCTGAACGATAGCTCCTTTTTGAAAATTTTTCCAATTTTGAAAGTCCGTACTGTATAAAGTGTAGATGAGGTAACGATTCCCGTGCACTATCTTAATTAGCCAATTACCAGTCTTAATTGGACGAGCACGGTAAACGTCTTACTGAAGTGCATAAAACTTGCAGTTTTCAAAAAGAAAAAAAATATATATATTTAATGAGCGTAATATTTAGAGTCGAACATTTAATACTGTACACATTGTATATGTTTTTTTTTGTTTTTGGAATTTCAGTACCCCGGTATACTTTTGATTGATTGATTAATTTTTTGAATTTTTTTTATTCATATATCAAATCGCACGGATCAATTATTTAATTAATTGCCATATGCCACATGTAAATTAACGTAAAGTTATTAATATTATATTTTAATTCAGCTGGACGATTAGCCCGTAGGAGAACAAGAAGAATTTTAATTAATATTAATATAAATTTATAGCGTGTAAATAGTTTTATTTATAATATATTTTTATAGATATTTGTATCAGGCGAAAATGAAGTTCGTGACTGATGACTGTTCATTGATAAGGATTCACGATGACGATAATAACAATGGTGGTGACGATGATGACGATGAGATCGATATTGATATATAGGGTGATTAATTAATTAAAATCATGCACAATTTAAATCGAGTGTCGTAAGATAATTTTTCATTTCTTCTTTTACATTTTTAATATAAATAAGACTTGGCGTCTACTGATAATTTTTTTATCTCGCGCGTCAAAGAATAATTAAAAAAAAAAAAGATATAAGAAAGAAATAAAACGGATTCGCGTGTTTTGCACATAAATACGTGTGTATATATATATGTATAGCGTGCGTATATTTATATTTATATATATATTGAATTATATATATATATATTTACTGATATATTTATTTATTATTTTATTAATTAATTCATTCACTTGCGCTACAGCCTAATATTATTTTGTACATAACTAATATTCCAAAATTCGCGCGTACCGTCTTTACGTCGATCAGCCCAAATGCACCAGTCACGTTTGACAGCTCTCGCGCACGTGTTAACCAATATTTGACAACAGTCAACTGTCAAAACAAGCCAAAGTTTCAGATGTCAACTGGTAAGCTACGTCAGTTGGGTCTGAGGGTTTCGATTTTTCGAACTTGCTATATCCGCTGCGAGTGCGAGAGAGACAGAGAAACAAGTCGAACGAATCCATGGGTAGGAAATGTCTGTAAAAGTTCTTGTGCTATGTCAGGGACTATATTTTTATTTGTACAATATAGTCAATCAATTGACAGATATTGTTATGCAAATCTTGTCAAACCTGACCCATGTGTTTCAGCTGGATCACCCAGTATACACTATTTTATCACTATTTTCAGTAACGCAATGGCAGTTTTCAAAACTACTGTCAATCGTATATATTGCCAATGATTCTAATTTAAGGAGATAAGTAGGCAATAGATAAGGTAATTTTCATGTGACAGTTTTGATAACAGTAATTGGCAGTTTGTTACTCATGAATTATCATTTAATTAGTTATCGTCAGTGTCAAGCAATAAACCACAGGTATTGGCAGTGTTTCCAAGCCAAAGATCCTGGCAATATGCCTGTGACTTTCCTTTACCTTCTAATTGTCTAATTTTCCGAAATTTTCTTTTTTTTATATAGTTTTTTCAAAATTTTGCTTCGCAACAATATACATTGCTATACGCTGAGTCAAAGGGATACTTGCCTTTCTCTGAATCTAAAAATGGCGAATCAATAAAATTTGCACATCGAACAGTGTATTAGTTTTCAAAAAATTTTTTTTTCAAATCACTCCCGATTTTTTTTCTGTTTTGTTTTTCTTCTTATTTTTTCTATCCCGTGACTACGAGATGCACTCGGAATGTTAATGGCTTCTCCCAAACTTCATCCGTTTTTTCGGGGTAGGTCACGGGCCGGCCGTGTATCTCAATTTTGAATTGGCCGGGTTTTTTAAGCCTTTTTCGGAAATGCAACGCCCAAACTCCATGCTTCTTCACCATTTCGAATTGCTCGTTCTCATTTCCACGCACCACCTTATACTCCATTTCCTTGTGCTGAAATAAAAGACAGTTGAAATTAATTTTGAAAAATATTTTTTCTTTTTTTCTCAACTACGTCGTTAGTACTGGTTATGTTAATTAATCGATCGTCTACGTATTTTTATAATTATTCACCTTGACAGCTGGCTGCAGTTTTATAATCCTCATACGGTGCTTAGTCTGCTGGAGATTTATTTTCAGCACGTGCTCCTCTCCGTGATGATGTCTTTTGACTTTACGGACCAAACGTCTTCGCGAAGATGATTTTTGCAATTTTTTTTTGAAAACCGTTCCCGACGCCTCCGTCGTTTTATTGTATCTCGATATGGATCTCAGTCTGGCGCCTCTTCTGTGACGCCCCTGTCCATTTATCTGTAATGGATATTTCGGAATTATTAATAAATCGAACTTTTTAAAATGGAAATGAATTTTTGAAAATTTGAAAATCTACCTTGCACGAGAAACATCCTTCTGTGGAAATGACTTTGTCGTCGGCAGGTGGAAGGTAATAAGGATCAGGATTAACAGGAAATGTAGGAACGTTTCCAATCTCTTCCCCATAAGGTCCTTGCCCCATTGGATTGATGGTAGACAGACAATGTCCCTAATGGCAACATAATTATAATACATAAAAATTATTAAATCGACGCAATCAAGATCAATGATTATATTAAAAAATAATTACCTGACCAATTCGTTGATACCCTGAAGGACATCCACAGATGAATCCACTGGGTCCATTAGGAGTGCATCCAAAGGAGCACGGACTTCCGGTACAGCCGGCGGACGTCTTTGAAATAAAAAAATGCATATTGATTGCAGTTTAAAATTTTATAAAAATATTTTCATCCATTATTTTAATCGAATTTATAATCATCATTACCTGAACGCATATTTGCAAACTGATATCAAACTGATAACCATCTGGACAGCCGCACCTGTAACTGCCAATAGTATTGATGCAAGTATTTCCGCCGCAGGGAGAGGAATTGCATTCGTTCTCATCGATGCACTGGTTGTAATAAAGATGCTGCACAAACCCATCAGGACAGCCGCACCTATAGCTTCCCATTAAATTCTGAAAAAAGTAGGATAAAAAATAATTTTAAAAGATGGATAAAAAATAATTTTAAAAAATGGATAAAAAATAATTTAAAAGTTTCATAAAAAATATTTCAAAGTTTATTAATTAATAATTTCAATACCTGACAGCCGTGCTCGCAATTCCCGTCATCGGCACACTCGTTATTATCGGTACAGAACATTTTGGTCTGATCCAATTTAAATCCTCGGGGACAGGTGCACCTGAAGCTTCCCAATGTGTTGATGCATTTTCCAGGCTTCGGACAAGTACCGGATTGTTCGCATTCATTAATATCTGTCAAAGGAACGCAATGCACAAAAGTGCATATTTATTAGAGATACTACAGTTGAATATGCAACGCAGTGCAATACCAGTTCTCGTATCGATTAATTATAAATACCGCGACAGGCGTCTCCGTGCTGCGTATATCCTTCGCGGCAGCCGCAAGTGTAGCTTCCTGGAGTGTTTATGCATTCCTGCTGACACAGATGATTTTCTGTTGCACATTCGTCCAAATCGCGACAGCTGACGCCGTCAGGATTCAGGATGAAACCGACTGGACAGGAGCAGGTGAAACTGCCCTCGGTATTTTGACAATTGTATTTGCAAGGTTTCGGCGTCAATTCGCACTCGTTCACATCTGCAATTTCATGAAGGGATCATCATAAAATGAAATAAAATATGATTAACGAAGCCCTGCACTTGCAGCTGCATTGATTATTCGACGATTACCGATGCAATGAGTGCCGGAGTTGTCAGCCTTGTATCCCTTGTTACAGATGCATCTGTAAGAGCCGAGAGTATTGATGCACATTCCGTTTCTGCAGAGATCCGGAATTGTCTTGCACTCGTCAATGTCTGTGAGAGGATTAAAAATTGATAAGTTTATAGAAGATTGATTTTTTAAAATCATTTCTCTTCACCTTGACCATTTATCGAAAATCCTTTGTCCAGGCACAATTCGTTATAATTTTCGGAATCCCTCGTGGGACAAATTTCACAATACGATCCCCAAGCTGCACCCATTGTGCAACAGCAATCCGCTTTCGTAACTGTGCGCAATTCCGACGTTCTCGCTGTGCATCTGCCACCGATGGTTTGCTGGAAACAGTAGCCGACGCGTCGGTCTGAAAAATTGGAAAATTTTTTTTTGGATTTTCAACTTTTCAAAAATTGATAGCGATAGAAAAAAACTGTACCGATGCACGATTTCCCGTCAGGACTTCTTTCGAAGCCATCGTAGCATAGACACTGGTAACTTCCTTCTAAATTGACACAACGACCGTGACGACAGAGCCCGGAATTGACAGCGCACTCGTTGACATCCTTGCACTCGTCTGTCATGCCAATCTGTTGATAACCAGGTGGACAGTTGCACATGAACGATCCAATGGTATTTTTGCACTGGAATTTGCACTTGTTCGCCGGAGTTGCACATTCGTCAACATCTGCAGGTGCAATGAAATACATTACGCAATTCCATTTTGTATCGCCGTACCAAGGAATATTAAACATATACACATATAATATGTACCTATGCAATGACGTCCATCAGGAGCCAACGTGTATCCATAAGGACAGGTGCACTTGAAAGAACCAGGTGCATTGCGACACCTGAATGCACATTGATATCCCAATTCCAAACATTCATCAATATCCTCGCAAACCTGATTAGCCCCAGATGCGAATCCTTCGTTGCAAGAACACTCGAAACCTCCGTCGACGTTGGTGCATGTGCCATTTCCACAAATATTCTGCACATTCAAGCACTCATTGTCGTCGATGCACTTTTTTCCAGTTTCGTCAAGAACGTAACCGGGTGGACATTCGCATCTGAACGAACCATCAGTATTGATGCAGTCGCCACCCGCACATGCATCAAGCATGAACAAACATTCGTTCAGATCAACTCCAAGATCATCCCTTCCGGGTCCTTCGGGACAGAGTTTCTCGAACTCCTCTGAAATGCATTCAAATATGTTTTATGCCTTTCGATGCACTTTTAGTTGTGACAATTGATTTTGTGCATCCAAGCTTCAAACTTTTACCGCTATCTTTCGATGGGCACTGCTCGCAGTATCGACCCCAGGCCATTCCCATGGTGCAGCAGCAGTGCTTCTTCGTCATGCTGCCTTGACGTGGTGCAAGGCATCGTCCGCGCCGGAAGTCGTCATAGCATTGCTCTTCCCGTATATCGATACATCGCATAGAATTTGGTTTTTCGCTCAATCGAAATCCTACTGGACATTCGCATATCACGCTGCCTTCAGTATTTATGCATCTGCCATTTTCACATATGTCCTCCGTCTCGATGCACTCGTTCACGTCTGATTGAAGATAAAGAGGAAATTGTCATTATCGTCATCGAATTTATTGATTTATTATTAATTATCGACACCGACCAACGCAACGCCTCTTCGTGTGATCCAATTCGTAACCCGGTGGACAACTGCATATATGAGATCCCATGAGATTCTGACATTTTCCAGGCGGCGGACAGACTCCTGGCGTCTGATAGGAAGATTAAAATTTTTAATTGATGGTCAACGACTAATTAGATAATGACCAATTAAATTTTACCTCGTGACACTCGTCGATGTCTCTACAGTGCTGTCCATCCTGCGCCAAGATATAACCGTCGGCACATTCGCAATTGAAAGAACCAATAGTATTTTTGCATCTTCCATTTCTGCATAGGAACGGCATAATTTTGCACTCGTCCACGTCTAAATCATAAGACAAAAAAAATTACAAAAAATGCACGAATTTCTAAAAAAAAAAAATAAACAAAAACTGACCAGCGCAATCGTTATTGGGACTCAGTTTGAATCCATCGTAACAGTGACACTTGTAAGAGCCCAAGGTGTTGATGCAGGTGCCATTGTTGCACACGTTTATATTACGTTGACATTCGTCAACGTCAACGCACGTGTCTCTGTCGCGCGTCAACGCGAATCCAAGATGGCAGACGCACTGAAAACTGCCCTGCAAATTGTTGCAGACTCCGTTGCTACAGATGCCGGGACGCTCGTAGCACTCGTTAATGTCAACGCAGTCTCTTCTACTGAGACCCAATTTATAACCAGCTGGACAGAGACACTCGAAGTAGCCCTGCTGATTTACGCACTGAGCATTTCCAAGGCAGGGATTCGGCACGTGGAGACACTCGTTCTCATCCACACACTGGTGCGAATCTTCATCGTAGACGTAACCCTCGTCGCATCTGCATTCAAAACTGCCAGGTGTGTTCAGGCATCTCCCATGGGTGCACATGGTTGGCATCAGTGCACATTCGTCTATCTCTTCGCTGTGATTGGTCATGGGGTTTCTGATTTGACCTGGCACCATACCACATAGAATCTCATGGTCACCTGCAATTCCAAAATTTTTTTTATACATTTTTTTATATAGACTTTGCATATATGCTTGCACGATGAAATTTTGTACTTACGGCTTCTCTCGTCTGGACACTTTTCACATGGACTTCCCCATGCTGCCCCCATGGAACAGCAGCACAGCATCTTTGTCTGCGGATGCATCATAGGTGCTGTGCATTCTCCAGCCTGATAGCTCAGATAGCACAATTCTTTTCTCATGTCGACACACTCTTCTGTAAATTTTGAAAAAAATAGTTTATTCGGTGATCAATTTTTTTTTTTGAAAATCTAGTTACTCACTTCCTCCTGGCATCGTCATGTATCCTTCGGGACACTCGCAGTGATATTTTCCTTGATCATTAATGCAGTAGCCGACTCCACATATTTGTGGATGCAACTGGCACTCGTCCACGTCTATAATGTATTTGGTATAATTTATTATTTTTTCAATCAATAAATAATTAATTATCCTAATCAGGCTTACCAATGCAATTGGTTTTGGTGTCATCCAACTCAAAGCCCTTGTTACACGAGCACATAAAACTACCAAAAGTATTAGTGCAGTGTCCATTTTGACAAATATTCTCCAGCTCCTCGCACTCGTTAATGTCCTCCAGGATAACCGTAGTCAGATTGGGCCTGTATCCTGCCCCACCAGGACACAACTCCTGAAATTCCTTAGTCCCAATTTCAGGACACTCGTCGCACCTGTTACCCCACGCGGTTCCAATGCTGCAGCAGCACGTGGCCTTGGTGACAGCAGATGAGATGTCAAAGATGCACTGAGGTCTCGAGTTGTCAGATTCGTATCCGGTGAAGCACAGAGACTCCCTTCTGTCTGAAATTCAAAAAGGTTATCTATTTTTTGAAAAAAAATAAAATAAAAAAAATATTTATCTGATAATTTTATCTAAACTCACCAACGCAGGCATTTCCAGCGTCTACCAAGTCGTAATTGTCAGGACATTCGCACAGGTACCGGCCCTGCGTATTTATGCATTTGCCATATTGGCAGGACTGTGGACTCTCGCATTCGTCAATGTCAGTGCAATTTCCGCCGGAACTGTCAAGCTTGTAACCGTCATCGCATTCGCAATGAAACATGCCGAAGATATTTTCGCACCTGCCAAAAACGCACAGGTTGCTGAACATGTCGCACTCGTTAATATCGATGCAAGCCTGTTCGTTGTTTTCGTCAGGATGTATAAAGCCCATTTCACACTCGCATCTGAAGGATCCTGGATAATTTAGGCAGTGTCCATTTTCGCAAAGCGTATTGTCGTTCGAGCACTCGTCGATGTCCTTGCAGCTGTAACCGTCGCCCCTGAATCCAGCATCGCAAACGCACTGATGAAGAATAAGATTAAAATAAAATAATGCATTTCGGTTGCATTTTTTTCTTATCACAGTTGCATTATATTTTTTATACCTTGAATGAACCTTCCGTGTTGATGCATTGTGCATTGGCGTCGCATCCGCCATTGTTCGTCAGACACTCGTTGATATCTCTGCAATCTATGCCATTTCCAACGAATCCTTTCCTGCAGGTGCATTCATAAGAGCCCTGAGTGTTTTGACAATCCGCAAATTCGCTGCACGTGTATGCATTCAGCATGCACTCGTCATCGTCGGTGCATCCTGGACCTCCGTCAGGTTTCACCGAGTATCCTTCCTCGCAGCGACAATTGAACGAGCCTATTGTGTTGTAGCATTCGCCATATTGGCATATGTGAGGCTGCGTTACGCATTCGTCGATATCTGATAAAAAATGTAATTAATTAATTTTTGAAAAAAATTATTATTTTGAAAATAGTATATTTACCAATGCAAGACGTCCCGTCCTTTCCGGGCAACAATCCATTGGTACATATGCACGAGTATGATCCTTGCAAATTGGTGCACTTTCCGCCGTTGCAAATTCGCGGATTTTCTTTACACTCGTCCACGTCCGTACATGACCTCCCGTCTAAATTTAGTGCAAATCCAGTACTGCAAAAAAATAATTTTTAAAAATATTTTCAAATTCACTCTGTATATGATATGTCTAATCAGTCACCTGCAGGAACAGGAGAAACTTCCTGGCGTGTTGAGACAAATATCTTCGCAACCTCCATTATTGATTGTGCACTCGTCGATATCTTCGCAATGTGACTTCTGATCAGTTTGCCGATAACCATCGTCACAGATGCACTGATAAGTCCCCATCATATTCTCGCAGACTCCGTTCGAACAGATACCACTGGTCCTGGAACACTCGTCTATATCCTTACAGGATTCCTTGTCAGGACTCAATTCGTGTCCTGGAGGACAGATGCACTTGAAGGATCCGTCTATATTTAAACAAGTGC
Source organism: Calameuta pallipes (assembly GCA_030142375.1). Lineage (NCBI taxonomy): Eukaryota > Metazoa > Arthropoda > Insecta > Hymenoptera > Cephidae > Calameuta > Calameuta pallipes. The sequence continues at coordinate 248,164 of JARQSW010000217.1, forward strand.
CACCCCTGCATAATCCAGGAGTTTCCTCGCACTCGTTAACGTCTAAAATATCGAATTTGCATATATTAAACAGTGATAAGGTGATAACGAGACCCAAGGATTTTGAAAGGACGAAAAATAATTCCAAGGAAGCATATAGGATATTAGTATCGAATGGATTTAATTAATGGAGGCCTTCCGGTTGTTATCGCACCATTTAATAATTCCCAGGGGGCTCTTATCAGTCCGTCTTACCCATGCATATTTTCATGATATCGCTACTCCTGTAACCGGGATTGCAATCGCACTGGAAATTTCCTGGGGTATTGCGACAGGTCCCGTTTCCACAGACGCCGTGCATGATTTCGCATTCATCGATATCTGAATTAATAACACAGAACATAGGGAAGAGACAATTTTGATTTTTGATTTTTTTTTTTCATTTTATCCGATATAGTACAAGGTGATAACGCGTGTCACCTACCGTTGCATTTTATTCCATTCTCATCAAGTGCAAAACCCTGATTGCACCTGCAGCTGTAACTACCAATTGTATTCTTGCACCTGCCATTCAGGCATATGCCTGGAAATTCCGTACATTCGTTTATGTCCTTTTTCTCAGTGAATCCGTCACCTTTCGGACACAATTCTTCGTGCAGTTGCGACCCTGGCTTAGGGCAGACCTCGCACCTGTCGCTACCCCATGCACGTCCAACTCCGCAGCAGCACAAAGATTTTGAAAATTCACCGTCAATTGGATTCAGGCATTGTCCGTGTCTGTATTCGGTGTAACAGGATTCTTGTCTATTGTCCATACAGGTGGTATCTAAAAAAAATTATTTAAATAATTAAATTGTTTAAAAAAATTTTGAAAATTTTTTTTTATAATTACGAGTTGAGTCCAATGTCAGTCCAGGTGGACATTCGCAACGATAAGATCCGTCAGTGTTAACGCACGTGCCGCCACCCTTGCAAATTCCACTGTTTAATTCGCACTCGTTCACATCTGCACAAGACTTCCCATCCACTTTCGCATAACCCTTTGAACATTCGCACAGGACATGGTCGCACAATTCGCAAGGGCTGCCCCAGGCCAGACCCACCGAACAGCAGCATTCCGATTTCAGAGCTAATCTTGGCAAATTATTTTCGCAACGACCGTGTACCATTTTGGTCCAGCAGGATCCTTTTCTGTTATCTGAAAAAAATGATAAATTTAATAAACAGCATTGCTACTGTTATCAGGAATAAACATTGATTAGAACAATTTTTTAGTAATCACCCATGCATATGTGTCCTGTGTTGTCAAGTATGTATCCTGGTTCACATTCGCACTCGTACGAACCATGTGTGTTTATACATATCCCATTGAAACAAGCATCAGGTCCAAGTTCTTCACATTCGTCTACATCCTCGCACATTTGATTTTGCGTATTCAGTTTAGTGCCAGCCGGGCAGATGCACTGAAATTTATTACAGAATATAATACAAGATTTTTTTTGGCAATTACTCTATTATAGAAATTAAAAAAAAAAATTTTTACTGATACCTGAAAACTACCAGGCGTGTTACGGCACTGTCCTCCACTACACAGCGAATCCTCCAATTCGCATTCATTGATATCGCTGCAAATTTTGCCGGTGGCGTCAACTTCGTATCCGCTGTCGCAAATGCAACGGTAAGTACCCATAAGATTTTCGCAACCACCGTTAATACAGATATTTGGATTTTGAGCACACTCGTTGATGTCTGTCCAAAAAAAAATTTTTTTAATTATCATTTTTGCTCGACTGGTTAATTTTTTTAATTAACTCACCATCTCCATTGTACGTCATTCCAGATCCGTGCGGACAAAGAGAATCGAATTCTGTTGTTCCCGGCATGGGACAAGCTTGACAGTTACTACCCCATCCCATGGGTTTACCAAGAATGACAGTACAACAACAACAACTGGATTTTGTAACAGCTGTTGATGTGGGATTGGAGCACTGACCGTCCCTGTACTGTGAGTAACACAGATCCCTCCTGGTGTCTGATTGATTAAGTTAAAAAAGAATTAAAAAAATTAATTATTAAAATTCAAAAAATTAATCAAGATTTAATTACCCAAGCAGGATCTTCCGTCTGGACCCAAATTGAATCCCAAATTGCATTTGCAACGGAAACTCCCGGGGGTATTTTCGCATTTGCCATTTTGACAGGGTGCACTTAGACACTCGTCGACGTCTGTTAATTAGATTTAATTAATTAAAATTATTTTTTTTTATCAATACTGATAACCATATCACTATCAATATACCTATACAGTGTTTCTCGTCTGGACCAAGACGGAATCCAGGATCGCAGACGCATATGAAGGATCCTTCCATATTGACACATTTCCCATTGTCACACATCCTGGTCTCAGTACATTCATCCATATCAACGCAGAATGTGTTATCACGTGAAGCTGTGAACCCAGGCTGACACACGCAGTGATAAGAACCCGGTGTATTGACGCAGCGTCCATTCAAGCAAATCCTAGGATTATCCGCACACTCGTCGATGTCTAAAAAAAAGTTTGAATCCAATTAGCAATTCAGATCTCGTAGTGATAATTAATTAAAAAGTTATAATTACCTGTACACGCATTTTTCGTAGGTGAAAATGCATAGCCGTCGTTGCACTTGCACTTGAAAGTCCCGTCGATATTTATGCAACGACCATTGCTGCACATTCTCGTATCCTGACACTCGTCGTGATCTTGAGGTAAATAAAAAATGCATAAAACAATTAAAAATTTACTTTTTACAAAAAATAATTTGCATTACCTGTGCAGTATGTTCCGTCACCGGAAACAACAAAGCCAGGAGGACAACTGCAAATGAAGCTGCCAGGAGAATTTTGACAGCTGCCATTCTGACAGTATCCTAATTGACACTCGTCAACGTCCTCGCATCGTCCCGTCTTCTTATCATATCCAGGATAACATTCGCACTCGTATCCTTCCGGGGTATCAACGCATTTTCCATGCCCGCAAATGTCAGGCTTCAGGGCGCATTCGTTGATCAGGGTAAATGACTCCGATTGCGGCGAACACAGCCGCCTGTGTTCTTCTACGGGAGATTAGCCAATTATTAATTTCTTTTTTATTTTTCTCAACTACTTCAAAGTTAATTGCACTCGAGAATTAATGGCTACGCACCACTTCCGGCGTTTGGACATATGTAACACTCGTCGCCCCAGCCGCGACCTACATTCTTCCCGCAGCAACAATCCTTCTTGCTTAATCTCATAGCTAAGCGATTTTTGCACTGGCCGTTCCTATTGACGGCGGTAAAGCAGAGACCTTGTCTACCGTCTGAATAACCAAAATAATAAATAATAGTTCATTAAATTAAAAAAAATTTTCAAAATGCATATCAGTGCAGTCGATCGCGTTACCTATGCAAAATTTTCTATCTTGACTCTGTATAAAACCAGGATTACATAGACAGTAATAACCGCCATCTGTATTTATACAGCGACCATCGTTACAGATTCCTTCGTCCTGACACTCGTCCTGATCCTTGCACTGGTTAGTCTCAGGATCACGTGCCTGTCCAGGTGGACACTCGCACGTGAAGGATCCCGGTGTGTTCAGACATTTCCCACCTTCGCATAGCCCAGGAATTGCTTCGCACTCATCGATATCTTTGATTAAAAAAAAAAATTTGCAATCTTATCAAATATGAAAATTAATTACAAAAAAAATATCTAACTGCTATACCGACCAACGCACTGGCCCTGATGTGTTTTCAAGTATCCCAAATCGCAATCCAATCTCGTCGGACACCTTTCGCAGGGATGACCCCATCCTTTGCCAACAGTCGCGCAACAAAGTTGTCGCGTGCAAACGACGCCTTGCAAATTTGCCAAACATTGGCCATTTCGAACTTTCGTGTAACATGGACCAGTTCTGTAATCCGTTTCGCATCTTCTACCAGTGTAGCCGTAAATGCACGCGCATCTCTCAGGTCCGATGCATCTGCCTTGATTCAGGCAGGGTTCCCTGCATATGGCTGAATCGGATGTGCATAATTATAATAATGAAAATCAAATAATTATTATTATTTTATATACTCACGCTCGTTGCAAAATTCACCCTGGTATCCGGGCCTGCATTGACATCGACCATCGACGCAGTTGCCATTGATGCACTGTGCCCTGCAGGTGCCACTTTCAGCTCCCCGAGCACCTGCACCTGCACTGTCCTGGGAATTGTCTTGAAACAATTGCATTAGCCCAGTTAGTCAATATGAAATGAAGTCTTGTTTCCATTATTGTTTTCGGGGTATAAAAAAAGTTTTTTTTATTAAGTCACTCGTTCCCTCTTATTTTTCTCACAGACTCCTGCCATGGACCACGTTCTTCGACTTGAGATTCTATATCTATATAGAAGCACTCTATGGTGCACATTCACTTAGGAAATCCAAGATGAAAACGATACGAGATGGAGAACACGTGAAGCCAATCGGGCTCGATCACGAATCTCAATTGTCTAGCGGGGAATCCCCGTGGTGTTTAATGTTGCGCAATGCACTCCTTCCGCCTCCTATCCGCTTAACTAATCATACCTTACTTATTGGATCTGAGCCCTAATTACCCGCTGCCGCGTTAATTATTTGACCTTTCAAGAATTCCTGACCCCGTTATCATCTTCGAATCATTATCCAGCCTCATTAATGATCCCCATTGATACAGATTAAATAGACCGAAAACAACATTTACTTTCATTTCCTCAATCACATACGAACCCATACGTTCTATAATACCGAGAGCAAAAATATTTATTTATTCTTTTCCTATTGTTTCAGTAGCCACTCGGAGTGCATCAAGTGCATAATGCACTTTCGTTCGGTGCATAAGGAGGCGTTGACTCTCGTAGGCAGACCAGACGGTCCTGTAGGCGTATTCGAAGAACAAAAAAATATCGACTGGCTTCTTAACAGGTATAACAATCGTAATATTTCTATAACAAACCTGAAATTGTTTCATACAATATATACAAATTTTGTTTTCATCATTCGGAATGTACATTGCTACATTATTTTCAATAGTATTTATGCACATATATGTCTTTGGTTATTATTTATTGTATATTACTCACCTTTGACTTGTATCGAGTTGCAAGCAGAAGCTACCACGCGATTGTCGCACCAGCATATATTCGGCTTGATGCATCTTCCTTGTTCGCCACAGCGTCCGGAACATATTGCTACGGAAAAAATTGTTTGGACAATTAAGATATTTAGAAATGCAACGATTATTGCCTGAACCGGAAATACTCACGAACTACGCAGAGACCGGTTTCCGGTTTTTTGGTCCATCCGGGGCAACAGTAATTCTTGTACCTCGATCCGCAGACGTTGGGCCTGAAATGGATAATTTAAATGAAATAATATATATGTATCTGTATATAAATCCATAAAGCTCCTAACGTGTGACTCGACACGCTGTAACGAATATCCTATGAAGTTAATCTCCATGAATTTCCACGTGCCGGGAATAAATTTGACAGGCGTCCCTGTATTTTTTTTTGAACAAAAAAAAAGGCGGATTGTCAGAAATGCAAGAGAGATATCAAATATATACACACGTATACGTATACAATGTGTACAATGTAAAAAGGGAGTATCGACCCGCCCCAAAAATAGAAATCTTGCGTGAACGACACAAAAGGCCCAAAATTCGGTGGGTGTAAATCTTTGAAAAAAAAAACTGCCTTCTTTCTATATAAGCGTGAGAAAAAAGAACAAGGATAGTTCTCATTGATCATTTATTCAGGTGAATCGGTCACGCCTGACCCACATGGTAAAATTTACGCTGACACATTATGATTAACGGATCGTAAAATGAGTCTCATTCAGGTGAAAAGAAAAAAAAAAAAGAAAAGGATTGAACAAGGAAAAGTAGGAAAAAATGGTAAAAATCAACGGGGGGTGGCGTCAATCCCTAAGGGCAATGAAGGGGGGGAAGAGATTGAGGGGAAGGGCTGGATAGGATAGTTACAATAAAAAAGAAAGTTGTATAGATCTAAAAGATCGGTAACGATCTCTGATCCATGGGGATCGATACACGATGAGAATGGAAAAGATAAATAAGAAATAAAAAGTTATACGATACTAAGGGAGGATATAAATGTTATCGGTTATCGATCGATACGTTCATCCTCCCTGATCAAACGTTTATATTTCACTCAATCACGTGTATTATGTCGAAGATGGCATCATTTACATCTGACACTGGGAGGGCCTCATAGGGCCCAAGGGGTCCCAGAATCTCCACCTGTGTATCCATAAGGCCCCTTATTCGTTTTGTATAATAAGTGCTGCCATCCCAAGATCCGACACTAATCCTCTTATTTTTTTTTTCATCGCGCATTTTTCGAGTGATCGATAGATCCTGATATAAAAAAAAAATTTTGAAAAATATCATGCACTTACGTGCATACGAATACACGAGTTCTATCAATTACACGGTATGGACGAGGAAAAAAAAAACGTCAGCGTTAGGGAGTTTGAAAAATAAAAATTTGTGTAAAATATTTATATCTCCGATAAATAAGCTTAGTTTTAAACCAAAAATTATGAATGTGTAAAATTTCAAAATTGAAGAAAATTGAAAAAATAATTTATAGCCATAACGAATCCTACCTCGAAAGCAGGGAGGCCGTTGACTTCGCGCTCCTTAATTAACGGCAGCTGCATACTTCGCTGCTTGCAAACTCCTTTTTCAGTCCTACCAACGTAGCGAAGTCGGAATCCGCTTTTATCGAAATTATAGAATCTATTTGTACTGCGCATGCGCAGATATAAATTTTTTGCATGTTTTACTTTGATTTTATTTTCCCATCACGCTTTATTTAATCTTCGGTTTTTTTTTTTTTTTGAAAAATAACTTAAAGCGCTTTAATTAGGGTCCGATGCAACGATAAGGCCCAAATTCGAAAAATGATCTCTCTGTTAGGACTTTCTTTTATACTGCAGACGCGCATGCGCGGAATGCACTTCGGGACCGTTAGGAATGCATATGCGTGGACGGATGACTTACGATATATTTTTAAATATATTAAATAAGCCATTGATAATTTCTCATTGAATCTTTATTGTATTGGAATGAGAAGGAATGCTCGCTCATTCCAGAATGATTTTTCTAATTTTCCATCATTCAATCAACAATCGAATTCAATGAGAAATTTCCAGCTGGCTTATTCGACAGATTTTGTATTACGGGATATATTAAAAATTTTGAATCTAACAGTACACATTGATGTAGCATATATTAAAAGATACTGTATTGCATAGAAAAATTATAGGATTACCTTTTCTATTATTTATAACAATTAATTTTCAATTTATTCCTACGTAAAATATGACGTCATTACCGAGGCTGCCTGCGACCGACGAAATAACTATGAACGAATGATGTAAAACCTATTGAGACAGACGATCGATTCCCTATTGGCAATCAATCAAATTGTCAATCACAAAGATGATTACCAATCGACAAATTTGATTTTTTATTAACAACTATTATTTTCTATAAGACAAAAAAAATTGCTACCGACAGCATCCATAAATATTGATCTGTAATACATGAAGGATGATCACACCATACACCAATCTGGTATTAAGAATCAATCGATCGATCAATATCAATCAATGAGCAATATCCATATCGGCCATACGTTCGTATACAGGCTCGAAAATAATTTCAAATTTTTTAATTTTTTTTTTTTTTCTTAAAAACGTTACTATATCTAAAGAACGTTCAACAGTTAACACTAATTTCTGTTATCTGAATCACGAGCTTTTAGTATTGTTGTAAACGACCACCGGGGGCGCGAGGAATATCGTCGTACTCTACATATTTGTTAACTGATAATATATTAGAGCCCACGCGTGCAAGACGATTAGGCAATCTCGGGCAAACAATGGGACACGGCTACCCCCTTTTTTGTATATGTATAAACAGCATAATATAATCGCGCCATAACGAGGCCGTGTTCCACGTATGTTCTTCGAGTCGTCTCTGAATACCGACTATGATTAATTCGGCCTTCCTGTGCTCTCGCTTGTGGCAGTTTCGAGCAGCTGTCGTATGGTCGCTCTTAATAAAACCCAATAACGCGATAGAATTTAATTTTTTTTTTTTCAATAGGCAGCGTCAAAATAAAAAAAAATTAATACCGGTACCGTCGTGAGATTAATGAGAATTATTTTGTTTGCTGTATTTTTTTTTTCTTTCTTTTTTTTTCCTATGGGAATATCAAGAAATTTTGTACCGGGTCAAATTTTCAGAGAATTTTAACGTCGCCGGGAAATATTTCCAGGGCGCGTATCGGACGTTGACACGAAAACCTCAGAAGACGTCTTGGCACCGCACCCTGCACTTAACTCTCGCGATAGCCTAATAGATTGAAATTCTTGGTGTTATCGCGACATTTCATTTGGTCCTCTTGACTCGATTACTGCGTTCTCACAATGCTCTTTTGAATTCTGATTTATCATACTGCTCCATATGTGTAGGTATGATTGTACTGGAAGGGAGTTTGAAAAAAATTTTTGCAGTTTTTTTAATACTATAGTCAAGTTCGAAATGTGTTAAATTTCAAGGAGTAATTTGGGCACGGTTCATTTGGTTCTCTTGACTCGATTAGTGCGTTCTCACAATGCTCTTTTGAATTCCGATTTATCATACTGCTCCATATGTGTAGGTATGATTGTACTGGAAGGGACTTTGAAAAAAATTTTTTTGCATTTTTTAAACACTAGTAAAGTTCAAAATTTGTAAAATTTCAGGTCGTACTTTGGACGCGGAGTTAAAATCCCAGGAGGTGTATACTGAAGAAAATTGTTACTTTTCAAAATTTTGATCGAATACAATTTTTGAACGAGTCTGTACGTTGCCTATACAGAAAATGATGTTCTCTTGTAAATTGAGTTCTTTACCTGATTTTATGAGAGATCTCGATATGGGGTGTCTGATCGGATATCGATCAGGGTTGTAATTTTAACACCCGCCCTTAATAATAGCCCATTACAAAAAGGGGCCCAAGGCCCAAATCGTTCCTAAGTAGTAAACTCCTTTGCTCGCTAGACAGTATACAAAGAATTCGCATTGGCGAATAGACTCTATGAATAATAAAAATTCAAATTTGCAGCAAGAAAAAAAAATCGAACAACATTGCTGCAAGTAGTGTAACCAGCTGTTCTAATCCCAAAATGTCAAACGAACTCAAAAACCTTACACAAATAACTGGCGTCGCCTTAAGTACCCATCCAAAAATATATTTCCTCCCTTTCAAGCCAATAAAAAGAAAGTCACGTACGTCACGTTTTGGAAATAAAACGAAAAACATCCAAAAAGGTCCCATCCCGTTTGTATATACGAAAGCCTGGATGATTTCAACTATTCTTCGCATTACATTTCCAAACAATGAGAAGCGCAGTAAATTCTAATCCGCTTAGAATTACACGAGAATTCCATTAATCGAAAGGAATTGGTTGGCGCGCAAGAGAAAAAAATAGAGAAGATGAAGAGATTTAAAGAAAAAGAGAGAAAGTACCAAGAGGATTAGAACGGAATGCGGTAATTAGGTATTTTATAATCGTCCGAGTGCCGAGTAACGTTAAATAATGTCTTGCGCATGCGCGTGTGCGGGTACCAGCTACCGCGCATGCGCCCTGTCAAATCCACGCGTCACGCGAAGCCTAATCTTTTCTCCCATGGCTCCTGCCCAATTATAAAAAGTCCCTAGCTCCACAAGAAATTCCCTATCGAATAGCCAACAGTGCTCAAAGCAATGCATCTCCTGCAACGTAATTCATTTAGTCCCGATAACTAAATATTTCAGTGGTGCAGTCATGCGGCGTGTTCACTGGTGCGCATGCGCCGATGCACGTGCACTATACCGCATTCCAGAGAATCATTTCACGTGCAATTCCATGTGTATCTCGCAACTCCAGCAAGATAACCAGACGCATCTTGACCATAAGTAAATATCCACTAGAGAAGCTATTAATTTTTAAATATATTCACACAGTTCGGTAGTCTTTAACGAGTATAAAAAAAAATATCCAGAAACGAAAAAAAACCAAAGGGATAAGGACTTATTTAAACCAACCCAAAATATATACAGGGTGGTCTCTTTCGTCTGGTAAAATGTGATTCCGCTGTCAGAGTCAGCCCCAGGCGTTAACGATGCCTTAAGCTCATTTATAACGAGAATCCTCCTGAACACACATTGTGCATATAGAAATCCTCGTTTCTAATAAGACAGTCTGGATAACAAAAGTTGGTTATACCCAGCGCTAACTACCATCCCTATTAGCAGTGAAGAAGATGGGATTAGAGGTGGGTATTAGGGTCACTCGGGACTACCGAATAGAGAGATGCATTTTACTAGTAGGATTAGCCGAACAAGTCCGGCATTGGATTCAGTGAGTTAGTAACTTACTGAATGAGTTAGTAGGTACAGCTAAACCTACTCGGCACTAGGCAAGTCATAACATTTTGATTCTCCTCGTGCTGGGACGAAAGCTTGATAAATGATCCGTCCGTGTTATTTCCCTTGGAACCTTCCAGCATCGACAGCTCGATCTTTTTTTTTTTTTTCATTTCAATTTAATTTAGTAACATTGATAAAATACTTTGCCTCGAAATAAATAATCCAAGAACAGTGACTCTTTATTTTTTGTCTCTTATAATATCGATAGGACGTCGTGCGTGACCAAGAAATTCCTCGTATGCTTCATTCTCTTGGTCAATAACAGCGCATTGAATTAGTTACGGTTATCAATGAGAGGCTTTAGGGACTCTGCGATGCATTTGTGCATCGTCGGCTGTTGCACTATGGACGTACAACGTGCATTCATTGATCGTATATTTATCATAATGGGGTACCGATACTTTGCCCGGCTATGCTTGTGCGCTTTTATTTTATATTTTTCTTTTTTTATCTTTCTCTTCGAGACTCCGAGACGGATCACTAATGCGGGTCTACGTATGCACGTTAAAATTACTCTGCTCCAGCTTGAATTCCGATGCGTTACGTCATTTTTTTTTAAGAACTTATAATTTCACACGTGGTCCATATAAGCTGTGCACACGTGTCCCTGTGTATTTTGTTCTAATTTGATGACAGTCGTGCTCGAAATTAATGAGGGGAAAAAAATTTGATTTTAATGAGATGCATTTTCAACGCATTAAATGTGTGTTTTTTCAGGGTGTTATTTTATTTGAAAAAAAAAAGAAACAGCTACAAGTTTCAATTAAATCGAATGAATTAACACGACTGTGTTACTGGTTTGATTGATTTTATTTTATTTCGATTATAGCCATGTTTCTCTTCAGTGGCTATCGCATTATCGCGCTTATGCAGTTTAATACGGTTGTGCATTCCGCTGCACTTGTATCTGCAATCAGATTTCAGTCGAGACACAATAATAAAGTACCAGAACTTAGTTTTCTCCAATTAATTGTACGAGGTAACATCGTGGGATTTCCAAAAAAAAGTTTCACTACCCTACGTCATTCGTCCCTGGTGCATAGTCATTGCACTGAACATTGAAATGACATTCGCGTAATGACGTTTCTACCGTGGCGCCATTTTGACAGGAGCTTAAACCCTCTTGAAGGACCATCTTTAATTAATGGATTATTCACGCTAATTGTTCTGCCTGTGAAACTGGGTTAAACGATCGTTTGAGTTTTAAGGGAATGCGGAGGAGTAGACTATAGCTGTTGCCCTGCAACGTCACATGTAGCAATAAAGAGAAAGAGAGAGAGAGAGAGAGAGAGAGAGAGAGATGCAATGACAAAAGCCTATAAATTACATCCCTTCCGCGAAATGCATCATTCCTAATGGGCATAATAATAACAACTACGACAGGGACAACGGCGGAAAGGAGACAAGCATCTCGCCTCTTCAGTCTGATTAACACGCATGTGCAACAACTACAACAATGTTCAACGCTGTTCAATCGGTGCAACAAGCTCAAGGATTAAATAGCAGATGCAGTTTTAAGTCTTTGAGCTTCGCATTGCCGCCGTTATATTTTCGTGGCGCACGTACATAGCCGTGTGCGCATGCGCGCGCGCGTGCCTAACCAGCCCCATTAGAAGTAATTTAGTTCGCCGAGTGTCGAGCGGCTAAGAAATTCTCACGGAAGACAATAGTCATTAAATCGTTTAACGTAATTGGCAGTCAGTAAAATTTCAAACACCCTGTATACGATCCTCCTACTATTATTAATATAATAGGCACAGCGTATCTATCTACGAGTAAGTGCACATTGAAATATACAGATGGCGTCACTTTTTCAAATTCCCATTATCGCGTTATTTTTCATCGTTAATGCAGCTTTCGCACTTTTTTTTTTTACTCTTTATCAATCTCGCGCAAGGCTGTTCTATTTATTAGTCTTGTGCGCGCATGCGCAGTGTTCTTGCATCTAGATTTATATTAGGAATTGCCGTACGGGAAGACGCATATTACTCAACCGTAATTTCGGTCGTTCATTAAGAAGCAGCAAGTAATGAACATACTGAGGACGTTAATTAATGTTCAGTCAGCATTGAACACACGCGTACCAACCTGACCCGTCTGCAAGACTGAGTTAAATAAATGATAACAATTACCTAAACAAAGCCCGATGCATTAAGTTGCTCGATAAAAAAACAAAATAATTTCAAAACTGCAACCGTTATGGATGAAAAAAAAATAATAATAATTTATACAATAGCTCGAACGTCATTTTTTTGAGTAATTAATCAAACGCACTTTTTTTTATACCGCCAGGTGTAATTTCGTCTCATCACTCACATACGCAATTCCGTGGAATTGTCTCGGACGAGATTTGTTTGTACACGGACGAATGAAACTAGGATTTTTTTCTAGTGCTTTTTTTTTGACCTTTTTTTTTCTATTCTTCTAATCGTGACGCGCATCTTTCCTTACAAAGTGTTACGAGAGATAGGATGGCACTATCTGTTCGAATCTACATACGCGCTTAGATAATCGTAAGCGATGTAATTGCACAATAAAAAAAACCTGTCGCTACAGCGCACGAAATCAGTGATGCATTCGTATGCTATAAATGGTAGAGAATTTTTTTCTAACGGGAAATCATTGTTGATAAATTCATTTTTTTTTTTTTTTTTTTTTTTGAAGGCGCCTGTACCTGTTTTGTAATGGTTTCATAATAAAACAAACACGTGATAGGGACACCGTCTAAATATCATAGATGACCCTAGTGACCCAGTCAGACAGCATAGATACTTATCTATGATAAAAAATGGGCAAATAGATAATTTTATTCTTTTATCAATGGCGATACAGTCCCGGTCAAAAAGTGTCTATTTCATCGTGAAAATTCAATATTCGTTTACACGACCGTCTCTGGAGATGTCCCCTTATCGCGTACAGGACGTAACTGAAAAAATCGACACATATGACACATGTGTTAGCGCGTATGTGTAATCGCGAGAGTAACGGGTCCGCGTGATAACGCGTGCTCTAAAATCGCTGAACTTTGTCATTTATCATTCGCGCTTTTATATATTCACGCGCACACGTACGGAGGAGGAAAATTTATTAGGTCGATATATATATATGTATATATAAATACTCTAGTCAGACTGTATTCTATATTCTGCCTGAAGAGAATATAATCGCCCGAGACGTAACTATAGTAACCGATCTATAGTATGTATGTATGTAATAACATATGATACGCGTAGTCTATACCCCGTACACGCATGTCCTATATTAGGATTGCAGTTGCAAGATTTATGCGAATTGCTAATACGCATTTGATTGGGCAGAATTTTTTTTTTTTTCAGCCATCCTAATTCCCTGGAATCTAGTACTTCCTTCGCGTTAACGCTTTGCCTGTCATTACGTTTACTACTTGTTACGTTACTTGGTCTGCGCATGCGCCCTGTTACCGATGCGCCAGCGATACGAGCGAATTTTCACTGATTAGAGAAAATTGCTAAATCGCACCAGACACTTTATTACCGCTGTACGGTCGTTACGACTCGTAAACTTGAGATTTTTGAAATAAATTTTTGAAAAAAATTATTCTTCCCCTGCCCAAGTGCAAAATGTGCGGGCAGGTCGGTAGAAATGGAATTTTCGAAAATGAAAATTTATTTTCATTCTACGGGTCATTCGTATATTTATATAATTGAAAAATATAAAAATTTCTAATTACGAGAAACAAAACAATTTTATCCGTATTACTCCCGATCGAAGGGAACGAAATCTCAATGCCAGGCTATCGGTATCAACCTCCTCACCCCGGGTCAAGATGACCCATGTTTCTACGAATTCTATTTTGATTATTGCGGTAATCGTCACATCGATACTCAATAACGGTAAATTTACGGGTGCATATGATTTGTTATTTATTAATTGATTTTGACTTTTTTTGTGAAAAAAAAATTCCAATACTTTTACCCTACGTATGAGATCACACATGAGATTTGGCATAAGTCCCTACTCCATAAGAATGTCATATGTGAATTCATACGTGTTATACACGTATGACGTTTCTGTAACCGAAAATAAATTCATTTCCCAAAATAGACGGATTTCGATTGGTGAACCGAGTATTTACACGAAATTAAGTCTGACCTTTGACCTCCTCCTTGAAACCCTTCATTTTTGTCAATGATAAAATAATCATCTCCCATACGTGTAAACATGTGTGTAAACTCAAACACATTAAACGACTCGACGCGTTTATCGATAATTTTACGAAATCCATGAGCCATGAATATTTTTGATGAATGGACAAGTTCACGTTTCGAACGGTCAATGTTGAACTTTGCGTGATAAGAAAAAAATTTGACAGCATCCACAAGATTGAATTCCTAGTAATACAAAATTCTCAAGATTAAGTTAACAATGAAAATTTTTAAATCTAAAATAATCAATTTTATTTTCATCGCGTCAACTCCTATTTTGCTACTTGAATGTTTACGCACCGTTGGATGCTGGGATATCTGGTATCCTCTTAAAAGGATCCCATCCCTGTACCAATCTGTATCTCATGTGTGTACATATGCATTTTTTGTCTCTCTCTTTTTATACTTCCTTTTTTTTTACACCACGTCTCGTCAGCGGCGCCTTTCGTGTCAGACACTTTCCCATGTAGACTCTTATTGACCTATCGGTCAATCGCAATGGGAAAAGCAGCTACCAGTCTCGTTGGAATTGGCCCACCCGGTATATCATTTTGTAAATTCCTTTCAGGCCGCACTACGTGTATACGTATAATAATAAGCGTCACTGACTATGGATACGTTAGGAGTGCGAAAATTTAATATATTATATTCAAGCTAACTCCCCACAGCTTCCGGTTACCATCTCAATGGATTTTCTATGAGTTTTATTGCTCGAGAAATGCTCACCCGTGATGCGGTACTGCCTGGACTACATTATCGATATCCTGGACTGCTCTCTGAGAATATCTGGCTCCAGATTCAGGTTCCTGGTGCGTAGGATTCGCCAGGAAGAGAAATGCGGCAGCCAGCAAGGAAAAACCAGCCTTGTGCACCAGCATTATTATCCTTTACACAAATCCCACGACGTTTTCACACGACTTCCGCTTTGGCCGATGGCCTTCCGCCCAGCCTCCCCTTATCCGATTTTCCGATTTTCTTGCATCTGTGTGCTTTTTATTTTTTTTTATTTTTTTTCTCTTTCTCTCCTTATCCTCTTCCCTCTCCACGTGCCCTCCTCGGCACTTTGTAATCTGTTGAGATCAATTTGATCTATATGATCGATATGATCTTTGATCGATCCTACTGGTACAACTTGACTACGAAATATGGATGGATTTTTCAGTTTTTAAAAAATTTATTGATCTCTCTTGCTCTTATATTTTTATTGCGAATTTTTCGTATTCGGCATGAAAATTATTTTTGGATTCTTTAAAAAAAATTGCTTTTGCTCTTTGATCGATTCTGAGAATATGGTTGGCGGTATTGTCTTTCCGGAAGCTCCAAATTAGTGTGACACGATACACTATCAGCTGTTATAAATGTCGAGTTTATCTGTGAAAGATGATACTAGGAGAAAAATGGCTACACAATGTGTGATAATTGTTCAAAACTTTTTCTTGGGCAGTTTCGATACGTTTTTATCTGACAGGAATAATGATATTTGTATTTTGAATATTTTTGCAATAATTTTTTTTTTTTTTTTTTCTTATGGGTTGTGTCTGCAGACGCGTGAAAGGCTGAAAATAAGCAGCGCGCTCAGAGCGATACAGGTTCTGCAATTTTGAACGAGTCTCGGGTCGTAAAAGCAAAACTAGTCGTTCAATGATTCGAGTGTGCAATTGCGTCTGCTCTCCTTCCACAAGGAGAAAGTATGCAGGTAACGTGGATTTCTTTAGAATGATAAAACGCACCTATGCTAAATATTATTTGCATAATGCCTGACCGGTAAATTATAGTGTAAACATGATTTGTCATCATGTTGCCAGCACTGTAATTGCCTTTCCCTCGTTACACGAAAATTCCGTATCGTTAAGAAAGATCAAAAGAAAAAGGAGAAACTCATTAATTCAATAAAAAAGCATAAGGAAATAATTACTGCCAAAAAAAATTGAGACATATAAAAATTTCGAAAAAAATTCCAACAATTAATTTTCATTTCAAAAACTGAACTATCCATCCAAATCTGTAAACCATTGCCCAGACCATGACGGATCACAAAATCACTTACTTTGTCAACGACAAATCAAAGCCAGCGATAAGGCCCGAAGAGATACAGGTGCGAGGCTCGACCAATAACAATAGGGCGCGCGAAAATCAGTTCAAATTTGAATTTCGTGAACGTAAAAATCCATAAGAATCACACAAAAAAAAATTTGAATAATCCAAAACGAAAAATATCTTCATGAAAAAAATATCTTAAAAAAAATCCTCTTCCCAGCTATCACCGTTTCTGGGACATGTTCCCGACGATTCCGTCCGATCTCGTGCGTTCGTACAATTTCGTGTCGTGTCGGGACCGCTCGAGTAAAGGATCCCTGGTTAAGAAGGTGCGTCGACGGGACTCGACACGGGACTGAAGACTCGTAAGAACAGCTTGCACTCCAGAGTGCCCCAACTCATCCCGAACCAGTACCAGCCTCTCTCATCTACACTCTCTCGTCCAAACACATGAGCATATGTTCAACACACATATCTATATCAGTACGTAGTTCCCTTACTCTTCCGTACGTTTTACTAGTTCTGCCTCCTTCATATGTAATAGGCCTCTCTCGGCTCTCCGCTTGTCTTTTTCATGCCTCGACTCATCTCCCTCCGAGATACGATAGTCTCCGCCACTGATACCAATACCGAGTCTCGTGCACGTGAGTGTCCTCGACTAATGAACTTGGTGCGTGTGCGTATTGACTCATGAGAACGCGTGAACACTTCAGGCGTCAACTTCCAACACGTCCTTTGGTAAAGCACTTTTTGGAAATACCAGAACTTGTCAAATTTAAAAAATTGCTTTCTCACGGCACTTTTAATTTTCACATTGAGTAATACTTAAAACTGATATCGAAACCGTGATAAGATTCTGACTATCCAAACGAGTGATTACGGAGGAAGAACAGGTGACTTTAATGCCTGTGGCGCTGCTGACGAGATTCCCAAGATAAGACAAATTCTCTCAAGGGTCAAGGGTAAATGGCTACTGGCTATTGGCGAACTCTCGTGTGTGCTTATAGAAGCCTGAGAAGAAGTTCGTGTCGAGCGCGCGATAAGACCCATAGATAATCGCTAATGAGTCGCCGCGGAAACGCGTTTAACCGAAAAGTGCGATGACACGCGGATTGGAAGCTACGAGCTCCTCCTATTTACTCCATGGATAAGGAACTAGGCAATGGTCGGCATAATTGCTACGAAGTACAGCACGTCAGAATATACATATATATTAAACCGTATTTACAGGGACACAAATCATGGGACATCGATAACACGGAACGTGTACAGTTTTATGATAGCAAATTAGCACGTGCGCAGAAAACGAGTGCGCAACAGTCCTTCTGCGCATGCGCGTACCTTGAAACGAATAACAATGCAGAGTCTCATCCTCGACGAAAAGATCCTTCGAGAACATGTGTCGATGTACTTTTGTTCTTTTACCAGCTTTTTTATCTTCGTTCAATTTTAATCCCTCTGTGGTTTCATTCAAGCATCCACAGCTGCTATATCTACCATCGGGAGCGAGCATAATAATCCGAAGTGGATATCCAAAATGAAAGATGGCCGCCGCCGCCGCCGCGAGACAGGAGGCACGGGTAGAGGTGGAAACCGAGACTGACATATGTATACATATGTAAAATAAAAAAATATCAAATAGCTCCCACCTAGTGGATATATTAACACTCCCAGCCACGTGGAGGCATCGACTAAGGATCCAGGATGCGCGATGTTAAATGACAACACGAAGATATTGTTAATGGGGACGCATAAAACGTATCCTGAACACAGCACTGGTATGCCACGGTCTATACCAACCATAAGATCTTTGATAATGTCCCTCAAGACGATGCTCAATCTTGCGTGAGTAAAATCGTTTAGACTAACTCAGCTGATAATTAAGCTTGGTATTGGTTGAGTTAGGCGCGCGTAGTTTCATTTTGTAGCTATGAATTTGGACGCCACCGTTTCACACGAATTTTTTGTGAACCGCAATGATTTTCGAAAAATCACGATACGTCGTGACTCCGCGGTTTGCTGGAGTAAAATATAGAACGTGACTCCACGCTATGGTCTCACGTGTTGTTTCAATTTTTGCGTTGCTCATTAAAGAAGGGTTTACGATACACTACGTTTTATTGGTAGCATAAACCATTGTCCTTACGCATGCGCAGTTTAATGGGATTCATTGTAAGCGCGCATATCGTTAACGTTTTATTGACTCTGCTTACGGCTAGAATCGCTAAATATAAAGAATCGCTTTGAATTTCGTGAAAGCGTCGACCGTGTCCCGTGGCAAAGTCGAGGCGTGGAATAAAAATTGAGAAAAAGAAATTAACGAAAAAGATATACCGTGTGGCCAAAAAAGTAATGCCAATGCACTCGTGACTATATGTGTGCACTGTTTGCACTCGAGCGAGTTAAGAGACCGAGGCGACACCGGAAGTGAGTTTAATGTACCGTGCAAAAAGGGCATGAGTCCTTACAGACTGAAAGAATGAACCGAGACGTAGGTAGAATAATTTTGAAAAATTAAAAACAATTAATTTTTCATTGTCAACACTGTATATGGGCACGATCTTTCGTTCGGGATACTCTGTGATTCATATCCTCTCTCGATAGAATAGGTTGTACCGATTGACACTGCTGGTCCAGATGGTCGACATCGTAACGGGAAGCTGGGAAGATGAGATTCTGTAAAGGTCTCTAGGTCCCACGTGACCCATGGTTCTCTTTGTCACCTTTGTGTCATATTTCTAGGATGAGAATTATGAAAAATGATTAAATCGTTTTAAACGTAAGTGATGCTGGGATACAAAATGGTCCAGAGTTTAAATAATTCGCAATTAATTATTGATAATAATAATATTTAGCCTGACGGTTTCAATTTGGTTCTCTGCAATTTATCTCAAGTTGGGAACCAGTGCTCTGATCTCTAGACTTGCGTTTTGTGAAGACTGGCCACACGAGTAACGGGTATTCACTGTCACATTAGAATTGCCAGGAGATAGCATGTTAATAAAATTGCTTAGAGTGTCGAAAAAAAAGGAGAAACTGATCTCAATATCATAATAAAGTAGTACGTCATCTTAAGAACCCTTGACCAATCAGCAGGACATCAAGAGAACTGTATTTAGAAAATATAATTATGCTCTCCCGAGATCTTTAATATATTTTTTTCCGAAATTATCACTTTTGAAAAATGATTTATTTCCCGCGTTCATCCATACCCGTAAAGCGTAGTCCGATCTTGGATCTTTCAGTCTGAAGAATTTCGAAGGGAAGCGCCAGCCGCGTCGCGTTACACGGCTCAGCGCGCTCGAGGAATTCATGCAAAGAAACCATAACTCACTAGAAAATCCATATTGTCCTTAGAATAGATATTAAGTAGAATTGGGCTGTATAAATAATTAAAAAATAAAAATAATAGCAGCGACATCAGAACAATACGTGTGGTCCATAGGACTGAGATGTGGCTGGAAACAAAAACCTTAAGGCGCATCTCCATATTACGAAATATACATGTATTGCGGTACAAGGAGATACATTGATAAATGCGTAAGGCATGTAGGTACTGGTTGAAAATAATGAAATAATTTCACGGTGATTACCAGCATCCCGGTCCATCTTGGCAATCCTCATGTAGGCGAGATCCTAGGGAGCAAGCGAGACGCCGTCTTAAGGCGCCATGAGTATAATCCTCTCCTCATGAAGCGACATACGAGTTATTCTCGCAAACACGATAGACAGTGATTACCGGTAGCGAAGCAGGACGTCGTGGTGCCTTGCGCGACGCCGCGACGCTGCTTTGCTCCCTACACCTGTAATCATCGTATAGACGACGAGCGTCGTCGAACTGGTCTACATGCCACTTTACCACGAGGACTCGTATGCGCGGGATTTTTGAATTTTTTTAAGCCAGTAATTTCTTTCATGTTGGCACCTTGTTTTCTACTAATAATCTCGTGTGCTTACATTGCGCTTGTGTCTGGGCACCGGGACGCTGCGCGACGCGTCGCGTCGACTGGTTCCGTGTGAAAGATCAACAGTACCTACCTTCCTGATAAGCTAGGCCGTTCTGTATCTTTTTTTTTCTTTCTCAAGTTTTTATCACTCAAACTTTGCTAAATGTTTATGTTGGTAATAAGGCCAAGGATATTATTGTTTTATGCGATTTAATAAGATAAGACTGAGTTTGTCTCAGTCTCGTTATAATTATCAGTGATCTAGATCATTTTTGCCTTTATTCTCTGTAGTAAATTATTTCGCTTTTTTTTATTGCGATTTCATCTCGTGCATACAGTGCTTGATAAGCTTGTAGACGCTGCATCTCTCGTAGATAAACGAACTGCAGGTTTTCAGTCCTGAGAAAATTATGAAAATCGCCATAGATTATGTGCAGATTAAACGCGAAGGTTTTATCAGTTGATAAGATTTTATTTTAAACTACTGCGCATGCGCCTACATTATGATGGAAGATTGCGTTTTATTGGCCAATTTTGTCGTATGTGGGATTCGTCATGATTTCTCCACTTTAAAGGTATCGTGATCGGTTGACCTTCGACCTGCTTTATATAATTACTTGATTGATTAGTGAATTTCGAAATTCTTCTCGCTGTGTTTGGTACTCGTGCAATTAGATATTTCTAGGTTAGGTCACGTCCCATAGACACTTCCGGTTTTGGGTTGGGCTCAGCGAAGGAGGTCAATTGGGATCTTAATTGAGTATCATTATACAATTTCGAATTGTATTGTTATGATTTTTTTGAAAAAAGAAGCTCGATGATTAAAAGCATAAATTTGCCTCGTGATTCTCTCCCTTAAGCTGCTGTGGACTGTGAGTTATTTCGTGTTTTTTTTTTTTTTTGTAATTTTTATATTCTGGAATTTTTTAAATCGATTTTTCAACGAATGCTTCAGTGATTGGTTTTCGAAATTCTTTGTTTACTAGAACCACAATGACGAGTGACTCGAACTATCATTAATTCAGCGTGTGTCAATGATGACGTAATGCGTGTTACGCCTAATTGTACTGTCAACACAAACGTATTTGGCTAGTTGACTTTTCGAGGATATTGTAAACACGCCATAATGATTCCTCAAGAATTTTTCTCTAAACTCAAAATGTTTGCCAAACTGTCGTGCAATCAATTTTTTTTATATTGAATTCCATTGAAATTAAAAGTGCTACCTAGAAGATCAACCTCACAAAATTTCCTGACACATAATATACGTAGACAGCATAACTCGAGTAATTTTTGCGGAAAATCCCCAAAAAATGCATAAATTATATTCTGTATTGTTAACAATAAACAAAAAAGTTACGTTCAACAACAATATAACAATTGTTGTTAAATAATCATTTTTTCTTCTTTGTACTTCCCTTGACTTTACTCATCTGTATTTTATTCGCTTCCGCAAAATATGCCGATCTCTTGGCGTAAGCCTCGTTCATAAGATTTTTTCTTTGTTCTAATCGACTCTGATAATAATTCAACAGCAAAGAATTCCGTTCTTCCTGTCCCTTCATCAATTGCTCCATTTCCTCCCAGAAGACTGACTCAGATTGTTTAAAGTCGAACAAGTCAATGTTTCTCAAGTTACGCAGCATCTCTTCGTCGTTGTCGTTTTTCAACCACCGACTCTCCTCCTCCTCTTCCTTATCAATGTAAATACTGATATCCAATTTTGGCAGAAACTTGTAAATATCCTTCGGCGGCGTCAGCGTTCTGGTTTCGACTATCTTTAACAATGGAAACCAGGATCCATCTGTGTGACTCGACGGACGACTTTTTGGCACAGCGTGACCACTCGGCGAGATCGATACTGCAGGCTGTGACATTATCGACGCGGATATTATTAGGCAATTGTCGTTTAAAAAGTTTTCTCTCAAAGTTCTGCCACGCTGAAGTCTTCCAGGCTCGTTCCTTTCCCACTCTGCCTTTACCTTTGCCAATTCCTCTTCTTTTGTCTTATCTTCTACAACCTGGAATTTTCAAAAAAAAATTACAAGCAATGGGTACCCCTGCAATGACGTCGTGCAACTGATTTACTAGTAAAATTAAATATGTTTTACCTTTACGCCACTGCCAACGTCGCTGACTGTCTGTAAGATCCAATATGGATTTTCGGGGGTGTATGAAAAGTCTGAGCTTCTTTTCGAAATTTGCCTCAGTCTTGACAATTCCGGTTTGGACAATTTGGTTCCGCCTAATGACGACACTCTGAGACTTTTCCATGAATAGACTGTCTCACGTCTCTTCATGCGCTTCACCACTGACCATTCGGTCTCTGTCAATGGCCATGAATCATTCAGTACATAGGCTTCCAAATAATATTTTTCTACTTCCGGTACTGTTACTTCCGTGACACTTTCTTCCTTGGATAATTCCTCGATATTTTGATTCAAAAACACGTGTGGTAATATGACAACGGAAGTGCCTTTACTCTCTGATATAACGTGACCTTTTTGATTTATCACACGAAATTTTATTTCTACCATTTCGTAGGAAGTGACCAGTCGAAAGGAGACGATACTTTTTATTTTAGCTTCGATTATCCATCTCGCTATTAATTTTTCTATATTAGGAATGTAATTGTTTGACAATTCAGCCAGCCACAAATTTGGAATTTGAGTTTTTTCGGAAATCGGTTCGGGATCGTCGTTCATCGTATAGAACACGGATTCGCCTTTCATAGTTATAATTTTGAGTGCCCAACTGAGTTCTTTGAATTTTGAATTTCCACTCCAACCGTATCCAAAAATTGTGTAACCATACTTCGTATGTTTATAATGCATCGGTACTACGTTATTTATTATTTTTTCTAATTCACGTCCAGTATCGTTATTGAATACACGCAGAGTGTAACTCGGGAGATTGACGAAGAGATTCAAATTCGGAAAGACCGATTCAAATTTCGCGGGGTTTACTACGAGGCGTACGATGGGAACCCATTGGTCCTGGGTGACGTTTATCAAGATTCCTTTGCACTCCTGGATCGATAGGACATGTTGAAAATCTTCTGAGCAGGGATACCAACTTTTAAATCTGTTATCACGGTTAATCGTATCTCTGACGAGTTGATGCCATATCGATTCTTTTTGTGCATAATCCAACGACTCGACGATCCTCCCGAGATCATCCAGGATATGGAAATGCTCCTTATGCGTCGGATCGTGTTTTTTTTTGTAGGATCTGACAAGGATCATACGGAAGAAGGATTGAATTATGGTGGCAGCCCTGTCGTAATCCACCGGGATGAATTCCTGCTCTTCGATTTCCTGGTCTTTCGAACCTCGTTCAATTATCTCGATTAAGAATCCACCTGGCGGCGAACTCGAGAAACGGACGAGCGATAGTTCTGATTCTTTGGGATACGTTTTCATTCCTCCGTAAGGATCGATGAAAAATATTCTCAGGGCTCTTTGAGCGTCGATAAGATCGTTCGTTAAATTTTCCTCTACCGCTTTGTGAAGTTCTTCGAGAAAAAAATGGTGTATCGATTTTTTCAGGGAAACCTCAAATTCCGTGGTTTTTATATTTTCGTCTTGCGGCATGTAAATTTTATAGAGATTCTTTAATTTTTCTCTGTAATCAGCTTTGCCGAATACTTGAAACGCGTTGATGGTTCCGATAAATAATTTTCTTGCCAATTCATCGAGTCTTTCGGATTCCTTCGTCATTAGATCAAAAATCTTCTGCCGATTTCCAATATAAAAAATGGTGTCTGACGATATAGTCAAAAAGTAGGAAAATTTCGAGCGAATAAAAATTCGAAAAATATGTCGTCCAGGGTCAACTTCTAGGACGGTAGAGCCAGTACCGTAAGTCCTGATAACAGCCAGAGGAAAGTTTCCCGGGAGTCTCTTAAAAAAATTAGCCTTTAGCACGGCTAAATACGAATAATTCGCTGTGCCAGGATCCGACAATGGCGGAAAAGCTTGCATGGCGGTAAAATTCAAAAGCAAAAATTTAACCTCCAACGAATCCACAAATAAGTACAAAGGTTCGTTTCGAGATTTTGACAAATCATGCCGCCACTTGAGCGATTCCAAAAATATATTCGTATCTGGTTTAACCTCCTTCCTGGTATCCCTGGTAGTCTTCCTGGTGTCCCTACTTCCGGTTCTCATTTTCTCATCGTCCTGCACATCCGGCAGTATATTAGAAACACGCGCGAAATACAAAAAGTGCCAGGACTTATAAAACAGTTGAATTTTCATAATGTACGACGTCATCTTATTAAAGTCGCCCCATAAACTGATATCAGACACAGATCCCTTATCGTTCAAACTTTCAATCGGAAACGGATCAGCCACCATCTTTGTCCGATTCTTCCCGACGTTCCTCACTTCCGGTTCCTCGATCCAGTCGCCTTTCGCATTTTCATCAGACTCGTAGGTATAAATTAAACTTTCCTTGAATTCCCTCAGGGGACTGACCATCTTTAAGCAGCGTATCGGGACGAAGTACTCGGCGGCGTCGATTAACCCGTGACGAATGGACCAGTTTAGCCAACGGTATAATTTCCACTTGGCCAACGGAGGTTTTACCTTCAAGGAATTTATTCTCGTCAATTTCCTGCGACCTGTGACTCGCGACTCTCTTCCTTTTCATTTTTTTTCTCTCTCTTTTCTAAAACTTTTTTCTTTTCCTCCCCCAATCAATTTTACCTTTGACCCCCTCGCCCACCCATTCTCTGACTGCCCTACTTCTCCACCTTTGCCACCTATCCCCTACCCCCCTACACCCCCCCTGCTTTTCTACAGTACAATATCGATTGCTTGACGCGTCGAAAGCGCGAGAGAAACAAAATAGCTGAAATAGCTATTATTATCTTTTTAATGGGTGTATTACTTCCGTCGGATCCAGTGGGATGTCCCGGGACAATTCGATATATACTGGGTGGCTCCAACACGGTGCTATTCCTGGGACATTTAAAGCCGCAACGTCTCGCATGTCAGTCAGTGTCGCGAAAAGAACGACGGGTGACGGATTTTCGAGTGCGTTTATACTTTTTACTTCTGGCTTCGCTCTTTTCGATGCCGCTGATTTCTTTGTGGTTGATATGTCGGTGCTTTTTTCGGCTTCCCGAATTGGCCACTCGAAATGCTGGGCGTACTTTGTTAAAAACTCCCATTTGTCCATCGGAGACAAATGGGACGTATCTAGAGACAGTCCGATCCATCCTGTAAATATAAAGGTATTGTTTTAGGCTGTAGAGAGCGTTTAAAGAAATTTTGAAAATTTATACATTTTCGAATTTACCGGTAAAACATGCAACTGGATCGAAGTCTCGTATTTCGTTATTCGTCGTCCAGGACATCGAAGCTATTTTTAATAAAGCTTTGGACAGTATCATTGGCCATAATTCAAAATTATTTCCCGTACGTGGTAAAAGTACGTTTCCATCTTTATCAACGGGTATCATGTCGTCTATCAAGAAACGTCGCCAAAATCCCATGTAAAATAATCGTACGACGTATTTGCCTGTTTCAAGATTTTTTTCATCGATATATTAAGTCCTCGATGAAAATCCTTATGGGTCAAAGTTCACTCTTAATCACCGTGGGAATTAAACGTCGGATTATGATTAGCAGATTTTCCGGCTTTGTTTAAAGAATAAACGTACAGCCAACCTTGCCAAGCTAAAGCACTGCCGAGCCATACGAAATTATTTGATTCTTCGGCTACTTGTAAACCATTACGGCCATAATGCTGTAGATTTATCATCGTCGATACGAACCATCTAACGAACTGTGTGACAAAGGAAGCAATAAATATTAATAAATAGACGCGTAATACGTATTTTTATAAAAGTATTAGTAAGTCACAATTAAATTGTGAATACTTCGCTGTGAAGAATATGCTTATTGTTCTCAATGAAATCTGGAAAATCCACTATGGGTACGTAGACGACTGGGGCGTCCTGAGTAAAAGTTTATATTACGGTTGGTATCGGTCTGATATATATTTTTGTTATTTTCTATGGAGAAAAACTAACCGTTAATCCTGTCAATTTTGATGCTCTTTCCCAGGCATACGGTTTCAAGGATGCTGGCATTATCATCGGTTGCGTGTCTTGAAATTTTCCGTCTGGACCATCTATAGAGATTTAAATACTAACGGTTTAAAAAGGTGCGTAAGTATATCTTTGAATTGAGGTACTTTTTGGACTCTCCCACTTCTCTGTGTTTAACTCGGAATCCAGCCATTGTGGCCACGGGACGGATTGTATCGGATCAGGATGAGATATCATAGATTGAGGCTCGAACGACGTCCTTTTCGATTTCATTGACATTTTTCTAATAAATAATTAGAATTTTACTGCAGTTGATATACTTTAAGTGTAAACTTTGATACAATCTGTCTAGAATGGATAATGAACTTAGCCACATGTTGCAATTAAAAATTGAAGCGTTCTAGCAATCGATATTACCATCGATAGGTAACAGGCTGTCGAGAATACGAAGATGTTTCAAGAGTCGCTACATAGATGGCACTGAAGACTGGGCGTTCAATCTATATCAACATGAATTCACAAAACACGCTCCAGATAACTGAGCGTCTCGCATTACAATACGAGCTTTAAGTTCTATCAAAGGAAGAAGAGTGCTCAATCATCTTTTCACCTTTGAGAGAAATAATCCATGGCAGTGCTGCTCTTTTTATGTCGAAACTAGTCGTGATAATTATCTGCCTGGATGAGAAACGTACTAATTGGAGTGTGATATATTTAGCGAAGCAGTTTACAGTTAGTTCCTTAATTGCGCGCATGAGCTCTGCCAGCCTCCGGAGAGTTTATATGTAGCACGTTCCACGTTTGAAACATTGATTACGAGCCGAGCATACGGACTGGACGGATCAGCTGTCAAAGTACTCCAGAACGTATTAAATTGTTGAAAACAGTCGGCAGTACTTCGCGATTCAAAGTGTATTGAAGCTGTGAGATTAAACTGATAAGTGACAATTTATAAGAAGAGAGGTAAGATAAAGTTTTAGGTGTTTTGGTCGTTTCTGTGTTTCACTTTTTTCCTTCTTCGTAGACATTTCAGATATCACTCATAACTGATATGACCATCGAACAAGTAGTCAGTTCTTCTTCAATCAATGTCAATGAGTAATAACTGAAAATATTCACCAGTTAATTTTATTTTCTACTCCGTATCCAGCAATCCGTAGTATCTGTAATAGTCAAAATTGTTGTGTGTATTTTGTTGATCATGTGGCTAGTATAAATATTATTCATGATGTCTAGATTTACACGGGAACTCCATTATCTTTTTATGCTATAAGATTGTTCCTTTACCTTTAATGTTATGCTAATGTTGCATTCTTTCAAGCTTAGTCAGATTTACTCTGAATCATGTAACAAGAACTTATGCATAAATGACAGACTCCATAATCATAGGTTGCCTTTCTGTTAGGTATAACGATGTCAGTTTACAATTTCTTTTTAACAGCTCTCTTATCATTTATATAAATTAATTATTATACATTTTGGATTATTTACTTTCAGTCATTTATTTTCTTACTTGTTTAGAAATGTTTACTGGTAGTGGTGGCAGTTTCATAAGTAAGCCACCAAGAGGATGGTTACATCCCGATCATTTGCTGACCAAGGAAGGAGTGACATATGCTGTTAGAGTAGGCATTGACAAATTAATCTCTATACACTACAAATTGTGCATGCATTTTTTTTACTATAAACCCCTTAATGTTTACAGTACATTGGGTGCCTAGAGGTCTACACTTCTATGAAAAGTTTGGATTTTGAAACAAGGTCCTCGGTAGCCAAGTAAAAAAAATCATATCACTATATAACGAAAATGCGAAAAAGAAAGAAGAAGCTAGATATATTTATTCCATCTCTATTTTCAACTTATTTTACAGAGAATGCATTAATAGGGTATGTGAAGCGGCAGGATTAAAGACTGCAGACAAAAAGAGGAGGGTCGGTGTTATTTTTGTGCTAAAGAAAAAAATATATATTTAAACAGTCCAGTCTCGCAACTATACAAATTTTTTCCCTATATTTAGGTGGACAGAAAAGTTATAAGGTCAATATCGGATAAGCCGTGCATGGAACACGCGGGTACAAATATAAATCTGACCATTAGTAGCTGCAGTTTAGCATTAACAGCGCTGGAAGGTGGAAAAGTAATAGCAAAACATGACATGCCCCGTATATCATTTGCTTCTGGCGGAGACACTGTAAGTAGCTTATTATAATACTCCGTGTACTCTGTATACTCGAATTTAATAGGACACCAATGTCGCATCTCGTTATAACGTATTAATTCACTAGGAAACGCTAGACTTTGTGGCTTACGTAGCAAAGGACGTGCACGAATGGCGCGCTTGCTACGTTCTAGAGTGTGGCGGTGGCTTAGCGCAGGATGTAATCTCTACAGTCGGCCAGGCATTTGAGCTAAGATTCAAGGAATTCCTAACAAAACCTCCAATTTATCAGTAAGTCTCTTGGTTAAATTAATTCCACGTGTGTTTGACGGATTACCGTTAGTTCTGTTCCTTCTGCCTCCATCAGCCCCTCATTAAACGGTATGCGAGATGCCGATAGAGATTATTACAATGATCTGCCTGGCAAAGTACCTCCTGATATCGGACCGCCGCCCGTACCTCCCTTGCCGACAACCGCTTCTACGTTGCCAACCCTGAAGCATCACTATTTGAATCAAAATCAGGTCCCCGGAACTAGCGTTCAGAGTACGTCACTTCCTGATCCGCAACCCGTTAGCAGAGGTAGGCAGCCCGTGCATTGTCCAGGTAATTCCCTGAAGTAGATTTAGCGATACGGTTCGAATCTGCACCTAACAAGCGGGACTCGGGAGGTAATTGATTTTCCTTGGTACCATAGAGATTGGAAATTTGATTGATTTAAATTCCGATGATACCGCGCCCAATTTTAATCCAATGGCCGAGCACAATTACGTGAATGACACCGTGATTGCGGCAACACGAGAAAATCGCCGGGAGCCAATGTCATTCTTTGATGCGTTCGACATGCGTGAGTATATGTCTATAATATTGGTAAACTAGGTCAGACTGGCGAATACGGTTGTTTGAATTATTTTATTATTTTCCTCCAGAACCGTTTAACGAGACCATGCCGGAATTTAATAATTTAAGCCCAAGATCTCAGAGGTACCAACTGAAACAGGAAGTCTGGTTCCACGGATGCGTTAGCCGTTTCGAAGCGGAGTCAATGCTTACAAGGGTGAGTACTGGAGGAACTCAGAGAATCCATATTGAAAGTCAAATTTGAAAATAAAAAATTGTTACCTCAAGGATGGAGACTTTTTGGTAAGGGAATCCCAAGGTTCGCCAGGACAGTACGTGCTGACTGGAATGAACAGTGGAACTCCGAAGCATTTGCTATTGATCGACCCAGAAGGCATTGTGAGTAATATTAAAAAAAAAATTTTTTTCCTCAAATCCAACAAAGTAATTGAATTTTATCGAATGCATTCTATTGGCACTTTTCATCTATATTGATCTCTACGGTATTGACAGGTTCGCACAAAGGACCGCGTTTTCGATAACGTAAGCCATTTAGTGAATCATCACTGTGACAACGCTTTGCCAATCATATCAGCCGACAGTGCTCTGGTACTTCGATATCCGGTTCCTCGACGCTTTGAGCCCGCGAACGAGTCAAGGAAATGATACTACTGGATGCAAGGTGGGCTGACAGGCAAATGGCTTAAATAATATCGAATCGACGAAAACGCTTGTCGCTATGCCTAATGGAGCAATCAGGTAAAGTGTCAGATGTGTAAGAATATTTTGAAAAAAAAAAAATTGTAACTCCCATAGAAAATATTCTTGTAATGTTTACGGACCGTGATCATATAATCAACACGGCCAGAAAGAGAAATTTATTCGGAATACTTAAAGGCGAATTTCATTATGGAACCGCCATTGGCGATTATTGAATTTCAGTCGATTTCATCGATTTATTTCGATGCCTGATTAGGATCATTCGATTTCGCTTATCTGAAATTTAATAATCACGACTCTGATTCGATTACGGGATTCAGACTATATAATAAAATAGCCCATTATTCGTCTTACCGTGTTCTCTGTCTACTGTGTAATATGTGATGTGATGACAGTAAATGGATAATCGTACAATATACATATGCATATATACATATATGTCTAAATGGAACGCGTATAAAGCGATATTTTTCCGTAAAACATGTGAAAATTGTCATCGTGTTTAAATCGGTGTACGATAGAATTAAGAAAACGATGGAAATAATTGTGACATAGGATTAGCTGATGGCTGTCATATTGGTGTCGTAGCACATAGTAAAATTTGATGGTGATAAAAAAAAACAAAAAAAAAAGATAAAGACGTTGCGAGAGATTACGATCGCGCCCTTAATTTTTGAAAATTGAGTTAACGGCAAGAAACCGATTTTTCGAGTAGCTTAACGAGGAAGGAAAAATAATATCTGATGCGCCGGCGTCAGGTGTGCAAAGCGAAAAATCGCCTCAATGGGGAAAAAAAAACCCCATATGAATTTTGGTCAATATTCACAGCATATCCCATCGCCACGTTTTATCGTGGAGACTCACTGTTATTTATACGGTGACGCCTTGTATTTCCGATGGCCTCCATTTTACGGGTAGAAGGAAACGCGAGCGCGCATGCGCAAAGATTAAATCGTCCAGTCGAGGCTGTATTGATTTTTGCGATCAACTATTTTGGAAAAAAACGATTGAAAAGATTTATTATTCGATTATTACGAAGATATTATATTACGTGATATCGATTATTAATATATTACGATTAAAGAGAAAAATAACATTGTAACTGTTGTCTGTGAGGAAAGAAAAGAGAGAATGGAATTTTTCTGTGGCGGAAACGGGAAGACTGACTTTTAAGCGGTACTAAGATAGAGAGAGAAAGAGAGACGCGTGCGTATCGTGAAAAAAAGAAAAAGAAAAATAAGAAAAGACGATAAGGAAAAAGGGATAGGAGAAAAAGCAGAGAATTTAAAGATACAACAAACAAAAATTGATGTAAACACCCACCTTTTAGATTATTACGGCGCAGGGACGTTCGCGCCACGCACAGTTTTTCGCTGTCACTGATAACTGAGAGTTAGAAGAAATTGACTGTAAGATTGTTGTGCTTCTTTCTGGTTTTTCTCTTTCCTTTTTTCGAAAAAAAGGGGCGGACACAAGTCCCCTGTTCTTCCATATACGTAACAGGGGCTCAGGGATACGCATGTGTGTAGAGAAATAATGAAACTAAGCATCAGGGAAAATAAAATGAGGAATTTAACGTAAAAACGGGGAAAAAAAAAAAATGAAAATGAAAATGAAAAATATATATATATATATTTTGAAAAACTAAATGTTACATGGAAGTATAACGTCGATTCCTTTGAAAAAGAGATGTTCGTCGGTGTTTTACTGGAAAAAAAATTAAAAAAATAAAAATAAAACTAATATTCAATACGAGATATATAATATTAACGTCCAGAATAACATACAGTGAGATTCTAATACACATCATGATACAATATATGGATAATTTAATTGGCCAATTAAATGAAAATGCTGTTTCGTGTATTACAATGAGAATTATATCGATATAATTAAAGATCGAATCAATGAACGTTTATGAACGTCTACTAATCGTATTGGCTGGTATTGCTGGAATTTCTGGCGCACGACAATTCGTTGCGTAGACGCCAGTTTGTAACTTTTAAGTAAATGTTTGATTTGTGTAATCGAGCCACATATATGCTTCTTCCAATGTAAAACCGAACAGAAAGAGTAACGAGTCAGCGAATGGAGTTCAAGAAAGAGAATTATTACTGTATGGCAACCTGAAATAAATAGAACCCTGCAATAATATTATAAGAACATTTTTTTTCACCTCCAAACTCTCTTCCGCTTTCCTTTCCTCATGGTTTTATTCCCAAGGGGATGTGTGCTGATAACTAGTCCAATTAAATCAGAATTAAAAGTTCGTACAAGCTAGAGATGCACCTCGTGAAACGTATCCACATATGTGGAGACACGTGGGAGGATCTACAGAGTTCAGACGCCGAATCCGACCAGCGCCGGACGAAATTCGTACCAGCAATCACGTATGTAATTTTGTCTAAAATCTCTAGGGAAAAAGAGGAAAGTAGTTTAATAAATTCTATAGTCTGCACGGCGCTTTTCAAACTTTGTATAGACAGGAGGTGGCTCATGTAGAAATTAAAAATAAATAGAATCAAAAGCCTTTCGTACCATATGTAACATATGGGTTAACCAGATACTGCGAAGTGCTTTAGTAACTGGACTTGCGCAACTCACGATAAAATCATCATGGTGTCGATCACGCATCGATATCAGCAGAAACTGGCAAATCTTCACATTGAAGGAGGCAGCCATAACGAAAGGAAGGAAGGAAAATCAGCAGAGACGAGCAGGAAACCGATTTTCATGATCAAAGTTTTATTTCAGCGCCGACGCGCCACCTGAGCGGAGCGTCCTCGAACTAGTTTCAAGTTTTTTTGATCGAGTATGTATATAGTAATACTACGCCTGATATTCGTGAGTTCCGTGACGGATAGATTTAACCTGTTACTATCCCGGACACTTAAAATTTTTTGTTTTACTAATAAAACTTCGTAAGATGCAATTTTTGGATTTCATTTACTCCGCACGCACGACAGCGGGTAACTACGTTGTTGCGGGGCTGTTTCTTGGCAGAGGAGAACAGTGAAATCAAAAAGCAGGATGAAATCTATTTGCGAATCTTATTCAGGAGGATGAAGGTTATGTTAATAATATACATAAAGACAAGCATAATCCCTGCGCGAATGTCTTTTTATTTAAATTACAATTACATTTAAATTATCCTAAAAATATGTGTCGCGCACGAGCATAACGAGGATCTCATTTATCCAAACGCATGCATTATGCTCGTACATTCGCCTATGTTTTTCCTTCTGTCTCTTTCTTCATGCTTAACCGTCCGTCTTCGTTTTCAATCTCATATGTATAAATGCCTATATCGTTAACCGATAATAAGAATAATTAGTTCCTCGATGATTACGAATCTCGTCGCGATTCTCATACGACGCAATTCATATTGCAAATGGCCCTTTTGTAATCGTTTCCTTAGTTTCCTCTTTTAAAGATTTCACTCTCCGTATTTAGATCCAGCGAAGTTTAGAGTGAAGTCAGTAGCAGATGACTTCGAGTCGATCTCCTCCCTGTCCTTCTCGTTATCGAATCTCGTTTCAGTCTTTGCGACTGAAACAACTTCGTGGTACTGATCGATGGAGCAAAGGATGCTGGACCTCATTACAGTCCTTGCTAATCTGCCGCCTATTATAATAGCTGATAGATTTTTCCTGCTGTCCAGTCATCCTTTTTTTTCTTTCTTACAACGACCAGAGCGAGCACATGGCAGTTAAGTAAATTGATTATCAAGAAGGCAAACCGTTATTAATAAAAGAGAAAGAATCTAAAGTTCTTTGCTCACGGAGGAAAGAGAACAACGCGGTGAAGAGAGGATTTTTTTTTTTATTGTCCAATTGACATTCTCACGATCGTATAAAAAGAGGGTTTGTATAAAAAAGAGGCTAACGGAGCCCGGAATGTAAATGTAAATGGATTACGTCGCGTCTCTTTCCTTCTGCCTTTGCTTTTATCTATTGAATATTAAACGTTAACTTTTATTTGACTTGCATTTCTTTCTCTTTAATCGTGACACGGATGACTCGCGCGCACTTAAAATCGACAGAGAGAAATTATAGGTGCGATTAATTCGAACAATTCGTTACACATAATCACGCATCGAAGATAACAATCCGTCATTGGATTGGCAATCATTCACATCCACAATATCAAGTACATACGTCCCGTATATGTATATAAATTGATTGTATGTATAATATGTATAGGCGCACGATCGTATAAAGGTCCAAGACTCTTGTAGAGAGTTCGCTGAGCTTCTTGTGTTTCAATTTTTTTTTTGAAAATTTTATTTTCAAAATGGCAAACTTTTACGTCGTCCTTTTGTCCCTGGACAATTTACTGTAATCAGCACTGTCAGTACGATCTGATCGATCTGTACGATCTGAATCGGTGTAAAATATTTTATACAAATTTTACTTGAAAAAAAAAAAATGGAAATTATTTATATATATTAATATATATAAATACTCGTACATGTACGCGCTGATCTTTTGTATTATTGAAAAACGGTGAGTAATTTTAATAACGGAGCGAAGTCAATGGAGGAAACAAAAAAAGAAAGAAAAATTTAATCCGTTTAGAACCCGGAAACGCGAATGGAGACAATGATTTTGTTTTTTTCATTCTCCCTTAAAAAAAACCGCATCAAAAACTTAAACCTTCTCTTCGCAGAAGTTGTCTGTGTTAGGCGATAAAGAGAGGACAACAAAGTAAGCAGTAAAATGGAGCGTCCTAAAAACTAGGTATATACAATTATTACGTTTAACGGAGAAGAGAGCTCCTCCTTCTCTTTATCTTCCTCTTCTCGTTTTATAGTTTACAAAAGAAAATGTGCATGAAGGGATGCTGGAGAGAAAGCAAAACGCACAGAACAAGGCTCACTATTATTGACTGTTGTTCACGTTGTTCTGGGTAACCGAGTCCATGTTCGGCACGTAATCCATCGCCATTAAACATGCAAACACTGTCATAACCATTTTGGGTTTGACCTCGGTAATGTCTTCGGGAAGCGCATAAACGCGTGCGCCGCACTTGCGGGCCAAAGATATCGCATACTTTGCGTTGTCCAAGTTTTCCTGTGATAAGAAAAAAATATACAAGCATGATTAGACATATGTGTTTAGAGTTAAAAGTGTAACCAGAGTGATAGAGGAAAGAAAAGAAGCTTCTAAGATGCTTACCGATTCGGTTCCGCCTTCCTTAACCAGGTCATAGTTCACTGAACCTGGTTTGATAGCGTCGATCAGGTCAATGACAACCTTCCCGTCTGATATGCTATAATCTTGGAATCCTTTGATACTGCTTGTCTTTCCTGCACCCTGGAGCTTTGAGTTAACCCACTGAACAATTTCTTTCTCGACAAAGGTGCTGCCCTGAGTACCAGTCAGGGAAGTTAATATCGACAGGGTATAGGATCTCATGAGTTGCCAGATAAGGGCGAGGGTCAGGGTGGCGTTGCCGTCGTTCAGATCCTGACCGGCAATTCCAACGAGAGAGAAATTCATCTGCTTTCCCAATTCCACGGCGTAATTGCAATTCTCAAGCTTCTCCATGAACTTCCTGAGCTTGGTGAATTTCTTGTGGACTTTGTTCCAGTTTACTGTGCCTGATTTAATGATGTCGTACAATTGGAAGATCACTAGGCCGTCGGCTAGGTCAGAGTAGAGCCAATTGACGTAGGGCGTCACTCCCATGGAATTCATCCAGTTGCGGTAGGTCTTCTCTTCGCGAGTTTCCTCCAGGGATTCGAGACCCTCTATATTGCTCTCAGGATTATCCAGTCCAGGATAGTTGTTGAACATATTTGCTACGAAAGCCAAATTGAGCTTGTAAATTCCATTTACGACATCGCTCGAGGTAACAAAACTCCTGCAGCCAAGTTTTCCAGCCTGCTGCAACATAATTTCCGCCCTGGTCATGTGATTTGGCTCCATCAAGGCCTCCAGGGTGACACCGGCCGACTGTGGCGCTATCTGCTTTATCAGATAGGTGTAAATCTCGGAGTCGGTAATATCCGACTGGAAATTGTTGCATCTTCGTGCGATTCCAGCTCTTTCCAGATGATGATTCACCCAGCGCAGGAGAATGGCCTCTGGTGACAATTTCAATAGATCCTCGATTCTCTCACCATCCTGCAAGAGAGTCGCCAATCCCGGGCAATTCTCCAGAGTTATCTGGTTGAACAATCCTATGCGAATAATCTGCCAGAGCAACCCCAGCACAAGATGAGGGGATCCCTTGGTCAGGTCGTGAGCGTCGATGTTCACGATGTTACAGCCAATAGCCTGAGCCGACGATAGTGCCAACGTAAGATTTTCATGTTTCTTATAGAGGGTCAGGTTCTTCTTGTTGATCGTCCTCTCGTCAATGGTATCGGGGCAGGAGTGATTGATGATTTTACTAAAATTAAAAAAACAATGATTAACCATCCAGTGATAAAATTTTCCTCCAACCCACATCCAAGCGTGTATATAAAAATTTTTCTCACCATAGCAGTATGCCATCCTTGACCTTATCATAGAGAGTCTTGCCTTCAGGGTCAATTGGTAACAGATGCTTGAGGTCAGGATCGTAGCCCAGATTGGTATTGATCCAATCACTGAACGCGAGTTGCTCCTCCAGCCTAACCGAGTGAGTGGTACCCTCGCTGGAGGCTTCAGAAATCCCACCTAGCGTCTCCAAGTTCTCCTTCTTGGAGACGACCTGCTTAAAGGTCGAGCCCAGTTCGTTGGCCTTGAGTTCCTTGCAGAGTTTTTCGAATTCCTCAAAGGACAGGCGACCTTTGTGCTGGAGATGCTGTTTGTCATCGTACTCCTCGATCATCTGACGGACCTTGTAACCGGGCATCTTGAAGCCACATACGTCAAGGGCGTTCCTGAGTTCAGTCAGGTCTATGAAGCCATCTCCGTTCGCGTCAATCTGAAAATCAAAAACAAAACTATATTATTTTTCAATTTTTTGATCGTGCCATATTTTCAAATTCACGTAACACATTTATATTTTCGAAAATTTCATCTCTCGTGCAGTGCACGTGGAAATGATATCGGCTGCAGTTTTATTGAACTCAAAGTGTCGCTCATAGGGATCCTTTGTCAAAATTATAGATATTTCCAAATTTTCAAATTCACGTAACACATTTATATTTTCGAAAATTTTATCTCTCGTGCAGTGCACGTGGAAACGATATCGGCTGCAGTTTTATTGAAGCGACAATAAAGTGTCTTTTGCTCATAACTCAAGGTGTCGCTCATAGGATCCTTTGTCAAAATTATAGATATTTCCAAATTTTCAAATTCACGTAACACATTTATATTTTCGAAAATTTTATCTCTCGTGCAGTGCACGTGGAAACGATATCGGCTGCAGTTTTATTGAAGCGACAATAAAGTGTCTTTTGCTCATAACTCAAGGTGTCGCTCATAGGATCCTTTGTCAAAATTATAGATATTTCCAAATTTTCAAATTCACGTAACACATTTATATTTTCAAAAATTGTATCTCTCGTGCAGTGCACGTGGAAACGATATCGGCTGCAGTTTTATTGACGCGACAATAAAGTGTCTGTTTTGCTCAGAACTCAAGGTGTCGTTTATAGGATCCTTTGTCAAAATTATAGATATTTCCAAATTTTCAAATTCACGTAACACATTTATATTTTCAAAAATTTTATTCCTCGTGCTGTGCACGTGGAAACGATATCGGCTGCAGTTTTATTGAAGCGACAATAAAGTGTCTGTTTTGCTCAGAACTCAAGGTGTCGTTTATAGGATCCTTTGTCACAATTATAGATATTTCCAAGTAATCCGTGACAAGTGTCTCTATGAAATCATCACGAGTATTTCAAGGCTCGACCAAAGCATTACTAAGACTCGCAACTGCAGTGTCGTTAGAGGTTGGCAGTCATGAAGGAAATTGCATAAGGGAATTGCAGATAGCAATAATTCAGTCGACAACGAGTGTACAGTCGGTGCTCGGTATACTGGAACATCAAATTACTTGGAAACTCGTGAATACGTGTATCGAAGTTAATCGGCCGTGAATTCTGGCGAGTACTTTTTTAAGAGCCCCTTTTTTTAAGATAGCCGCCATTGCTAACTTTATTGGAATAACATTCCAAGCGTTAAATCGCCTCACTAATTAACCCTCGTTACTCGATTGATTCGTCGCTTTGCCATTAAAAGTCTGTGACTTTTGCCATTTTCTATGAAAATCATTGACGGGTTCTTGGAGAAACTTTTATAGCAGCCCACGTGTACCAGTTGACTTGCAGAAATCAAAATTAGGTTTCGAACTGATTTTCGAAAAAAAAAAAAAAATTCAAACCAAATCAAATTAACATTTACAAATTGCTTCGGTCGATTGGGATATATACATTTTTTTTTTTTCAAAAATCAAATTAACTTTTACAAATTGCTTCGATCGATTGGGATATATAGGATAAAAAAATATATATATATACCGTGTGTCCCATCCCAATTAGGAGACCTGAAGTTGCCGCGATCGAGAACTAGTTAAAACTTCTTACCGTACAGAAGGATAATTCGTGCGGCAGATGCGATAATCATTACTCGTTTTCGATCGCGGCAACTTCAGGTGTCCTACTTGGGATGGGACTTACGGTATATTTTTTTTTTTTTTCAAAATCCTACTCACGCTATTGAACATGTACAAAAAGTCCTTGAAGTACTCGTCGATAACGTTCCACTTTTGCATCTTCTGAATCTCCATAATTAACACAAAAAAAATGTTTCACTTCTATTATTAAAGATTCAATTATATAGAAAACTCCTGTGGCTCTATCGATATCGGAAACCGCGAAGTTACTCGTCAAAAATTAATTATCGAATTTATCGCGAAACCGCGAAATAATATCAGCTGCGCGTTTTATTACCACGAGTCAGCGAGACGTATAAAATTTTTCAAAAAAATAATAAAAATAAATTTGACCACGACCGACCCTCCCAGCAGCCACGAATCGTCGACAAAATCGCGCTCGACGTTCCGCCCGAGACTGAACGTCCGTCGATCGGCTTATCGAAACGTTATCAGAGTTTCGATAAAGCCCGCGCGAAAAAAAAGAAAAAGAAAAATGGATCCAAGAGAAAAAAATTACTTTATATATTTTGCACGTTATCGCAATCATTAAAGACGCGACTTCGCTCGTTCGCATTATTCAATAAAATAATATACAAATAGCGCCCGTGCATTTTCATTGAAAAAACGCAGTATCAGCCAACAATGATAAAAAGAGGATCTGATAAGGAATTCAAAAGCTCGGCGAATCGACCACGTCGATAAAGCCGCATTCAAAAATCAAAAATTTCATAAATAACATTTACATAAATTCCAAACTTCTCCCACCTACACATTACGTAACGACACTCTTAATCATAAGGTTCACGGGGTTTTGCTCATCGGTCCCTTATCACTAAAATACGACCGATAGATAACGCTGTCAAGACTGCTTCGTCCCAGTCTATCACGAAAACCTGTCACTTTATTGTATCACGAGTTATCTCTCAGTGATAAAGATCGAAATCTCATAACTGATAACTCAATAATAATGCACTTGCCAACGAAACAAATCGAAAAATTACATTCATACTGATAACAGTGGACAATCCTATAATAATTAGTTATCGAACGTTCTAATTAGACGATAAATGATATTTTTATAATTATAAAAGAAAATTATGAAAAATTACAAAATTTTACTTTCTTTCTTATCACTTTTAATTACCTCTCGATAATTAGTCAGACTGTCCGAACTGTCCTTAACGAGGGTCAAAGTGCAATTCATGACTGCGAAATTAACTATAGGTACAAAAATATTTCTCCAATGACCGATGACACTAGCGATTATCACTATAGACACTGTCAGCCGTCACTGTACTGTCAGGCGCCTTTTATATGGCTTCTCCAATAACCGGTATAACAAGCGCGACATGGTTTATCGGTTTTGTCAGTGCGAATCGACAGGGCGGAAATTTCGTATCGAGGATCCGCCGATCAGCGGACGTGACGTCATAGAGACAGGAAGAGACAGCAGAGGTTAGAGACCCTCGATATGTAACGATAATACAGCGCGTCCCTGGATTCAAGGTTCCTCGCGAAGGAATCGATAACAAATCTAATCGATATTGTCACGAATAATTCTAGTAACTAACAAACACTACTAGTGCTAATTGCTGTTGTTATCGCGTGACATAAAAATACAAATTTCCAAACGGGCCTCCGTTAATCATACCGCGAACGGCAGACAAACCCAAAAATCAAGCTTGATAATAAATACGAGTTACGATTAATTTTCCAAAAAAAAAAAATTGCACAAAACGTCTTACGTAAATCGTTCCGAACGATCGTGTCAATTTATGCAAATATTTGCAAATCAATCGATCGCCTATATCGTATCAATAGCTTGTAACGTGTCTCTTAACAGCCTCCACTCCTGTTATCACAAATAGAATACAAAATGCCAGCAACACGATACAGATGTAAATATTGGTCGAAAATCGAACACCGTGGGAAATCGGTTGGCTGCACTGTCAACCAGCGCGATGATGCATAGCGGCAACCTGACCACTCGACATTGTTATCTCTGACCAATCAGGAAGTAAAACTTAAAAAATTCTATTTAAAATCCAAATTTTGTGATCGGATGAGTAAAATCATCGAACACGAATATTTCTCACGAACTGATATGATTTTTCGTTTTTGATAAGGAGAATATGATAAGAAGTCTTATCGGACTATAATCTTACTGTTTGGCCCCTGTGTCATATAATGTAGACTTACGTCACTGATCTACACGGTAGTCGATCGACAAAGACTACCGATTATCGATTGATAAAACAAAATTCCCTATATTGATGATCCTCAGAAATAAAATTGCAGAAGACCCGCAATAATGATGATAACAAATGACGTATAAATACAAAAACAAGGAATAGCTCGAAAGCTAGTTTGATGAATGGACAAAAAAATTTTCAAAAATTTTTTTTTTAATCGTTTCATCAAACGCGAGCGTCGCCCACGATTAGCGCCGGGACGGTGGTGACCGCGGGGAAAGGCGTCGGACGATATGCTGGGATGGCGAATGATTTGAAATTCAAGGCGTCCCTGATGGATGATTGTCATCATCCCATGACCTCAAAAAGACACCCACATGTTTAAACGCAAATGACTGGAGTCATTCGAGTGACTCGTGCTACTCGGAGTATCGTCGGTAATCATCGAGTAGTCAGCACGCGACTTTGCAGTCAACGATTGGCCATTGGCCAGACGGCTGTGCGCATGTACAGTCATCGGAATGGCTCGCGGCCAAATCGGTTTGAGCTCATTAAACAGTCACGTAGTCATTCACAATAGAGAAAGAGAGATAGCGAGATAAAAAAAAACAGCTGGAAAGAAGGAAAAATATGAATTAAAGGAAACCCAGACTGAGCGCGTATATCGGTGATCGATGACTGTGAAAATGACCGTCAATGAAAATGATCAACCGAAATAGAAATAAAATTTTGCTCCAGACTCTCGAGGAAAAAATAACAAAAAAAAAAAGGTCTACAGTACCCAGAAACTATAGTAGGATGAATGCAGTGTTATCTACAGTTTACTCTACCATAGTTCAGTTCCGTAAAATTCACTGTGGGTAAACTTCCGTATAGTCAGTCTGTGTAAACTCCTTCACGCACGACTTGAAACGTTTACCCGCTCGACCAATTCGCTCTACCAAAGTAATAGAAGGATAATACTCGTATTTTGAATTTTCCCGCGTGCAAAGTTTCTTCTAACCCCCCTCCCGCAATTCCAAAATTCGCAATTATCACAATTGCGAAATACAATGTCCGTTCGATAGAAATCCAAGAGTAACGACCGACGACTGCAAAGACTATTTAAGAAAGAAAATGCCAAGAAAAACAAAATAGTCTCGTGTCGCAACTGCGAGCGTCCACCGTGTTGCCTCGCGCATTGTATCGCAGCTGCAGCCGCGCGGCGCATCGCACAGAAATCGTAGCGAATAGATTCTGCAATAGGATAGCGTAACGCGGCTGCAACTGGTTCTACACTTTTTTTCCCCTTTTTTCCTTTCCATTTCTCCGTCTCTGACTTCACTTGCGGTAAGATCCCCCCCTTTTCCTCCCCTCCCCTCCCCTCCACCCAACCAACGCTGAATCACCCGACAGATCCACGCGTCTGATTCACTTTGAATTATTAAAGCGAGTGACCATACGGCAAAGTATAAAATCTCGATCCCCCCCCCCCCCTCCTTCAAAAGATCCACAAAAGAGTTCAGGATCTAGAATTACAATTGCGTTAGACACCTTAGCGATTAAGCAATTCCGGGCAGTACTTGGATTTTCAATTACGCAGCGTCTTGCCGAGTTAATTCGTTACGCAATATTCATTCACCTGCCTCTTCGATCTTTTAACCGGAATTGGGTGTCGGGTTAGGCTGAAATCGAACCAGACCCAACCACTTCCTGG
Source organism: Calameuta pallipes (assembly GCA_030142375.1). Taxonomy (NCBI): domain Eukaryota; kingdom Metazoa; phylum Arthropoda; class Insecta; order Hymenoptera; family Cephidae; genus Calameuta; species Calameuta pallipes. The sequence continues at coordinate 291,099 of JARQSW010000217.1, forward strand.
TTCTCATCAGTTAGGAACTTGGGCCAGAGAATAACAGGGGAAAATCATAAAGGAGAATTAATGTCCGGCATTTTATTTTAATAGTCACGACTCGCTTCGTTACTCATAGGCAGATCGATAAACCGGAACAGCCGGGATCCCGTGGATCCCAACTGCAGCTGCAGCTGCCTACGACTCTACCTATACTCCGTTCGCGTCTACTCCTAGGCGCCTGGCGATCCAGTTAAATCTGATTTGGCTTCCTCGATGAGGTTAGGCCAATTAAGCTGGATACTCCCGTCCTTTGTTTCAGACTCGAGGACGTTTTTCCGCTGTTCTCAATGCACCGTAAACGTATGTGTATACACATATATGTATGCAGTATGGCGGCTCATTGTATTACAGTGGCTCTTAGTTGGCAGCTTATTGTCATACCTGGGTAATTCGATGCTGCCTGTAGAAGAGGTACCCGCATTTTATTAAGGCGAATGCGAATTAATATAGAGTCCAGGGTCGTGACGCAATGTTCGTGCAGGACAATAGAGAACAATGGTGGATGTGTCGAAACTTTACGAAGTACGCGTGCTCGTGTGTATTTTGAAAATTGAAGCAGCTCGAATTTCCTAGTGAGCTTGAAAATATTTCTTCGGGACTGTTTTATCGGATTTCGGGAATTTTTTTTGGAGATTCTCGTAAAATGCGGTTTGACATACCGACGTTTTATAGACGGTTTTTTTTTTTTTTTTTTTTTTTTCGTAATCTCGCACGTTCGGAATAATTGGACAGCGCAGATTAATGCGCAGGAAGGAGGAGACGCGTATGATTCACATCTGTTAACGCGATAAAAATTGTCAACCGTCACATTTCCTCTCGTATTTTTTTTTTTTATTCTTCATTCCTGACGTTCGTCTTATCGGAGCTCCAGTTTCCGTTTCTCTCGTCGCGGGGAATAACGTTTACGCACAAAGGCACGATTTCTCGATGATCTTTCGACTGCGTCATCGGGGGAATCGAGTCAGAAAATAATTCGGGCCCATGAAATTCAAAAAATGAATATTTACGACTCACTGGAAAAAAAAAAAAAATTAAAATTTCATCACCCGGCAAATGATCGATTCCAAAATCACTGAATTATTCTGCATAGCAAAGTCTCGATACGACCAACGTATGCGAGTGAGGAATAAAGAATGTAAAAAGATCTCAGCCAAAAAAAATGATGCACCCTGCGCAACGCTCAATGACAACGAAGCACAATGCAATTCTCATATGCAGTCTTTTTCCGAGTGGCCAGACAATAGGAAGGGTTTTCATTAAAAGGCAACCATCGAGGACTCCAGTGGGATTTAGCAAAGAGGTTGTCGTGCTTTGTCACGCGTTTCCATATGTGGAAATACGCGTATGCACTGACACGTATGCACTGACACACGTGAAAATATGCGAAGGTGGCTTTTGTGATAATTTGAAGGAAGGACTTAATTACTAATACTGGAGGTAATAAGGAGTCGGCCGTGGGACTGGATGCCTGGATGCCTGAATGCCTGAATCCGAGACTCCCGGCTGGTTACAGACAAGATGGAGGTTATGCCGCTTCTGTTCCAGTACCACACGTGAGAATGGGACCTAAGAGGTCATTGTTCCTGAGAATACGACTACAATGGGATCTACGTACGCATCCTTGTATCTTGGATCTTTATCTCTCTCTCTCTCTCTCCAACAGCTCCATAGTCTGAATACCAGTTCTTCTCTTTTTCAAAATCGAATTCTTTGCTTACGTACGAAATTTTGAGAAAAAAAATTTTCATCGTTCACCCCGACTGACACATACGGGGTTCAAATATTTTCGAGTCCCCCTGTATATGCTGCTTGAGAAAAACGGGTTTTCGGTTCGATTTGTCTCGTGCGTGCGTCTTTCCCCCCTTTTTTTTATATCTCTCGCTCTCTTCTTTTTTTTTATGCATGCCGCACCAAACCAGCCTGACGAAAGGTCAACGGCTGCCAAGAATTCGGGATACTCCGTACTGTGTATCAAAAATTATTCTGATTTAATTTATAAGGGGTTATAAAAAATTTGTGATTTCATCCAATTGGAATTTTATTGTTTTTTTTTTTTTTTTTTTTTTTTTACATGAATTGACTCTTTCAACTATTCTCAGTCAAGTGGCCGCATTGATTACTTCACCTATCTACGAGGGGTCTGTGCTCTCGTGTCAACGATACGGCTGAAACTGCTTTCTTGTTTATCGGAGTGACAAAGATAAGAAACTAACAATACAAGTGCTTTGTCAAGTACTTTAGCGTGGTAGCAAAGATGCTGATTAAGCAATTAAATTAAAACGTGGATTTGACAGATGGTAAAGAAAAATAGAAAAAATCAAGAAAAGTGAATGATTTTTTTTCCTGAAACAGGGAAACACTATCTCTTAGGTCGAATTCATTTTCAAATTTTACCGCGCAGAGAAGCTCGCTAACCACGAAACTGCATATATACAGGGTGGGTCATTTATAGTGACCAGATAAATTTTTTTCGGAAACGAAGTCAAATATAAAAAAATTTTTCAGACAAAAGTTGTAGGGTTTCAAAGAAGACGGACGAATCCGTTTTTGAATTTCCTGAGTGCAGGCGTTAAGATAATTCGAAAGTCAAATTTCATTTTTTCAATGGGATGATTCAATATTTCTTTCGAAAATCCAAAGAGCATTCGATTTGGAGTCTAAGAGTACAATTGCACTAATGTCCCAAAATTGAAAGGTAAAAAAATATTTTAAAACAACCAGTTTTAAAGATCCGCTCAAGAGAGCAGATCGATCGTTAAATAAAAGAATAAATAAAATCGCTTCGTCCCGCAAAGAATGAAGATCAAGAAAGTACACGGAAATAATAGAGGATTGTTTGCAGATTAAACAAAACGATTAATCCCCGTGTAAATCAACTAGAATTACAAGTACCAATATTTACATCGTGACGCAAAGCACACCCGGTACACGCCTCGCAGACTCATCATTTACTTTTTCCATTTTCTCCCTTGCAACTAGAGACACACGAACCGAGTGACCTTGACCCTGTTACGAGATGCGACAATTAAAGATTACTCGAGCCTCGTTCAATTAGCACCCGCCTGTGTCCGTTCACGATTTAAGGGCGCCGACAGCAAATTGTTCCGAAATAATCACAGCACCGAGAGTAAACTACAGCATCCACGAATTGGACCTTTCAATTAGCCGTCACGTGGGAACGAAATGGGCGGCCATAATTATCCAACAGATAACAGTGTTTCATGGGTAATTTCGAATAGAGTACATTCCAGCTAACTCCTGAGCCTGTCGCTACTTACTCTGTATAAAGCAAAAAAAACTTTTCCATTTATTCCTGGTCTTTGCAGATCGCCGCCCTTCCCCTCGGTGACCCCTTGACCCCCCACTCGACAGACCACCCTGAAACTCAGGGTGCAGAAGGTCACAAAGGTCGCCGCGTGCCCACGCGACGCTTCACGCTCCAGGAGGCAGTGGAGAACACGTGCTGCCCACAGCCAGATTCTCCAGCTTCGAGTACACTAATAACGTCTATAAATAGATCAAAGTGACGAAATCGAAGGATACCGCCAAAAGGCCTCCCAAATCTAGCAGCTACTTCAACCCTTTTTTTTTCTTCTCTTAACACCAGACGCCAATAGGAAATTAATTTCTAGCCAACTTCCGTATTCCAGGTCAATTTAGTTCGAGCTGTGATTGAGTCTTCGTGCGGCACCTGGCTCGACGTCACTTCCGATGGCCGGTAGAACAGTTTATTACCAGATAATGGAACATCCCCTGCCTTGGCTTCTGACCAGACTGGGTTGGCTCATGTCTGGTATTACTCATCGATCAAGTCTGGACGGACGAAGGTGTATCGATTGGCAAATGCCAATCAGTCTGGAATTCGCAACCCCAAGCCTAGCGAACCCTCCAAATCACTCCGTGCGAATATTAGCTAATTACGTAAAAAAAATATTTTTGCATTTTCACAATACTGATAAGAGCCATGGACATATCGGATAAGAAAATTAAAACCTGACGGTATATCTTGTCACGGTTAAGTCTCGATGAGATCAGATACCCAGATGTTCAAATTGATTCCAGAGTTAGGCTAGATAAGAATTGGTCATCAGCTGACGAATGTATCATTGGACTTTGATAAGGCGAGTATTCAACGAACGAAAATATTTAATCGGATCAGCGATGATATCGATATGCAGATAGAGTCGATTCATGAAGATGATTTAGTTGAGCAAAGAAGTGACCTGGAGGACATACTCAGCCAGAGCACAGGAAGCAGACCCACTGCGTATGTATCTGAGATAGAGATCGTGAGATTGAGCCAAGACCATTTCACACTCGTGAGCGTGAAATTAATGCAGAAATGTGCATTGGGAATGCGCCCTCAGCATTTTACTGGTTTAACGTAATTCACACGGTCGTCATTGACCGAGAAAAAGAAAAAAGAGAAAATGATTACGACACTAGAATCACTTAGCGATGATCCAAAGAGGTCAAAGGGGTTATCGAGATAAATGCCTGAAAGATATATCAAAATAATGACCAGCGACGAATAGGCGTTAAATCGTAAAAACAAACATAACCTAACTTAATGCGAAGTTCGTGCGCGATAATAAAGAAGGAGAGGGAAGGGGGGGAGAAAGAATAGAAGCAGGACTTATCTAACAATTAACAATTAGCGCTGAAATTAGTCGCGTTCCGTCAGAAATCAAGACAGCCATGAAAAATCGTAACGGCGCGCCGAGTCGAATTAATTAGTAAAGGCGTCGCTGGCTCAAAGAATTGCTTTCTGAATGGCAATGTGAACGAACCTTTATAACGTACGAGGGGTCGAGCCGAAGAAAGGTGGAAAAAGGCTAAAATAAACTACCCCCTTGAAACTGAGGCAAAGTTCACTGCAGCCCCTAAGCAGGACCTTAGCATCCCCTATTATTTTTCAACCCCAACTTCAACCCTTCGCGAATACCCAATTCGCGTAGTCAAACTGAAAAAAGAGCTAAAACAGTTTTTTTTTAAACTTCAAAATTTGTTCGCTTAAAAAAAATTTTCAAAAATTAAAATAAGTCTCTCAGGCATCACAGAGCGCAATGCCTCGCGCAACGCAGTGAATATTCAAATGCAGATTTTTTTTTTTTTTTTTGTAACACGACTTAAAGTGCGTCAACGCGCCGTTCGAGCAGCACAGAGTACAAAGCACAAAGAGAGTCAGACAGTGAAACGGTCGCTCCAATTATTGCACAACCATTGGACAAAGTGGCAAGTCGCGTTGCGCAATTCCGACGGCTCGTCCGCGGAATACTAAAGCACCCCGAAGACCGTAGCGGCAGTTTCAAAATTGCCAGCCAGGCTTGCGAAACGTTTTTCCATCTGGAACGCAGTTGGACGACGACCCCGTAACGGTGCAGATTCGGGCGACAAGGAGGCTGCGATTGGTCATCTCGAAAGAGTACAAATCTAATTGGACGAATCAATGCGCAGTGAGACAGATAAACGAAGATAAACGAGCTGTGCAGCCTTCAAAAATTATTATTTCGATTTCACGCCTAAACGATACCTCGAGGGGTCGCAGTGGCCAAGCGGGACGAGTAAGCAAAATTATTTGCAAACTTTGTCGACTAATCGGATCGAATTTTTGCGTGGCTGCTTATGCAAACGGAAATCAAATTTCATCGGCGGTTTACCGACTTCCGGAACATTTCCATTAGCTTGTCCTCGTCGACCTGGCTAAAGTGGAGTCGCCGTCTTGCGATCTTTCAGTTTTCTCTCGAGCCAGGGAATATTCGCCTATTTTACATATTGTACCGTTATCGCTCGAGCCTGATCTCGTGATCGCATAAGAGAGAGAGAGAGAGAGAGAGAGAGAGAGAGAGAGAGAGAGAGAGAGAGAGAGACAACTTCCTCATGCGAAATTATTCAGTCTCGAATATCAAGTCCAAAAGATATTCACAGTTACAATAATTCTCCCACAATCGAAGCCATGTAGATGCAAAGAAACATGACACAGTTATTTATAACCAAAGTCAATATATTCCATGTTTACTCAACCTGAATGAAATTCAAGAAAATTCGACCGAAGGAATACGCGATGCGAATCCCATTAAGATAAAATATGAATTGATAACGAAGCGACAATCATAAATAGATAAAACAGCTATTGAAGATCCAGAATATTGTAGCGTCTAACCAATGGAAATCTTATCTCACGACCTCGAAGACATTGTCGACTGTTCTAATGAAAAAAAAAAAAAAAAAAAAAAAAGAGCCACGTCCACGGTAGCTCACGATAAGCATAACACAGTCGGAGTCATTAAGACCCAGATGACCTGGATGATCCGGATGACTTTCACTATGAGCCGACGTGCCCACATCTACAGCACGTAAAACCCAGGGTGTGACCCAAGCCTGATCCACAGTCTAAAACGGTGCAAGTCTCCTGCAGAGAGAAGATGGGGAGAGACAGGGACTCGCCCAGGCAGGAAGAAGAGGGGGGCCCGCGGGGGGGAGGCTGATTTTGCGGCAAGGGAGAACGATCAATAAGATAATTGAAGAGTTTCTGAGTTATAGCGGCGGAAGTGGTTAATTCCGTCTGTCGGATTATTGTGTCACGGGGCAACGCTTAGATTGTTCAGTGGGTACGCTCCTGGCGCACTGTATAATGTGCAGGTCCTTCAGGGCTCCCCGGCAGACGTCTGTTTGGGGATGCGTGCAGGATTTATCGAATACTAGGTAATCCTACGTAACCGTATAGAGAACACTCGACTGACTGGGTATCTCGAAAGCCCTCAGAAGAGAGAGAGAGAGAGAGAGAGAGAGAGAGAGAGAGAGAGAGAAATGTTTCAGTGCAGACCGTCCTGAGATTGTATATAAACTTACTAAAAGCATTAGCTGAGGGTACGGGGGCACAAGCCCCCCTATTGTACGCCCCTTGCGGAGTCCTTGGGACTCCACTGTCTGCTGTTGACGTCAAGGTGGCACTAGTTGCAAAGTCTATGCATTTGAGTAGAGGCTATGGCGAAAAGAGCAAAAGCTCGAAGTAATTATCAGGAACGAGTAGTCAGATTGCAAGATAAAATTAACTCGTTAGCTAATGTCTGAAAATTTGACCAAAATTATTGGTACCGTTTGCAGGCGTGTCGATTGACCGTAATCGATTTCGACTTACAATTAGACGTCGGCTAACTGCCAGCGGGCCCTACGAGGGGCTGGAATGAGCGAAAGGTTCAGGTTATATTATTGCTCTTGGAAGTCTCTGGGTCATGGAGTCGTAAGGAAGACACGTATTTTGATTCTAGGTAAAGGTTGACGCGAATAGCTAAATAACTAGGAAGTGCGTGTAAGTTTGAATTTTACTAACGCACTGAATGATTCATACGAGGATTTCCGTAGGAATACGTTATCGAGCAGCTATTACGCGCATGACAAATAGCGTATGTATACATACGAGTGAGTAATGAATCGCGCGTATCGCCGCACGAAATGACACGTGGAAAAGTAGTAACGGAGCATCTGCTGCTACGTTCGTGTAAAAGAAAAATCACCCGTGGTTTGGAATGTCGATAAATATCTAAGATCGTATAGAAAAACCTGTTTTACCAACGATGAACCGATTTCCGTGAGGGAAGGTAAAAGAATTGGGAAAAAAAAAAGAAACCTGAAAAGAAACGCTTGATAATCCCAAAAGGGTTTAAGGATCGTTTTATGGGTTCCGTGTTACCGTTATGCTTCCGAAAGTCTCTTTTTTTCTAATTACGTTACCCGTAAAAAAAAAAAAATAAGTTTTCGTAGTATTAGATTCGTGTAGCCTGGTGAAATTTTGTAATTCCCGCATGAACGGATGCACACTTGTGTCAGATAATGAGGGAAAAAAACGAACGAGAGGAGTAACAGTCATTAGTGTAGTCCGATCCAATTATTGGATTGAGAAATACTACAGAAGGAAAGAGAGAGAGAGAGAGAGAGAGAGCAAGAATGGTGGCGTGAAAGAAAAAAAAAAAATGAATTTGCCATTTAGAAAGAAAACAAACATTTGCGTGGCCCACGCGGTGTACGTGGCAAATGGACTTTGGATGCTTGGATGAATAAAAATTAAGGATTCCTGCCAGATACTGAGAATCCTCTCATCGTGTTGCCTCCTGTCCAATTTCGTTCTGTCATTCAGTTCACGAACCTTTTGCTCCAACAAATACGTCAAGCCGTATAGATGTATATAGATGTTTGATAAAATCCCACGCCGGCATCTTAAGATCCCACTGGCTTCTGTCTCTTTGCTTCCTCCATTTTCTACTCCGTTTAAACTCCGATATTTAACTAGGACTAGAGTTACTACTGTATACGAGCAGTCGACGCACACGTGATTCAAAAAAAAAAAAAAAAACGAACATAACCTCAAATACGTGTCAAGTGCACGGAGTACATAATACTGCGTTAATTATACTGAGGTATCGTGTACGTACATGATTTAATTAAATTCTGTGTAAAAGATCCCGAATGCTAGTCGAAAAATGTTTACCAGCGACTCGCGACGTGTAATTTCTTGATCAGGATACTCGGAGCCGGCACGAGGTCATAAACTCCAGAAATAAGATAGGATCGATAAAAAGGGCGTCGTTAAGAAATTCCCAGGACATCGTCTAACCTCCTCCGATTCTTAATCCAGTGAATAATCCAGCAAGATAACAACGCAAGATCGATTCGCGTGAGTTTGAAAAATATCCATGTGTTATCTCGCTCTAAAAATAAACAAGACTTACCGCTTGAAATTGTTCGAGAAGTTCCTGCCGGTCGTCGATCGCGGTGGCCATGTTGCTCCTAGAAGTCCTTGGGTGACGTTTTTTTTTTTTTTTTAAATCACCCCTCAGATAAATTCCCAGGACGAGTCACACTCCTGGGTACGTATTGTGCGTCGTCGACTTGGTGCACGGGATAAGGACCCGGGTGTCTCGTTAAAAAAAAAGAAAAATATAAACCTCCTCGCAACGTCAAGACTCCTGCGGAAGAGTTCTCGCGAGTTCCCACACCGACTGTCACCGAGCCACGGCCAGCACTGAGATATAGCGGCGCACTGGCTTACTAAAAACGTGTAAAGCCCGACTGTGCCGATCGTGTCTGTCGGGTGGTGGAAGAAGCGGTGGAAAAGGAGCGTAGAAACTGCCAGTGAGAAAGGAGTAACTGGAAGTGGAGAGTTCGAGAGTAGAAGTCAAGGAGTCAGGAATTCCACTAGCCGGTATTTTCTGCTCGCCGCTCGACTCACACCGACGCGTAGGAATCACTACACGTGTCACGTCCTTACGTTTTAAGCGTTAATCTCATGTGGGTTTATATGTTATATACATGTGGGTATATATACAAACAACAGTTTAGAGCACATAAAAAGCTCGCTGTACGCAGAGTTTCGTTCGGGAAGCACAAACCACGCCATGCGAGAAGAAGACACACTGGTGGGCAGTGCGGTCTGCGCATGCGCCGTTGCTTGAATCCTCAGCGCGCATGCGCACTGACGACCGTTTATTATGGCGCCCACTGGAATCATCGGACAGACCGGACAGTCCTCCTACGCTTCTGTTACCAACACATTTTATCGCTGACGTGTATTGTGAATTGTTAACGTGTGAGTCGACGTGGGTGCGAAGCCGGTTCAGGAATGCCTTGAATTTCTGACACACTGGCTTCACTGGATTTGTTTTCTTCTATATTCTTCCTGGACTCTTGGACGCTAAGCTGACGCCGAGTATAGTTGTGCATGTTCGCTTTCTTTTCTCCAATAAGGATACGGTCTTAAGGACGAGGAAAGGATGTGTAAGTAAAAGATGCTCCTCTTAAGGCACACGTGGGACTTAACGATATACGGAATGGATGCTCTGGTATCTCGAGATAATCCTGAAACTCTTCTTATCTTATCCTGGATTGGAAATGGGTTTGACGGGAAGACGCGAGTCAGCGTCTTCGTCCTCCCCGAAGGATCCAACGTGACGAACGCAGTCACGTAGATCGCGATTTCTCTTTTTTTTTTCTCCTCTCCTTTATTATGGTTTATTCATACGGTCACGAACGCCTCTTTAACCAAAGTGCCAGAGGGCTTCTGGATTCTCGAGACAGCGTCGGTAAGCGTCTATGAAAATCGTCCGGAGTTTGTCAGCATGTAATTATTAATTGCCACCTACTGTACCAAATCACCATATATTTTCAGATGCAGATGCAAGTGAATTATTTTTACTCGAATAATTCAGTCATACGTCTCGAACGGATAAAGCATATTGCCATTTGTGATAGTCACGATAGAAAAAAAAAAAATTGATAAATTGCGTCCTTCTGTCTCGAACTGATTAAAACGAGGAACAGGAAGAAAAAATAAATAAAAAAAATATCCACGAACAAAGTATTTAGAAAAATCGAACACCGCGCAAATCGACTGTCATTGAAAGGAATCATCACGGTGATTCAGTTTCCTCATCTGAATAATAACAATCATCAGGCGTCGCGACGTGAGTCATCACCTGACGTTTGACAATCAAAATTCTCATATTCCAATGAATTTCATCTTAAATACGTTATCTATCGTACAGCCACGTAAGACTAGGATGTGTCAATTTGTATTTTTAAAAGTGGCGCCTTTTTTTTCGTTCCCTCTCCTCGTACTTTACCTAAAATCCGACCAATGACTGCGCGATGCGTCTTTTCTGACCCACCCAGTGGAATGCGAGTCCACGTGCCCAGAAGAAAAAATAAAAATTCTTTTTTTTTTCCCCATGGAGAGCAGAGAGGAGCTTTTCTCGTGACAGGCTGACAAAAATTTTGAAAATTTTTAACCAGGACAATACTCCACGCGATTGAGTGAATTTTTTTTTTTTTTTGAAAACAGCCTCTCGTGCGTAGACATTCATATATTTTTTTGATATATTTATCTAGATAAATCAATGATGGAGACATAGCCTTAATACAAATAAACGTAATCGTAATCCTAGGTTGCCGATTACGCTTCTCTCTCTCGACGAACATAATCTGTATATTTATCTGTTTATTATCTATCTATGTATACTGTACTCTCCTCGACGTAACCTTTAAATCCTACCTTATCGGTTTTTTATTATCATCTTAGTGTCTGCTTTACTCTAATCACACGTTACCGTATACATAATCGTGTGTCGTATATTAAAATAGTCATTTTATATTTTCTCTCGTGCGCGCCAGATCGATCATTCGATTTAAGCTAAACTGAGAATTCGCGCGATTGACAAAAAAAAAAGAAAAATTGATCCGACGCTACTCTCGTTAAGTGAGTAAAATTTATTTCGTTTCCTTTTTCTCTATAGGAAGGAAGATACGACTACGTGTAAACCCTTGATGATCCGATGTAAAATCTTATTCGAGATTTACATGTGAAACGGTCTTTCTCTCTCTAGTGGCGGTCTCTGTCGATCGCCATTGTGACTTGCCCGAAATAAAATTTGACATCGTCCGTCCGTTATTCGCTCAGGAAAAAAAAAAAAAATCTGTCAGCCGATTCGGCATATTCGGCAGGACCTCGCCAACAGCTCTAAAGCGCGTCACATCTTCTAGAAAAATCCCAGAGAAATTGAAAGTTTAGTAACGATTATAGTTCCACGACGGAAAAAGCAAAAAAAAATATGGTCACTTTTCCAAAATCCACACGGCGTCCGTCTATAAAAAAATATACGCGAAATCCGCTTTTCTCTATTGACGTTTTTTCGTACTACTAATTATTTACTTCTTCTTTAAATAACCTTCCGAATATCTAGTAATCACAGCCTGTTTTAATAAAGCGAGAGATGCCCCTAGCGGCCGAATGGCGAACCAATCGCCTACCGTTCAGTTTTTTATCAAGAGCACGACATTCGTTACGTGAAATTTACAGAATATTTTTTTTTCTATGGACAAACAAGATTCGGACGATCTCTGTGTTATTCAAAATCACGCATCTTAAAACACGCTGTGCACAGTCGACGTATACACTTAGATATATGCTTAGATCAATTTTAAAATACGTATTCGTCTTTTGGGTTCTCCTACTGGTCGCAACGATTAAGGGGACTTCGAAATTCGTCTTATTACAACGTGTAACATGTACTTTTTCTTCTAAAACGTTACAAAGTTTGTCACGGTTACGCCGTTCGCGAGGCCCACCAGCCCTCAAGAAAAGTCAAACGATTTTCAATGCCGATCTTCCCTCCTTACGATTGATCTTTATCTTGCACGAATCCTTATCTCCGCGAGATAATGGATCTCGCTATCCGCACTTGTCTCGTTAAATCGAACGTTATCCGGGAAAAGAGAGAAATGCCAAACGGCGATCAGACGGATAATTTCGCATAAATGATTTTATAAGTGGAGTCTATCTTTAAAGTCGTACATTATTTACAGTGATGAGTGAGCTTAGAAGAAGAAGAAGAAGAAGAAGAAAAAAGATAAATGCCCGTCCGTCCTACTCGAGTTCTCAAAATTCTTAAAAACGAGGAATAAGACGGACGAGAATTTCTAAACACGCCGGATGTGAATCGGATCGGTGACGGTAAATAAATTATAAAATAATTCTACATAAGATAGTAATTAAAAGAAAGGAAAAACGTAAGACTAATACAATTATTTATAATCCAACTAGAGAGATGAGAAAGGAATTAAAATGGCCTCCGCGTAGATTTCAGGACATTGCGGAAGGCAGATGAGATATGCTTATGGCTGTGTGTTTCCTCGGCTTCATTGTTTTATACAAATTATCCATTTTCATCGTTTTCTTTTATACATATATATAACGTGTATGTGTCTCTCTCTCTCACTCTCTCTCTCTCTCTCTCTGTGTGTATATATATATATGTATTTACTCAATTATAATCCACGGTCATCCAACTAAAATAATCCTAGGTTCTTTTTCCTCAATATGTATATATATATATATATGAGTATATATATATATATATATATATATATCCTTTCATTTCAGTCTAACTGTACACACAGCCGCCCTGATTACGGCGACACAATAGCTGATTAAAAAAAAAACCACTCCTCTCTCACACTCTCTTTCTCACCTTCGCTCTGTACTTCTCTCTCTCTCTCTCTCTTAATCCCTTATAACGTTCTCTCACCGTTATTCAAATTGTCTCCATCACTCGTCACACATTCCATCGCGCACTCTAATCAATTTTTAATTTTCCTTTTCTTTCCTTCTCGCTGCGTATTTTCGTAAAAACACATATATTCGCTACTCGCTCCAGCCCGATGCCTCGAATTCAATACTGTCACTGTGCTGCACCCTGTTATCAAACGCGATAACGCACCACAGGACCTCAACCACGTGGCAGCATTTAAATAAACAAAGACAAGGAAAAACAAACAAACAAAACGCACGATATCCGATATCCTGATTAACGTAGAAAAACAAATTCATTAAATCATAGACTAAGACGGTTCATCCGTATTCTTTTGCATTGATAGAACAATTGACTTCCTCGTTTACACGGAATATCACAAAAAAAGATAATTCTATTGGGATTCGCCATCGCGCTTCGTTCCTGCGGCCGTTTTCTCTTCTTCCATTTAGATTTCCTCTTTTTAAAACTTTCGTCATCACAATTCCTCGAGTATCGCGCAAGTTCTTCGACTGGTTTTCTTCGAGGATCTTCGTAGCACGTGGATCCATTCCGCTCTTGCACACGATTTCACGTATCTCTCATCTTCTTCCTTTTTTTTTTTTTGTCGCTTTAACGTTGTCACTTCTGCGCGCGCGCGTTAATTCCCTAGAAGATCATGATATAGGACGAGGCCTCCTGGATATCGGGATCGGTGTCCGCGCTGTGGTATCCCTGGGACTGAGAAAGGGAAACAAGTGCGTCCAGTCCGGAATTTTTGTTCGACCGGTTATATATATAAAAAAAAAAAAAACAATGCTAGCACCTTGGCGCGAAGAACAATAAATACGATATACTAAGGGCATACATGGAAACGCTTTAGAAAATTGAAAAAAAAAAAAAAAACTTGAAAATAACGAAAAAAATAAAAATTACTACACATACCGATTACGCTTAATGACAATTTAACGAAAAATTCTGTATCAATGTACTTGGAAGAAAAGACATATATATATGTATATACATACAATAACCTGATATGTGTATACTCGGTTATTCAACCCAATATGGTTTATATCCCAATATCCATCCCATACCCGAATATTGTTTTACCATATGAATCAAATGGGCGCGATAATCACATATGCTGCGGTTGGGCTGAATAATCGTGTACATATGCATATCTACGTTACGCAATCGTAATAATTTCATGAACCAATGACAAGTGTCATGTACATCTTCGTATCAAGCAATTACTGCGAAAAAAAGTGCATTCGCCAGTAATTTACATAAATAATAATAATAATGATAACAATAACAATAGGTTAACGATCTCATTCAAGAGACACAATAGAAAAGTAAGGCCAGGGGCGGGATAGAGAAATGGAAGAAAATGGAAAACGCTCTAAAAATACTAAATACAGTGCCAGTTACGCTAATTATATATAATTACAAAAAAAAAAAAAAAGTAATTGAGAATTCCTACGCAGCCATTATATATTCAGCAGTCCCAGTACGAAAAAAGAAAAAAAAAATATTAAGGAAGAACTTGCAAATTTTTTTGGTTTTTCCTTGTCTCTCTTCGTATCCGATATCAAGCGTCACTAAGTATAATCGTCGTGCAAGAGTCCTACGGGTTTAAGCCTTTCCTTTTTTTTTTTTTCTTTCTTATTCTTTCTCTCTTTTATCGGCCACAGGCGAAGCGCTTTGCTGTCCTTCGTGAAAGATTCTCGCCACTTTCTCTCACGGGGATTGTTTCTTTCTTTTTTTTTTTTAAGATTCGCGAGTAGGAATTACCAAGCGCATAAAATGAGTGCGATACACGTGCATTTTCATCTTACTCTTTCACTCTCTTTCACTCTCTCTCTCTCTTTCTCTTTCAAAACCGGAATCTTACGTCAGTCTCGCCATCCGTCTCTTTCTCTCACGATTCCATCATCTTATACGCGACAGAAAAATATTCTTGAAGTCGTTATATCAATTTTTTAATGCTTCTCTTGCTTCCTGGTCCGAATAGCCTTACGTTTATTTACCATGCAACACTGGCGCAAAAAGCTCTTGACGTTTAGAAAAGTAAACGACGACATCCAGGCTCGATGCCCTTTATCATTTTTTTTTTCTCCCTCGTTCGCTTAACATTGATTAGCTTTTCCGTACCGTTGCGTTTTGATCCGCCTCCTTGCAGTTGCTGCATATGTAGTCGTCCTCTTCAGCAATGTCTGTCCGATCCAGACCGACGCAGTGCATGTGGAACCAACCTTCGCAGCCGCCGTCGCACTGAACCCAGTCGACCTCACGACCTTTTGTTCGTCATTCGAGATGGAAAAGAGAAAATATAAAAAAAAAAAAACAATTAGTTGCTGAACTTTGAATACCGCGAATAAGAGGTTAAGGAATAGAAAAATTGAAGAAAGTAAATAAAAAAAAACTTACCGCTTGGTCGTAAACAATTGACAGCTGCACAATCATCTTCCTCGTCGGATGTGTCCTGTTTGGTCTTCTTCCTGTTGACGCCACGTTTCTTGGGCATTTCTTCGCCCTCTTTGCGCTTAAGCTGTAATTTATATAAAAGTTAAACTTTGACCCAGGCGATGGTTTACGTTGACGCGTGTAGAACCCGTGATACCCTGGTACCTTCCTTCTATGGGATTTGAATATTCAATACGTACCTTCCGTGGTCCACGTTTAACTTGACCTGCCGTGGAGACGATCTTCTTGTCCTTGGCGAATCCCTTACGCTTCATAAGATTCTTCTCGTCCATCTTCTGCCGACCAAGCTTCTTCAGGAGCTCGAATTCCTCGGACTTCCGCTTCCGGCCCCGCTTCTTCACGTCCTTCATGTCGTGCTTGAACGACGCCTGAACCTCCTCGAAGGCCGCGTACTTTCGCACGCTGCTTGGACTATTTGTGTGGCTCAGGATTCGCCAGATGTGTTGTGTCTCGTCCAGTGCGACCTCCAGGAGGTCACCCTCCATCATGAGCTCCTCGAGACGCGTTCGAGCGCTTTCGGAAAGAACCACTGCGGCCTCGGAATCCGTTGATTGTAATTTGGGTTGGAATTTGGAAACTGGAGCAAAAAAAAATCTATTACAGCAATCTCGGGAAAAAATCGGAAATTAAGATATAAGAATTAATAACTACCATAGGAATACGCATGCTCGTTACTGTTGAACGTGCTGCAGGTAGGTTCGTCGTCTTCGATAGTGACGACGTCATCATCGTCATCCTGGAAGAGAAATTATATCGATGAATTCTTCGTCAAATATTATTTTTTTTTATACTCACAGCTGTGCTAGGTACACTGTCATCAGAATGAACACCACTGAGGGGCGCAATTGCTTGAACCCTTTGATGTAATTCTGGATTATTAGCGGCCTTCTTGAGTTCGCTACTTATGATCTTCTCAGTTTTCTCCCTGGCCGCAGCTTCCACGAGTTTCTGTGATAGAACGGAGAGCTTCGCCAGGGCGGAGGATAGTTCATCTGTACTGAGCGCCTGTCTGGCGCGATCCTGAAACGTAAAACTTATCAAACATCCCATCAGCGAGGTATCCTGTAATTAATTCTTATAGATTTAACGAACCTGCCAGTTCATGGCACGCTCCGTAAGGCACTGCAGAGCTTCGCCTTCGGGTAGACGCACTGGAATCTTCTGAAGGCTCACCAGGAGTGCCAGAATGGTCTCCAGACGTGGCCTCCTGGAGCGCAGACAGCAGGGACAGAGAAATTTGGTTTCACGCGACGTGGGTACCTTTCCTTTGTACGTGGTCTTAGGAAGAGGCACACAATTTGCTACAATGAAGATAAAAAACGTCAATGATCAGTGAGGAAGAAAATTTGAAATCAATATAAATTACTACAGGATATGAACAGTGCACTTACAGTGAAACCAGTCCTTGCACAGTTCGCACTGTAACATAAGACCGAACCTGGGTCTACGGCAAACGCAATATCGGGAATCCTCCATGTCAGTCTTCATCAAGTTCCTCTCTCTAAGATTCCGCATAGCCTCCATCTCGCGTTGTTCAGCGAGTTTAAATGCGGCGACAACGTTGGCCGAGTCGTTGCTGTCGTCGAGCTTTGTGTCGCAGACGAAAACGGCGCCGACGGACTCGTCACCCTTGTTCCGTTTCGTCTTCATTGCCTGGACGCCGACGCCGATCCTTGGCGAAAGAGCCTCCATGAGTGTGTAATGAGAATTCTTCCTGAGGAACGTTCTGGCCGTTCTCTCCTTCCATGCCTTCGCCTGGGAGAGAGTAGACTCTAGGAGAGGTAGAGCGTCCAGGTGAAGAGGTATGTTCCTACCCCTGCGCACCAGGTCGTCCAGGGTATCGTAGTAAGGATAATTGTCACGCGCCTGTATGTCCTCCACAGTCTTTGTCCAGGTCTTTGCCTTTGTCAATATATCCTGCAGATCGTCCAAGCTGGGCAAATAAGCGTCGATGGAGTCCGCCTCGTTGACGAAATCTTCAACAGCTGCTATAGTCTGCCTGTTTTTTGTGTCCAGGTACAACTTCGCCTTCTCTTCCCACTTCTCAATGCTCAACATCAACAGCTGCAACTTTGACAGAGTGTTTTCGATGCTGAAATGAGGTGGGATGTTCATACCCTTCTCTATGAGTTTAACGAGATCCTCACGACTTGCTGATTTTGGTTCTTCCTGGATGGACTTAACTTCTTCGAGCCACTGAATCTGTGTTAATCTCTGAGAAAATTACATTCGCTGTGTCAATGGTGACACGATAGCAAGATAATTTTTTATGAAATTGATTTTTCTTTCTTACCTGTTTAAGACGAACCAATTGTGGCAGTTCGATGCAAATGGAATCACCAAAGTCTATGCACTTTTCTAACTTTTCCAGGTCACAGTCATCTTCCTTGGCCTCGAGCTCCTCTGCATCCTTCTGGAACTGGAGCACTTGATCCAAGATGTATTTAACACCGTCAGACTCCTTGAGTTCACAGCAGAGATTCGTAATCTCCTTGTAAAACAGGGTCAGCTCTTCGACGGTGAGTTTGTACTTTGTATCCACGGATTGTCTTGTTCTTGTGCGTTGTTTGTTATTTAGCAATTGTTGAGCAACACTAGCACACTTTTCAGCATCCTGAACAGCCGTTGTCAGAGCGGTCAGGAGTTCACTGTCAGGAAACTTCTTTGTCTCGGCTTCGTTAAGAAGATCTTTGAGTTCGTTTAGTTCTATCTTGTCACCTTTGGGATCCATAGCCTCCTTGACTTTGCTCACCCAGGAGTCAAAGGACTCCGCCTTGAGTTTGAGTTTCTGCAGCATTATTGGAAGCTCATCCAATGTGTACCGATAACGTAATGTGTGCTTCTCTGGTAGACAGTCGCAAAGCTCTGTGAAGTGCCGCAGACAGACCAGTTGAGAACTGTGGCACGAGCAGGTCACTGCACTCAGGAAGCAGGTTGTCTTGCAGGCTTCGCACTGTCTCTCATCGTCTGGCAGAAGCTCAAAGGCTTCGCGTTCAGCCTCTGTTACACCCTGAAGATTTTTAGGTTATGTGTAAGAATTTACTTGACACTTCAATAGACTTTTTTGTTATCCTACTATTGGTGTACTATTTACTCAATGTTTATGCATAGAGGTTATGTCACAAATAACAGAGAAATTATAACACAGTAGACTTTACAACCTCAAGAATTTAAGTAACTGTTGCCTAGAAATATTCAAACAATTAATGGAATATTTGATTATGCACATTTCATATCATGAAAAAATACACAAATTTACCAGTCCTTAGTAGAGCTGCAAAAATTACACCATACTTCACTCTGTTTCAGAAACATATGTACATACACCATTCATCACAATACTCAGATATCAATTAAACTCCGGAACAAAAATTACAAAAATAAGGCTATAACAAAGAATCCACTATGAAACCAAAAATCAATTTCGAAAAACCGAAACACAAGTAATTCAATACTCAAAAAAAGTGACTTACAATAAAATGCAGATAAATACCAAAAATCAAAATATTCACTTAAAACTCTTGTAAGAATTTATTCTATCCCAACGCCCGACTTTCCCCAGAATTTGACAATTCATTACCCAGGAAGATCTTTCAAATGCCACAAGAAAAAAATATCGAACTCAGGACGCGAAGATGATCTGGCAACAGATACAAACTACAGAATTCTCCTACTCAGGCAAATATAGTAAATTCACATAATCCCACTGAAAATTGCAAGCAATGCGTCTCTAAAGTGAACCTCGCGAGAATGAAATAAAGTAAAATTCTCAAATAAATCATTCCGCGTAGTATAACTAACTACGTCGAGGCATCGTGGCAAGTGTAATATGGCTTGAAAAACATAACCTTTACTCACCGAATAGAGTTACATAACAGAGGCCAAAGAGGCATGCTTGACAGACAGTCGAAGGTAGTCAAGGCCGAGTAAGAGTGGGCGGCTTTTTTTCGCAAAAAGCACCCTGACCAGAGACGGCGAGTAGGTGAGGATTTAACGAGAACGAAACACGACGAACGCGGGGACATTAATTGAGAATGTAACGTGGACGGCAGGGCCGTGTTCAGCCGTGTTGTCCAATGGACTGGCTATGCACGAACACACGTGGCCCGCTCTGTGTTAGTGCTCGTGTCCGTGAATGTTCCTGGCATGTGGCATACTACTTAGCTCGAAGATATCTGACTCTGGCGGCGCGCTATACTGCCTTCGCGCTAACTCGTGTCTTCCCGACTTTCAACAAACTGACGAACCAGTGAGTCACTTTCTACCTTTTCCTCGCGTCTCACCGCGTGTGGCAGCGCCGATTCGTATTGTTTGTTGCCTTTACTTATTTTTCTAACTTTTAAAAATTTTTAGGGAGACTTTTTTTATAAAACTCTTATTTGAGGGGAGGGAGGGGTCATTTCTTCATGTTTGACAAGGAAATAATGACGTTTCAATAGTATTTAATTGGGTTCGACCATCCTCAGGATAAAATTGGCTTTAGTTATCCAAGTACAGGGAAAAAATATACTGTTAGATCTACACGGCACAGCAAGAATTATTTTTGGTATCTACTATTAGGCTCATGCGTCTTTTTTGCTCTCTAGTAAATGATACGTATGAATATAGAGAGAGATTTTTATTTAGCGGTGGTGCTGATTTATGAAAAATTGTTTTGTCTGCCAGAAATTCAGCAGCGGATGCAATTTATTGATGGAAATGGAAAACTGTGAAACTCACCCATTCGAGAAGATTTTTTCGCAGTTTTTTCTCATCTTCTACCATTTGAAGCATGTCATGATATGTTGCCGTAGCTATACCAATGTCCAGGGAGTCAGGATCCAAGGACATCTTGCACACCAATTCATCGTGGGAGAATACACAAAAACGTCTGAGATTCGAGTAGTGACTTATGCAATCTCGGCCAACTTTTAACTGTAAACGATAACAGAAATATCCATGTAAACGACCATAGTTTGTATAAAATAAAGTACAGTTGATGAAATAAGAGGATACTAGAATAATCAATAAGAATAAAACAAATTAACCTACCCAATCAGCAGGTGCGAAGTTGACAGCTTCAGCAAAATTGTACCCTTGATTAAAGCCGGCATGATAAGCCCTGGGAAACGTAATGACAAATTCCCCAGCATGTTGATCAGTCCTGAAGACTGGAACGCCTAAAATTTTTTTTTTTCAAATTAATACAACCAATACGTCACAGCAAATGTATTTCAATCGTTGTAGTTTTATGTATTCTTAAATATTTAACGTGTTTACCTTCTTTCATGAGAATGTTGGGATTCATGATGGTGACCAATTGATGAAGAAGATCTGGTTGACTATGAAAGAGTTCCGGTGCAGCAGATTTCATGGAGTGCTCGAAACGCTCCGCCTGAGATCCAGGAACTCCATACCAGGTCTTCGGTTCGCCCCAGTGCAAATAATTAATAGAGTAACTCCAGTGATCCTCGTTGTGCCAGCAGAAAGTGGCGAAGCACATCCCCACGTACATCCAGGGAACCTTCATCCCACTAATATCTGCGTTAATGTGTCCCAGGACGCTACCGTGTAGCACTGGCAGATTATTCAAATTCCAAGAGGATTCGGCGTATTCTTGATCGCAGGTGAACAGGTTGACGCTCGTTTTCGTAGGGAATCCTGAGCCGTGATCCATTGTATGTAAATCTGCGCCATATTCCACAGTCACGTCCTCGTCTATGGAGGAGACAATCCGCCAGAATTCCTTTTCCACCAGAGGTGTTGGGACCATCTGAAAATCAATTAAATATTTTCTTCAGCATCGGCTTCTGCCATTTGTCCAATAGATGACTGTTACAGTAAGCTCTGATCTACTCACGTGTACTGGCATATTAAAGTAGTCGCTCTTAAACTGATCAGCCATTTCTCCAAACTGTTGCAGAGTGTATTCCCTCTGTGCTTGCTCGAATCCAAAAGCCTCCATAGGTTTGGAAACTTCTTCAGCAACACATTTTGGACACCTCCAGTCGCCCTTCGGTATTTCCGTCAATGGCGGCATCAGGCAGAAGGTGTGGTAACTGTCGTCGCAACCGTCGCACAGCAACATGCTCTCCTCGGTGTCGCCTCTTCCGCAATTGTGACAGATGTACTTAGCCAGCTGAAAACCAAGCGAAAAGGATAACCAATAAGAAATGGTAAAACCATGAGAATGGAAGAATGAGAAAAATCATAAAGAAATCTTGCTTACTGGATCGAAGTCGTAATTCAGCTTGACGCCTCTCGTCTTATTCGATTTCTTTGGCTCTTTGGTATTGAAGCCAGCCATCTTCGGCCCGGGACCATAAAACTGTAGTTTCTTGAGCTCCTTACTGTTATCTTTGTCATCTTGACTCGTATCTCTGTTCCTATTACTTTCCCTAAAGTCTTTGTAATCACCATCGGACTCGCACTCGTCTTTACAGTCCTCGAGTTTTATCGGCGATACTGCGGACTCCTGTTTCTCCTCCTGACCGGTAAACCGCTTCGACCTCCTGGAGAACTTTTCGTTTGGTGGTTTTATTTGTTGTCTTGATATTATACCGTGAGGCTTGTAATCCCTGTCCTTCTTCTCATTAGCCTCCGAATCGGGCTCAAATTTCTATACAGAGAAACAGAGTAATGGATGAAGATGACGTAGGAAAGAAGATATTATGTAGAATAATCTTATCAAGCAGCATAAAGAAAGAATATCATATTGATATAAATCAGGATATCTATTATGGATAAGACAAATAGTAATCAGTTAAAGTTAGCACGAGCTGTCTATTATTTAGTTTTCTGCTTCAAAGCTGATAAGTAAAGTTAATTAATTTATATGTGTTTTAAAAATATTTTTAATTGTTTGTATAAAGTAAAAAGGTGTACTTACAATATCGGTTAATAATTTTCCTTGCTTGAAGACGTCAAATGGATATAGAATTCTTTCGTAATGATTTTTCAAAATACTGCCCACGCTCCTGCCTGATGGATAACCAAGTTTATTCGCTATCTTGGCCCATCTTCTTTCTTTAGTCACTGTTTCAATACCTCCTGAAACGAAGAGTATTTAATAAATAAAAACAAATTAGTTTCAATGAATTCTGGAGATTTTTAGTTTGTCTTTATGAACTACGAACCTTCACTTGTAACGATTCTGTGTAAGGAATAAAGATCCAGTGCCTTGCGTTCGACCAATGGAATTTTCAAGGACGATCCTTGGAGCTCCCAGAACTTAGCAATTTGATCTAGAAAATTTAACTTAATCCTAGTCTTGGCTTCTAATTCGTTTAACCTCTGAATTCGAGGAACGAATTTAAATTTGTCCACATCTACTGCGAAGGGTGGTTGCCAATTCTGAAACACAAAAATTTGTTCATGGTTAAATAAAATTTTCGATGCTTCTTTTCGAAGAGATCTCTCTGTATTTGACATTCATATGCATTCGCATTCTCTCATGGTTACGTTTGTTCATATTGCTAGGACACTTTTATAACATCCTGACTCTATTTACACCTGGCCCTTTTATTTTTTATCTACATCCTATTACTATCATAAACAGCCACTCGTCAAACAAGGCAAGTAAACCTTAAAAGATATATGATAGGGGGTGGAAAAAAATGTTACAATTCAGTCTCGCATGAAGAAAGCAAAAGTTAGTACTGAGAAGCTAAAGAGAAACTATTAAAGAAACTGGACAATTAGATCATCGATCCTCTTGAGCCTAACGTACCTTTACATACTTAAATTATGTTTTAATGTAACATCTGTGCTTAGATCGTGCCAGAGCAGCATAGCAGGGCTACTAAAATATATTGTATCATTGCCATCGTGTTAAGCAAATTAGGTCAGTGGAATAATTGTCAAGATAATGAACAGGAATGCTTAGATTTGCAATAATGGCATAAAGTGCTAACACATTATACACAGAAGGGCGACTGATGATACTTGCTAAATTAGCGAAATTCCATAGGACTTAATTATTCAAACACAAAAGTAACAATAGGTAGAAGGAATTATAATTTTTATGCGAGTCATTTATTTATACCTGGAGAATTGTCCATCCTACCCGAAAGCTTGTGTAATCAATAATAGCGTCATTGACAAGTGATTTGCAGCTATATATAATACTACGTCCCTACTATAGAAGAACTTCCGAAAAATTAAAAAACACGCTTCAAGACTCGCTCAAAAATATTTAAAAGGTAAAACGTACTATTCAAATTTTCACTAGGCTCGCCCTATTCGCTGCTACAGAAATGGCCGTCTGGGAGTTGAAAAAGATATAGACTAGCGTTTACATAAAAATGCACGCAGCAGGGCCATTCGATCATGTCTTTTTCTATGGGTGCTGGAGAACTTGACGATAGCCAAGGGAGAAAATTTAATGGTAAAATTATCGATCGCAATGCCGTGGGAAACGTATTGCAATTGACCATCCATCCTACAACTGAAACGATGAAAAATTTCTTTAAAAATAAAAGACAGACTCGTGCAATGGCGGCGTCCTGTACGTTATAAAATTGTTAGCTCCTTTACTGTGCGTATACCTATATATTTTCCTCAGAGAGAAACGACATCAGACAAGCACATTTATCGACTGTCAACTGACAATTTCCGGAGGGTCCGGAAGAGAAGAGCAAAAATGCAAAGAGACAACAAATCCTGAATAATTGAATCTTCTGAACAACGAAAAAAAGAAAAAGATTAATACAGGACGCTTCGCTTTTCGTAAAAGTAGCAACAGCGACATCAATTCCTACAGGAAGAAACTCTACGGGTCGTTGTTTTCTCGCGAAAACAAAATGGACAGACGCGTTACGTTGCGCTTATAAATGGAGTCGACCGAAGTCCTTTCTACGAGAAATCGCTCAAATGGAAATGCACGAGACATAATAATTTTTATATATCATCCAAGAAGTAACCATCACAAATGTACACGATTCTTAGTTATTTTCAATTCCGAGGAACTCGAAGACTACGCGTATTCTCGTGAAAAAAGCGAAGAAAGAAAAAAAAAGAGAGGAAAAAAAGAAAATTAGATAAGAGAAATTGCGCAATAGATACTGCAAGTGAATTGTCACTCGATACTTGCAATGGCAGGTGAGATTCTAGTGACTCGAATTACGAAGAGACTCCAGTCCTTGGATTTTAATTGATCAAAATAAGATGGCCGCTCGAACAAGAATTCTAGTCTAAATAGAATTGGAAAAATATCCCGTTTCGAGTTAGCATTACGTGGAGAATGTCAACTTTATTTGTTTTATTGACTTTAATTGGATGAAGATATCATGTAATGCTATCTTACTCTCTTACGACTTTTAATAGAGAATTTAAAAGCACGGTCCACAATGGCCGATTTTCACAGGAAGAATTAAATACCGAGCGAATAAAAATAAAGTCACTGATTTTATAAACTTTTATAGGTTCACTGTACTCGAAACACTGGCATTATTATTAAAGCATTGTTTCCTGCTAGGTGTAACATTCTTACGGCCATTTTAATTTCATTCTCAGTAAGAGACACAATTTTGCAGAATTTCATACGACACCGTATAAAAGATTTTAAGATACACAAAAGTATTTCACCACTGAACAGATCATTAACGATAAACTTATTCCCATGATGTTTCGATAAATAAAATGGATTATGGTGACGACGCATCGAAGAAAAAAAAAGTAAAAATCTTTTTCTAAAAAGAAGAAAAAAAAACCTTTCACACGTTTTATCGCCACCTAAGAAGTAGCCATTGTTACGTGTCGATGACGAGAACTGATCAATGTCTGTCACTTTGGTACAGTATATATGTACATTTGTTCTTCTTCACTTTCTGATTATCCACCTTGTTTTCTTGTCTGGTCTAGAAGACAAAATAACTGACCCATAAATATCGGGATGACGCCACTAGGTAATAGAATACAATGCTGTAATGGCGATGAAAACAAAAAAAAAGCGACAAGGCGGATCCCATGGGTTTTCATTAGATGATGCAAAACGCGTACGACCGAGGAATTATTTTCGCTCACTCGTTACGCCTACGGAAAGGGAAAAATATATAAATATATTTCTCGTTTTCTCTTTCACTATCTGGCATTTACAATATTACGTGCTTTCCCCTTCGAATGGGAACATCTAACGAATCCATTGAACGAAAACGGAAAAGTCCGCAACACGCCATTTCCACAGAGTCGAGAATCAAAAAACCCCGTTAGCCGGTGGGCGAAACGTAAAGAAAAAGAGAAAATGCAAGAAATGGCAAAGAACATTTTGCGAAGATTCAGGGTCCGCTTGCCAATCCGTGAATCGAAAACGAACCCAAGAAAATTCGCCATTTGATTCCCCTAGACACCAGAAGTAATGCAAAATGGTATACTAACAGTGTCGCGAAGAGAGAGCAATATTTAGCAAAAAATCTCAAAACGAATATGCTTTCCGTATCGTTAAAGTGTCCCTTCCAATTCGATTATAAAATCTCAGAAATCATTGTAATTTCTCTGAAGGAAAAAAAAGGACGGAATGTCCACTTTCAAAATTTATCTCTGCCCTGAACAAAAGTCTGCTCCACAGAATAAAAAACCCAGCAAAATGAAAGACGGCAGAACTTTTCAGAAGAAACAATATTAAGACTTTTTCAGGAAGCGTCACAGGTCATGAGTTCATGCCAGGATAGTGCAGTGCACTAATGGCGTTCACTAGGTTCTCCACTTCTCCCTGTTGGAGAGAATAAATCTATTCAATAGACATAGAATCCCGTGAAGACACAATCAGAGCACGCTGTGATCAATCGAACGGGAAAGAGGGAGATAAGGAAGGAAGGAAGATGCCTATAAATGTCGTACAGAGAGTGTTAGCACATATGCATAAAAAAGTGTATAGGGCAAACAGTAGCAGCAGCAGCAGCAGCAGCAGGGAATAGGAACTCACGGGTGGCGGCTTGATCTTGCAGATACCAGATTTCTCAGCGTGCTGTCGTATCTTGGCTATATATCCAAGTGGATCCAGGAACTCCTCGGCGGAGGGTTCGAAAACTGGAGCCTCCGGTGGAATGACAAACTCGAAATCCGATTCATTCCTGTCGCCCATGTCTTTGGCTCGCTGATGGCTCCCTACACGAGGCTCGGTACCGATATTTACGTCGAGCTTCGAGACCATGGCTCCCCGGCTGCTTTGCCGAGGAGGAAGTTGTGCGTCCGCTGCAGGAGGTTAACGAGCGTTTTCTGATGCACTGAATACACTACTCTGGTACGTGGGATTGGTGCAACTCGTCGAGGAGCGTTCCTGGCGCAGCCATGACTACGAACACCGTGTGTGTATTTATTCGTCGCTGACAATGAAACACAGATACTTTTTAATGCGGCCACCACGCTACCTCATCCGTCACGTAGCCTCGCGCACGGGCAACTGTCCTGCTTAATGCTTTACCCCTACTCTTTCTCCCTCTATTGGATTTTTTGGGCCCTGACCGATCGACCTGACACCTCGTTGAGATTTCTCAAAGCATTTGCCTTTTACGAAACTGCGGCGGTTCTTATCGGCCGAAATTTGAAGGAGACTTTTCGTTCTTTCTTTCTTTACGTATTCTTAACCCTATTGATGATTAACGGATGTGGTTGAATTTTAAGAATTGAATATTTGTAGTCTCGAGGGAATTTGCGTAGACAAGATCTTCTTGCAGGGCTTGGAATTTGCGTGGGATTTATTAATAATATCTGGGGAATGTAGACAATACCGACTAAGATTTGCGTACTTGTAGATAATGCTTGAATTGCATTATTTGGGATGGAAATTATATTTTTCTTTTAAGTTTTGCGTGGATTTGACATGTAAGTTATAATGATTGCGAGTTTTCTTTTTAAGAATTTGTATATATGTATTTAGGTTTCAGTTTCTAGTATTTATTTTTTATAGAAATGTTCACTGGTAGCACTGTAATCTTACGACATATTGGTAACTCTGCTGAGTGTGTGCAGTTTGTGGTCTTCTGCTTTTACGTCGTTGCTGAAACAAGTGAGTATTTCTTGTTTAATTACGTAATTGTTAACACTATAACATGAACTTTTTTAGTTTAAAATATATTTAAATTTAGATATACTCTTGAACATCCTTACATTATTATTATCTAATTCGTAAAACTTTTAATGAATATATTCGCAAAAAGATAGTAGCTCGTTAAACTTGTTTCCAATTCAATGACATCTTTATCAGATTCATTACTTGACATTATTGATTATTAATAACAGCACCTTTATTTTTACAGAGAGCAATAATCATGGGTAAACACTTCGGAGAGCTCGCCAAGATCAGTGGCATTGTCACATTTCGTCTCAGTCCACATGAACAAAAAGCTTTTGCTGGAATGATTAGCCACGGTGTGCCCAACATGTTCAGAAGGTTTAATGAGAATGTATTTCGTGTGACTCCACGTGGGTATTTTTCAATTAAAACATGTTTCTTAAAACTGCCATACCGAAACTAATATTCTTTTCTTACAGCTTTCATTTTTAGTTACTTTTTGTATGACTGGGCAACGAAGGAACACGAGAGACAGACTCGCAAGAATCCCAAAGATTTTGAAAATGATGTATAAATCATCCATTGTAAAGAATCATTAGTACGAATTTGTTATAAGCTAATAATATATCTCAACAGTGTGGAGGAAAATGACAGTAATGTAAAATAATCTACTTCGTGAATATACTTTTTCCCTCATGTAAATCTCTATCTCAGTAATAAATTTATCCCTACGAAACTAAAACTTACTTCAGATCAATACGAAAATCCTAAATCACTTAAATATGACAGTCGATTGCTGCTACAGAGTAACAAACACACAGTATTCAAAACTGCTAATGGTAATGAAACGTTTAACTACAATTATATAAACAAAAAATATGCTTGTAACAGATGCTGCGTATTCAAATAAAGCAGAGTAATACGTATTAAATTTTGTCTTTTTAAACTCCACATTCATTACTCTTTTTCCCTGACTATAAACATAGTAAGTTCTCAAAATTTCGTAAGTTCTCTTACGCAAATCTATCAACGCCTATGAGTTTCTCTCAGTGGCTCTCAGACAGTGAAATCAAAAACTTAGGTAGGCGTAATTTCTGCACGTTCATGCCTTATGTTAAATAACCCGCCAACATAAAATCCAACGAGTTATGGTCAACAGGTGTTTCTCACCTGAAGAATCCGAAGAAAATTCATCAACCTCCTTGGCATATAACGACTTCAACGATTGGTCGAAGATACTAGACTTCGTGTATTTCCGTAAGTTCGCATCAAAGAAAACGGATACTTCAAATTCTACAGTTTAAAAATCGAAAAGTAAAAATAAAACATTCCACCCAGTCGTAAGTGACAAAAAAATAACCCATAATAGAAAAATCAAAGTTACTTTCTATTTAGTTTAACACAATTTTCAATACTGATCATAAACACAGTATATACAATTAAATTTTCTCTACTGCAAAATAGAGTGACGTTGTTATCAGTGACGTTGACGATTCAGGAATCAAAATCAAACCCATAAATATGCAAATGATCCCAGCGCAAATCTCCTATGATAATATACCCTTTAATAAATTTTGGAAAACCGATATTAAAATGTGTTTTAGGGCCTCAAATAATTACAGCAACTGACACCAACATACACGTCCCTGGGACCGAGCGACAGTCCCCGATTCCGTTGGGCCCCAAGCGTGAACGCGAATCGACCAATGAGAAAGTCCGTATTAGAAATTCAGGTAGAGAGGACAGGTAAGCTGACGGGGAAGGGCCTGAAGTGCAGTAGTCAGGTATTTCCAGTCGATGATGAGCGGGTTCCTAGGTCCACCGAAAACCCGGTCGCCTTGTCTCTCCTTGTAAATAGGTAAGTCCCAACGGTGGTGACATTAGTGAAGTTACCTGAGGGATAAACGGGATCCCTGCTGTGAGTGTGTATCCAGTGTACGTGTAGGATCCATGTTGATCTTCAATAACGTATCGCGAGGATCCTGCTAAGATCTATAAGAGCCCACGCCCGGGGTAGATCAGCGAATATTCCTCTTTAACGTAAGAAGCGTCCTGGGAGCTTCCCGTCAAAAAGGTATTTATGCCAGTGATTTATAGTGGGACCACTGTGACGTCACATTCAAAATGACAAAAACAAGTTTAGACAAGTCCTCCCATCCCGAAGATACCGAACCTCGTCTCTCAGGAATCTGTCAGTCGCAATCAGAAACGTATGGCTGAAACGAATCGTCCTTATTAAAAGATTTCACTCGCTTTTAGGACAGATAAAAAACAATTCTACGAGTCTCTTATCAATTAGTTATTCGTACTGAGTTTTCTTGCTCTATTAGAGAAATTCGTTATCGTCCCTCGCATTTGTTTTGTCACGGAGAATAACGTATTTTCACGCATTTATTATCGTACGATGATATTTTCTATAACGCCGTAGAATCTGGCGCTTGGTCAATATTATTTTCATGCTCCAATATCCTTCTTATCTCTTGTTACCTTCTATTCAATTTCTATAAGTGACCATTTGTTTTCTGTTCAATCAATGTGGAATTTCATTTAACTCAAGAAACAAGCCAAGCGTGATTTACCGTTCAAGTGCATCCGAGTTAGGGAGAATGTGAATGTTTACCATGTTTACGAAGATCTTGGAATCAGAGAGACACATGTGCTATTTAAATTTCATCATTCCAAAGCTCATACGTTATTTTTCACCCAGAGAGACAATCAATTACATAATTTTACAAGAAACCATGAAATAAATTTCAGTTGCGTTAATTGCCTTTCAAAATGTGACTTAATCGTTCGATTAACCTAAGAATCATAAGCGAAAATTATATTTCCTTTAAATCTGTTGATATTTAAAGAAAAATACTGCACATTTATCACGCATAAAATTTAATCAACAGTGCATTCAAATTTTCGTTAATTGGAGAATTAGTCATAAGGAAGACACCGAAGAGAAAATTTTTCTTTTGACCTTTATTCGTTTATTTTAATAATTACCAAGTTGCGCGCCATCGAACATTATTAATCAGTGGGCACGATGCGTAATCTCTAATCTCATCCGAATCGACGACATATTTATACAGATACCTGGTTTCTTCCTCCCAAAGCCAGTCTCTTAATATTTCTCTCTCTCGCTCTCTGTTTCTCTCTGTATACATCATTGCAAAGATTCGTGACACAGATCTTCGCGATAAATGCCCAATCGCAAAATTAAATCGGTCCAATGGAAATTTATCAGCCACTGAAATTCTCCTTCGTCCGATGGACACTAACCTAACCATTGATGCGTATATTATTAAACTTTCATGAAATTCGCCTAAAATTATTCGTAGCACGATAAAATATCGATTGCACAAACGTAACGATATAAACGTACTTAAATTTATAATGGCTTGGCAATGTTTCTAAGTATTTTACTTTTTTTTTCATGTCCGATTGGCTAAGTACCGAAGGATCGTCATGAGCCTCGTCAGTGGACATTCCAATGTGAATTCTTCTCAGGGCGTGTCCCACGTCATCTTCGTTCCCTCTGACAAAAACTATATACACCAAGTGGAGAAAATATATTTGTAGAAAGTCGAATGCGCCAACAGGGTCAGAAAAGATTAATTGATTATCCTATCATGTGAATTCGATTAATTAAATACATATAAATACCATATAGTATCCATCTGACAAGTTCCAAAGATCTCTCAAGGAGTCGAGTCATTTTTCGATTGATCCAAATGATACAGTACACGTTATAATGTTTCAAAAAAAATTATTTCAAATATCCACCAAAGCATGTACCACCGTTAAGGAATCGATAGAAAATAATTTTCAAGATCATTTGGATCGGTATTGATCTTACTGGATAATTAAATTATCTATCTGGTATGAACGATCAATAAATCATGCAGTTAATATCTACTCGATGTCCAAGTACGTTCGAGGTAACAGATCTGTTACTTCGCGTCTCGTAAGATATATAACGATTTTTATATTTCCATTTTTTTTTTCTTCATTTACTCCGTCCTTTGCCAGCGGGCGTGTCTGCATCCATAAATAATTAATCCACCAGCACACGGATACACGGCAATGCAAACGTGCGTTGCCGACACGTGGGATATAAAAGAATAGAATCTTTGACGTAGATAAAATAAAAAAAGATAAAGGGAATTCATTTCAAAATCATCAAGGATCTTGGCAAGTTCGTAATCACCGAGAATTCGAGACGCGGACGAATAAAATAATTTTTTCATACTCTCGCGATTCAAAGGACCCGGGGCGACCGTTAATCGCCGCGTGGAAGCGAGACGTAATAAAAAATAAAAGATAGGAAGAAAGTGGCAATATTAAATTACAGGAAGTCCTTCAACAGGCGCTTCGATATATCGCTTTATATATACACGACTCCTACTGTACAGCCTCAGGATTTTACAGTTAACCTACGTATTTACGGTTTATTCGCACCGGGTCTCAACCACCAGGAATTTTCCCCCTTGGGCGCCATTTTGTTAGCTACTCACGTAAATTCTCTCGTTATTATAACCTAAAAATTTAACCACGCTCGCTCTACCTTATCGACATTTTTAAAAAAGGGTCTCGTACTTAGAAAATCAATGGTAATTTCTTCCGCGGTGTTACTTAGCCGGTAAAGTAGATTTATACCTGCATCCTTTATTCCCATGCGAATTCTGGCACGTTCGGGTTGGAATTCAAAGAATTCCAGGTAGAAATATATGTTACACAGAGCGCGTTAACTCGGCTGCACAAGCAACCCACACAGCCTACTCTCATTACGTGCCTTCCCTTTTCACCGGCTCTCTATCTACGCCTATATACATATTTTCACTATACCAGTAACTATAGTACCAGCTAATCCTCAAACTGTATACATTCTAGACTATAGGTATTCATTATAGAGCCGCATAGTTTCTTACTATTTTCTATACGATAGACTCTGGTATTTACCAGGCGGCTTTAGTACTCGAGAACGCGTAATGATTCTGGACGACATGAACGGCGCGAGGTGCCATTTTTATTTTTATCTTTTTCGTTCTTTGACTCGTAATTTTTTTAACAGAAAAAAACTATTAAAATTCCACGGTCAAATTATCCATTCACGTATACACGTGGGCTTCTTTTTTTTTTTTAATAAAAATTATCAGACTGCCTTAATTATTTCCGAAAGACTCTATTGGACTACGTATGAGTTATCGCGAATTTTTTCCCCGTATTTGCCAAATGATTCATAATACTTCATTGTTTCGTTGACTTGTTTCCCACGTGAGGATATAATGCTGTACGTCAGGGCCGCATCCTACGATTGTCGCTTAAGAATTTTATTATCGTCATATCGATAAGATATTTTCTCTGCGTGATGGATCAACATTTATTGACAATGCGATTTCGAGTATTACGTTTTAATTGGTGGTTTGCTATTTTTTATGGATATTCGTCATTTTATTTTTTTTAAGAGCAGCTGAACATTTTTCTTCATATACCTCAGGGCGCTCGGACATTAGTTTTATGATATGAAAAAAATCATACAACTGTTTTCAAATCTCGTCCTGGGACGTGTGATAGTGCTGGGAAAATATTTCTTATCACTTATATCTATATGGAATTACATATACATATGTCTCTGATTGATCAATAGGGATTCAGTTTGATATCGCGGTTCGAACTTTTGGCTGTTTGACCGTTTAACGAGTTGGTAGTAATTTCGGCTGTAACGAGCTAATAACGAGTACACGAATAAAATTTTCTCTTTACCGTTAGAGGCCACGATGCATATAAGAAATCCAGAGTAATACCGTTCGGCCATTCCTCCTTGTACCCTTATTAATTGCAATTACCCTGAGCATTGAATAATATTTGAAAAAAATTTTTTAATCTATTTTTATCAAGCACTAGTGTCCGACGACAGTAAAAAAGTAAGATGTACCGAGTATCTTTACATTAAAAATATTGTTTATCAGACGCTGATATCGCTTGTAGAATTCCAGAGTATTGAAAAAAAAAAATTATAGATAACACGCGTTTATTAGATTCTTCGTAATAACAATATTATTTGGCGTCCAAATCTACAGGGTGTCAAATCGTGTCAGTTTAGTTTTGTGACTGTCGAATTTAGGCTGTAAAGAAATTTCGTGCGCTCCTGTAGTGTGCGCCATCACGATTGGCTTTCATGAGGACCATTTATGGGAATGCCAAGTACGATGGCGGAAGTGATTTTTTTTTATGGTCGCGCGATGCACCGCCAATTAATTATGTTGTTCCGTAGTTTGTTGGAGATACAGCTTAAGGATGCACATTTATTTAGAGCTGTCTTTTTGTTTTGTTTTTTTGTAGTTCTCAAACAAAGCGCACGATGCCATACTACAACAGTGGTCATGGATCTTCTTACAATAAAGGTCAGTCGGCTTTAACTAATTGTGTGCTGTACAATTAATTGAGACTAATTGGATTTCCTTAATGAGTCAGTTTTTTCATGCTTTTTAGATGGCGGATCGAGCGGACCACCAAGCACTTCCGGTGGCGGGCCACCAGGATCCGAGCCTACTTACATGATGGAGCACTTGGCTACTTTTACCGTGACAAAAGAAACTGGCATCGTTTATCCAGCTGATGGGATGCGACGTTTGCTACAGCTGGAGAAGAGCAACGGGATCTGGAGTCAGAAGATGCAATTGAGATTGGAAAGAAATTGGGTTCTTATTATGGACAATGAAACAGGAGTAAGTTGTGATGTCAGATTGGATCTAGTTGGCTGGATTAATTTTATGTTGAAGATTTTTAATTGACTTTGTACGATTTGATTTAGGCGGTCATGGAAAGATTCCCAGCATCCTTGATCCAGGAACCCACAGCCTTCACTTCAAGGGATCCCATGGAAATGTACAATAATATTCTTGTCTTCACTGTGGCCGATGATAGCTCATCCGGTCAGAGAGCTGAGATGCACATATTTCAGTGTCAGAGTGTCTCAGCGCAGGACCTTGTGGAGGACCTGAAGATGCTGCAGATAGGTAAACTAGTTCCTGGAGGAGGATCACCGCGTGGTCCTAGAGGACAGATACCACCGCCTCCAGCGCTACCACCGCCAGAGCCACCTCTGAATGGTGTCAACGTCCGGGAACAAGTGTCTGCATTTAATGCAGCAAATAGTAAGAATCCCCAGTGGCAACAGAATATTCGTACAAGTCAAAAGCGCACCTTGATCATCCCCAGGGAGACGGTACCCTGGTGTTAAAATGATTCTTTGACTATTCTGCGTTATTACCTTAGAATAGAGTTTAGCATGGTTTTCTTATAGCCGACGGTCGTGCAGACTTGTCCAGGGACGAGAACAACGACGAGGTCAGCTCGACGTCCTCGGAGAAGTACGAGAGGGACGTGACCATCCTGAACCACTGCTTCGACGACATAGAGAAGTTCATAGCGCGTTTGCAGCACGCAGCAGCCGCGTCCCGGGAACTGGAGCGACGTCGAAGGAATCGGAAGTCCAAGAAGCGTAATCTGGGTGACGGGATGCTGACTATGCGAGCTAAACCGCCACCGGAAATGGAGTTCATTGATATATTTCAAAAATTCAAACTCTCATTTAATCTCTTGGCCAAACTCAAAGCTCACATTCACGATCCCAACGCGCCGGAACTGGTCCACTTCCTGTTCACGCCTCTGGCCCTTATCGTAGATGCTTCCCATGATACAAATTATGACCCCAATCTCCCAAGCAAGGTCGTCTCGCCACTGTTAACCCGAGAAGCAGTTAACCTCTTAATAAACTGTGTAACCAGCAAGGAGACGGAGCTCTGGCATTCGCTAGGAGATACCTGGCTGATACCTCGAGATCAATGGAAGGGTCACGTGCCGCCTTATCATCCCATATTCATGGACGGCTGGTCACCAGAGTATCCCATACCGGAAGAGAGGGACCACGATCATCTGGCCTCCCTGCTGAACGCTGACAAACAGAAACGCGACGAGCATCTACCGGAGCAGCAGCCGGATCCTTACTACAATCATCGTGACGTGGAGGAGTCCCACTATAGTAGCGACTATCTGGAGTATGAGAGCCGCGAGGAGCGTGGAGGTAACGATTACTTCGACAGGAATTACGGACCCGGTTCCTCCGAGATTTATTCTCGCGAGGATAGAGAGAGGGTCGTAGAGCAGAGCCGTGCGCACAGCGATATATCTGTGGATTCTATAGAGAGAGGAGGTGGTGGAGGTGGTGGTGGTGGAGGCCCCAGAGGAGGAGGTCAGGCTATGGAAAGGGCCCAGGAAGCATGGCTGGACGATCTACTTGCTAGACACGCCAAGGTCGTTCAGGTCACTTATCCCAGGACTGCCAATAACGACAAGGAACTCACTGTGGTCCGCGGCGAGTTCCTCGAGATTTTGGATGACACCAGAAAATGGTGGAAGGCCAGGAACTCCAGGGGCCAGGTCGCTCACGTTCCGCACACCATCGTCACACCACACACTGGACAGCATCCGGCCGATAATGATGTCTTTAACAATCCTCTTTACACCAGTCGATACCAGAGACAGGGTCACGGATACAATTATGAGGTTAGAATCTTGAGAAATGTTTTTTTTTTTTCTTTACTTTCTACCTTACAATTTCACATGCTGATAACGGTCGTTAGATTAATGAGACTCCTTGAGCCGCAATTTCATTCTGAGTATAGATAACAATGAGATTTTCTCTTAGAATGGTCCTGTCATTACAATGGAATTTACTAGGCGTGGTCCAGGCGTTTGTATGGTCTAGAAAATTATGATAAAGCATTGAAAAAATATTTTACGAACGTTGTTAGTCTTGCTGATTAGTTTGACCTGAATATAAATATATTTTCTATTGCAGGACTCGGAAGTCGAGGGTGCCAATACTAGTCCAGGACCGGAAGCTGCGCACAGACCTCACGCTATTCCACCTCCGGCACCTGCTGATTGGGTGCGAAAGGAGCGTCTCGGTAAAAAAGGTGAATTCCGATATTTCTAAGGGAAGATTTTCGGGATGGCATCCACCATTTTTTTCAAGTAACTGGAAAGTCCTGAAAGGGTCGTATTCGGAGAGAATAATTTTCACGCCATTTTGGAAAGTACACGCGCGACGTTCTCGATTCTCGAAGAGCCAAGAGAATTCGTACGAGAGTGCAGAAAGAGGATATATTCTTTCTTTCTCTTTTAAAAAAAAAAAAAGAAACATTTCTGGCATGCTCCAGCTCGAAAGAAAGGGATCGGAATCTTATATTATTTTTTATCTTTTCTTGTCTTCGCAGCGACAAGAATTTTGCTGTTGCTCGTTACGCAAATTAAATTTTTATTAATGTTTTATCTGTATATAAAATGATACGCGCTAACATCGTCTAGACTGAATAATTAGTATTTACCGTTAGTGTCAGCAGTACAGGGTGTTCCAGTTTATATTATATAATTTTTTTTTCCCCTAAAATTCTCATATATTCTTCCTTCCCTACGTTTTCCTAATAGTTGAAAAATTGTACCTTTTTTTTCTGTCCAACAATTATTCTCGTTCTTACAACAAACTTTGCACAGACTTAGTCTCGAATCTTATCTTTTCTTTAAAAAAAAAAGTGCCTTAACTGTGGAACACCCTGTAGAATCTCACCGGGTACAAAATATCGTTAAAAAGAATTTAGCGAGGATTTTTATTGACCGGCCAACGATTATTCTTCAATTCTCTTTTTCCTTTCCTTTCTCCTCTATCATTGTCTACTTTCTTTTTCTCTTCCTGTTCTCCCTCTAAGATAAATAAGAACCGAGCTAATCGTCATTAAACGTCTCATATTTATCGACTAACCAAATCCTAGAGTATACCGATTATAGAGATAGATATATATATATATAGTTTTATATATATTTCTAACAAACCCGAAGAAAAAGAAAAAAGGAAAAAAAAGATCACGAGAATATACCAATTTCAAAATTGGAAATTTAAAGAGGATGCTCCACCCGTGTCCGGATCTTCGTATCTTTGAGATAAATTTAAAAAAAAATACCACTAAACCCTGCATCACAATGGACCTAACGAAGAAGTAATACTCAAATTTGGATTTTTTTACAAGTTCTTGGCACAGGAGCATCCTGAGGGGAATTGATTTTTGATTTTTAAAAAATTATAAAAGTACACCATCATAACAACCCTCATTTCCTTTCTTCGTAGAAATAATTATTCATCTGTCTATTGTCTATAATCGTCTGTTGTATTTTTTTTTTTTATTTTTTACCATAGACTGTACTGTACTATATATGGGGTCTCTGTTCTGTGTGGCATTTCGTATTTACATACGCGTGTAAAATTTTGGTCTGTGTATTTTTTTTTTCTCAGCCACTCATCGTTTCCCATGATTCTTATACGCGTTTAACAACATTTTTTTCAGACACCTGTGACGTCCATCGATTTTTCTTTCTTGTGGCAATTTACGATATGCGCCTGGACCAATGACGAAAATAAAAAAGGTCATGAGTCCTCCACCTTCAAAGAACCACCATAGGATGTCTCAAAGTTAATTTATTAGTATTCGAAAGAATAATTCGCGCACGCGTAGAAACACATGCAGTCACTTTAGCACACAGCTTCTTCGTGTACCTGTACAGATTATTATTGTGGACTCATGACCTTTTTGATAATTGGCCCGTCGCGATTCGTGCAATCTTAATTTTATCTTTTATCAAAAGTGTGTTGGGAGAGGGAGGGGAGGGCATAGGGATGCGATCCGTCCAGTATTTACTGTATGTAATTAATGTAAATCTCTAATTAATAAATGCAATTACACGTATCACGTCTCTCTATCGTCTTGTCCTTGTCTACAGCGGGAAAGCAGAGTGGGGGAAGAAATGAAAAGAAAAAAAAAAAATGAAAAACCATGTCTGTGTCGTCCAAGTCCACCCACGTGCGTCCAATAATATTTGAAAAAATCATCAGATAATTAATTATGTTCTTTTGCATTGTCCCGATTTTGCTTGTCAACCAAAAAACCGCAAACACACAAACACACGTACACGTACATACGCGAAGCGTCCTGTCTGCCGGTTTTGAAAATTTTGTTGCCGCTTCTGGTCAGAAGGAATTCGTACATTATGAGGCGTAATCGATTTGAGCTCTACGATGATCCTCGCCAGGATAACAATCTCTACTTCTACTGTGAGTATTCGACTGCGGGATATTACTACGCATGGGTGATGGCGGCATTTTGAAAATTTGAAATTGATTATTCAAAGGGAAATAATTTTTAAGAGAGTTTGGCTTTGCTTCGCTTACTTGTGGATACGTGATGGGAATTTTTATTATGGAAACGAACAAGCTGTATTCTTCGAAATACTTTTAGGCTGTTCCGTCCATTTAAAAATTTAGTAAATACTTAAATTTTTTTTATCAAAAATACAAATAATTCAACGACATTTTTTTAGGCGATTCTAGCATCTCCAGCGAGACGAACAGCGACGAGTTTCCTTATTCCACGACGGAAAGTCCAGGTTCCAGCAAGAACAAAGAGTATGTCAATAGTAGTACCGGAAGCTCCAGTAGTCCAAGTACCAATTCGAATTCTAAGTCAGAACGTAAATCGAAACGTTCACCACCACCGCCACCGCCACCGCCACCACCACCTCCACCACCACCGCCGCTGCCAATGTCAGAGACACGGAACAGTTCACCAGGAAGTAGCAAGACTGGAACCACCAAGAGCAACAAGTCTCAAGGAGGCGGTGAGAATAGAGAAAAAGATTCCTTGGCGATTGAAGGATTTTTGTATTTTTTTCTCATAGGTATGAACAGTCAAGACCAAATGCAGGAGGAGCTCAAATATGTTCTGACTATGTTTCGTGAGAAGAGAAGAAATTTGGATATAGTGAAAACACCAGATGTTTACATAGATCAGCACTCGAGTCCTCATGAAGTCCAGAATTGGCTTAAAGCGAAAAGTTTCACTGAGAGGTATATGAAAATTAAGAACTAGGTACTTTCTGGTATTTTTTGGTTGATATTTGAAATGTTCGCTGTATTTTACAGAGTCTGCAAACAGTTGAGAGGTATGACTGGTTCGGAACTGTTTAGTCTGACAAAAAGACAACTAGAACATTATTGTGGTATGACAGAAGGTAGACGATTAGATGGTCAAATAACATTGTCAAGAAATGTAACAGGGGTACGTATGAAAATATAGTAACGAAGTATCATACAGTACACAATAATATGATAATGACTTTGTAGTACAAAACCACAAGGTCTTCCGAATTGAAACAAATTCTGGAAAAAGCAAGGCAAAAGGCAGAAAAGGAAGGCGATGACAATATTATAGATCCCTAAACTGGAATCTTGTAGGTAAAAACAGAAAAGAAATCATGTTTCACAAAGCTGCGCAACAACCAAACAAAATTGGCAGATATAAAGAATGCAAAGAAAGAATGTATTTGCAAATTGAGAATGAGGCTATATCGAGTGCAAGAATATTACTCCGAGTTACCAGTGAATTAACCTAGAAGAATAAACAAGTTAGGATAATGTACATCTAATGTTAACGAAGAGCTTGTATCCCAATTAATTATGTTTTCAATATTTTCTCTGTCATTGTTCTTGTATTATATTTATTTAAAGCAACCACATACATCGTAACAGATATACCCTAGCTATATCATGGTATATCGATCAACTATGCATTTCATCCTTTCACATTAATATTATTATATCGGCTCGAGGGGAGACGTGAACACATCGATAATCGCACTGGGTTCAGTCGGTAGAAGAAAAATAAGAAATACAAAGGAACAACAAAATTTCAAAATTCAATATGTTTCCACAACAGCCATTTGCTACTGCCATTCAAGAAAAAGGTTAAGGAAAAGTACAATTGTGACAGACAAAATACATATTACTTGTCAGGTGAAACTTGAAATGTAAAATTATTTTCAAAGATACTTACAAGTGAGCATACAAATTTGATTTGTACATTCAATTCGAGTCTTTGACATTCAGTATTCTTTCGAATTCGTACGACTATATCATGTATGTGAGTCCTTTTCAGGCACCTTGTATAATAATACTTCTCTTCGACCAATCCGCAAATATATGTACTTAGTGAGACTATACCAGTTAGATGATGAATTTTCTTTTGTTTCACTCTTGACTTATGACCTTTGGAAACTTTATTCCCTTCGCCTTGAACTACGGGCGAATCATTGTAAAAAAAATCTAAGAGTTACCGTGCACTATCGTAAGGCCCAATAAAAAATTCAGTAGAAAAAGGCCCAGTCGATCCGAGCTGTTTGAGACGCGTAATAGCGAAATGTGTGCGTCGGGAAGTGTCTAAATTTCAAAAAAAATTTCAGAAATCTAAGCCAGCCTTTTTGAAAAAAAAAAAAATATATACCTATCCAAGAGTGGCGATATGTAAATTTCCAAAATTCTTGGCTGATCGCTCCCCTTTTGAAAATAATTCACTAATTTCTTTAACGCTTACTATTTTTTAATTCCAAAAAAATGGCTGGCTTCAATTTCGAAATTTATGCATTCATTCGCTCGTCAATTACTTTTTCCTTCGATATTTCGACCAATTCTGACGCATCTGTTATAATATGTATAATTTGTTATAAATAATCGCGTCACCCATAACTCACTTTTAATCAATAACGCATTTTTATCGTTGGCTCTTGTCTAATCGTTATTGCGCTTGCAAATTGTTATTTATGAATTAGAATATCCAACCATTAAATATTTTATATTAATCTAAAGCTCGCGATCGTCATTGGCCCAATATGATGATACATCCTCGTTATCATTAAGTATAATAAATGCTAATTGTCATCATTAACCACGTAAGCATCATACAGAGATGCTAATAGCATCTCGTATTGTTTGTTTAAAAAAAACTCGAATCGACGTTAAAAAATGACTTTATTCATAATAATGGCTATATTGAAATTTTGAAAATCTGCCCGAATTACAATACAATACCGAGTAAGTTAGCATTTAAAAATTTGTAATCTTTCGAGTGTTTAGCCATACGATGCATGAAATTTTCAAAATCGAGTAAAAGTCTTAAAACTATTGTGCCTGAAAAGTGAACGGATGCTTTTCGTTTATCCAGGCGTAGCGATTCAAACTTTTTTTTTCTTTTCTAAAGCAGAAGCTCTCGGAACTTCTGTAATGCACAATAGTCGAAGTGTAAGTATATGTATATATATAGATTTATTTTCAAAATAAAAAAAAAACAGGAGTACCAACTAATAACCACTTGCGAAAATATATTATAAGAGACCACCGACACAAGCACTTCCTCAATTCACACAAAAGATCATGAGAAACATGTAAGATCCTTTACGGATAAATTTGATTTGCAAGCGAGAAAGCCGTTGTATATTATTTTGTCATTTTTTTTTTCCTTAAAATTTTCCACAAAAATTTTCAATTTCAAAAAGACAAAAAAGAGCTCCTCAACGTCCCAGGAGCAGTTTCACGAATTAAATTAAAATAATGGCGTAGCGACCGAACCTACAGCGACTGCTTGTTCCTACAAAAAAATATAATAAAACAAGGAAAGGAAAGAAAAAGAAAAAAAGAAACCATAAAAATATTCAGTGTTAAAATAAACTTGTACTTGACACATTTAAAAAGACGATTGCGATACTTTAGTTACGACACGGTGTAATTAAAAAAAAAAAGAAAAAAAAAACAAAGATAAAAAATAATAAAACCTCAAGACGAACAGTCCCTTAAACTAGTATCGACTAATGCCATCAAAACGGATATCCTTTCTTTAAAGTAAGAGAGTCTTACGCGTTAATAATAATATCTAAGGTCTAATAATAATTTTACTTTCTAATACGCGCGTCCTGATGTGTTAAATAAAATCAAGTTAATGACTTAACAAACTTAACATATACGCGCATGCGCATTTTACTTCAACAAAAACTATTCCGGTACTACAACACAGATACTGGTCGTCTTTGTTTTTGTTCTTGCTCTAAGCTTTTCCTCTCGCTCCAATTGTTCCCAAGCACCGCTGCGGGTCAATTTACATTAATCCAGCGGCCTGGCCGTAACATATACTTATTCGCATATTATATTTATACACCTTATATATTTCAAAAAAGAAATATCGAGCTTCGCACCAAGCATAATTTGATTCGAAGAACGAAAAAAACGACACGTCTCGTTAAATGCCATTAACGAATACAATTTTTTTTTTTAAATTTCTCTCGCGTCAAATACTTAGTCGCCATTCATGCTCTTGAGAGATATAAAAGAAAATCACCGTAAATTCGACTGAACGTTGGTAAATTATAACACAGTAATTACCGCTTTGTTCTGTCCTCGTTAAACTTTACTGGCCCGTAGGCGCCGAATCCTTCTTGATCGGGACAGACCTTGATGGATTGGAAGGACATTGAAGTTTGAAAAAAAAAAAAACTTACTTCTTAATATTTGGTTGATAGCGAAACTTCAGAAGCGGATATGTCGGCTGGCTTCAGGATTGGGCATCGGAGCGGGGATTGGTGTGGTACCACTGACCGATCAATTCAAAGATTTTTGATAAGAGTCACGCAGATGCACTCTTGGTCCAAGAATTGATTTTCGAAATTTCTTAGGGATTATGGTATAAGGATAGTCTCTCTTGAGACTATCGTCTGTTGCGCTTAAAGCGAATCATCGTTGCTTTTTACCAGAATCCACCGGCACTGCGACCACCTGGTGGATTGTTCACGCGAATGCAGGCTCGTCGTGCCTCGTCTACGTCCTCTGAAACAAAAAAACAAAAAAAAACAATAACTTTGTAGTACAAGAAATTTTGAAAAATAAAAATTTTTCTTGTCATTATTGTTACTGAGAGGATTCAATAATTTTTCTCAAGGGAGTCTCGTACCATAACCTAAAAACAAATTTTTGTAGTACAATATTTTGTTATCTTACTACATTTGAGCGTTATCAATGCAAATTTTGTACTTAAATAAAACACGCAGTGTACGATTAATCTGAGTTTAAAAGCATAAAAGTCAAAGACACAGAGGTGTGGGCACGTAAAATTGACGTTGCGATATCTTATCTAGAGTTTATCTGTTCTGTTATCTCTAGCAGCAGGGAGCATAAATAATCTAATATCTTTGGACAACCTAAAGCGCCGCCGCCCTACGTTGTACTATCGTTATCAACGTTACGTTAAAGTGAAACGTATAAAACGTACCGCTAATTGAGAAAGTCGAGTCCTGCAGATTTCTTTGTCCTTCGAGACGCGGTCCTCTGGCAGACGGAGTAACGACGGCAGAATCCGGAAGCGTCGGGATGCAGGAAACCGCTGGCAATTTTGGTTTTGGAGAATCGTGAATGCCATTCGTGTGGTTGTTCTCGTGGTAAATTGTCGCAGCTGCTGCAGCTGCAGCTGCGGCTCTTGCAGCCTCCCTAGCCCTTGCCAGCTCCGCGTCCTCTTCAGCAAATTTCTTGGCTTCGGCCTCGCTCCTGGGAACTCCTCTGGGTCTCTGGAATCGTTAAAAAATAAAAATTAACCACACGCTTCTATATTAACAATAAAATTAGTCTTACCTTCTCGTGCGCGTTAACAAGATCGTAAACGTAAGCAGGATACGCAGGAGTCTCAACGTATCTTCCATAACCATGAACAGCTTTTAAATCGCCCTCGTCCAAGCAGACACGTCCATTCACTATAACGTACTCTGGGACACCATGTACCTCCATACCCTGAAGAGAAAATTTTTAAAAATGGAAATTTGCATTAAAAAAAATGAACCTCGCAGTAATCGTTTTGTCAAAAATTGAGCCTACCTCAAAAATATTGAAATCCACAGCCTGATGATGAGTCAGAGCGCTGATCGTCCGTTTCCGGCTGGGATCCCAGATGACGATGTCCGCGTCAGATCCTAGAGCTATGACGCCCTTCCTGGGATACAGATTGAAGATCTTCGCAGCATTCGTGCTGGTCACAGCCACGAATCTGGTAGGATCCATTATACCAGAGTGAACGCCTTTCTCCCATACGACAGACATTCTGTCCTCGACACCATTGACGCCATTGGGAATCTTCGAGAAGTCGTCCTTGCCAATAGCTTTTTGATCAGCATTAAAAGTGCAATTGTCACTTCCGGTGGTCTGCAAACCGTCCCTGTAGACGACGAGTTGACGATTAAATATTTCAACGA
This sequence comes from Calameuta pallipes, assembly GCA_030142375.1. Lineage (NCBI taxonomy): Eukaryota > Metazoa > Arthropoda > Insecta > Hymenoptera > Cephidae > Calameuta > Calameuta pallipes. The sequence goes on from JARQSW010000217.1 coordinate 335,835, forward strand.
CGCAAAAAACACTAAAAATTTCCACAGTCTCCCGTGTAACAATAAAAATTCAATCGTCCTTCTACGCTTTGCTCAAACCGAATGTTTTCCTTTGCCTTTGCATATTTTTTTTTTCCTTCGCAATAACGCATACTCTATTTCAACACGTCCCACGGTTTGCCATTGACACAAGAGCGCATATATGACAATGCGTGGGTGACGTACAGATAGCTCCTGCGCAATTGGCATGTCCATGTAATTAATTTATCGCCTATTCCAAGTCTATTAAATATACACAGTAATGTATTATCATCCAGAGTAGCAATAGTCACCCGTTACATTTTTTAAATATGCATTTAATAATCTCGCACTTCCCTCGCTATTCCTGTCAACTATTTTTGAGTCCACACTACGTCAGCCACTTCTGCAGCCCATGGATGAATATCACAAGTGCTTTTTCGTACCACTAGAAATACGTCGGTCCATTAGGAAGTTAGTCATCTCTTCAAATAATTAGAGTACTCCGTTATACGGTGTGTCGAATACTAGATAAGTGTAGTCCAAGAGTCTGGCTTAACAAGCACTAAATTTGAGTAGCTTAATGTAACACATTGCAAAACTGACATCAAGATTTTACATGACGTACAGCTTTAGGAATTTTTTTTTTGCGTTTCTTTCTTTGCACATCCAGGGTCTCCGTCCTTTTTTACTTACTGAGCAAGTTGTTCGATCAAATAAGCAGGCGTAGTGGGATCAGGCCTGAGCGGTGGCGAAGTAACGAATCTGATTGCCTTCTTAGCGTCTTTTCCGTATTGTTCTCTACCATCGATAGCCAGACTGCTGGCCAGAGATTCGCCGAAGACGACGGCACCGTCGAGACGCTTCCCGCTTATCACATCGGCGGCGGATTTGCTCATGACGGCTGTCACGTACAGAGGACAATTGACCTGAGCCCAAGAGGTGGGACTTTGCCATTAGACATACCGGCGTGATCGTTCAAAATGGTATTAGCAACCAAAAGACAATTTTTCACAGCTAACGAATAACGGACAAATACAGTGAATATGGCCTGTAAAATTATTATTAATTAATCAATACGATTAATTTAATTGATAACTGTCAGACCGCCCGGTAACGGACGGCTTCAAAAAAAAAATTAGTACCTCTTACCACGGCCAGAAGATGCTACTCGAGATGAATACTAATTTTGAAACGGACGATACACGTCGCGTCTTCCATTGACAAATATATTCTCTAAGGTAGACCTCGTAAGAAGCCCGCTCAAGATATTTACTTTAGCCATATTCACACGAGTTGTCCTTAAGAGGATTGGCACTGTCCTTAAGGAATGGACATCGGCTAGATTGTGCACTGGTGCATTAACGTGAACATAGGAGCGTATGCGTGGCATAGCAAAGTGAGAAAACGGTAACTTAAATGTCAGGCAAAGGAAAACATTTATATTCAGCCTGTGTCATGCAAGCGAGATATTAAAAAAAAAAGATTTTTTTTCACCAGCTACACTAAGAATCCTAAATTTATCTACGCAAGGACGAACTTCACGTTGCTTGTCCTTCCGGCGCTTCCCGAGGAACGCCCAGTCTTGATCCCTAAAAAGATTTCGGTAACTGGACACTCACGTTGCTAGTTTTGTCATAAGGACTTCCGGTGTCTTTTCGTCTGGTCTCAGCGGCGGACTCAGTACGTGTCCTGCCGCGTGTCTCCAGCAGCTGTGCCGATAGTTAGTACCGTCGGTTCCTAAAGCTGCTGCCAAAGTCTCTCCCCAGACTGCGACGCCGCGTCTTCGTGCAGCTTCCAAACTTTCAGCCGCGCTACGACTCATCACATGCACTACGTACAGTGGACATTGAACCTAAGCGTGCAAAATCATAGGATTCTCTACTGGTGGTTTAATGAGAAATTAATTTTGCAGCCAATGTGCAAAAAGGACATTTTGAAAGTAAAGTGGGGGGAAAAAAAGTGATGAAATTTAATCACAATGAAAACAAGAGCAGGTGCGAGAGCGTGTACACGTGTAAACGTTTGTAATTAATTTTTGCTCCTTCTGTCAATTACCTGATTGGCTATTACGCAAGCCCTATTAACAGCCTCCGCTTCAACTTCCTCTGGTCTAGACATCTCGTGACCCTCTGGTCCAGTTACACCAGCATCCAAAAGTCTCTTGGTGTTCTGAGAAGGAATAAATTTTCGAAATTATTTAAATAATTACTTTTAAATTATTTTTAAAATTCAAATCACCTCCGCTACCAAGTCTCCATTCTCCGCGTGCACTTGTGCAACAGCGCCGAGACTCTTGCAAGCTGCGAAGGCTTGGATGAGCTCGTTATCTCTCAGCATGAACAGATCGCGGTAGGCCATGAACATTTTGAAACTGTTCACACCGTGATCCTTGACCAACGTAGCCATTTCCTGTTTCACCTGAAAAGAGCACACGTCGTCGTTACGTAATTCGGACTGAACGGATACTCGCGAAGAGCCCTTTACTTCTTTAAAGCCTCTCCTATTCCACGAGGAATGTCATTGGCCAACTGCGTATTTACAATTTACAGAAGAGATTCTTTAGCTGCTTAACCATGTATGGCATGTATGTCGTTCACGGCATGTGGGTTAGACGTTTGCTTGAGAAGAGAAATAACCAGTTAATGGAATAGTACTAGACTGCATCGAGTAGCCTCTTATGGGACCCAAGAGAGAAAGTCGATACGTATTTCGAGTTAACAACAATTATTCGAAAAAAAAAACATTTCACAAGAAAGTTTCCACTGGATAAAAAAAAATCTTAGCACGCCATTCGTCGTACAACGCTGTACATGAGTTTCTATGATTCTCAAGTGATTTTCTCCGATACTGTAATTCGAGTTAATTGATTGATCAGTCGGCCAGAAGGGTGTCACACTCGATTGGTTTCAATGACTGACTAAGCTGCTAATAACGACAGACCAAAAAAAAAAGGATGAGTAAAAAAAAATTGTCTAATCAAGCGTTTCTCTAAATCCTCCCATCATCCAGAGACTACAGGCACGATCGTTCGTCCGCAATTAGCTGCCAAGATAAGAGGCAAACGGTAGCCATTAAAAATTTCTAAATAATACTTATACAGAAAAATCTCAATATTTATGTGTTAATTTCACTAGCAATCCTATTGCATGCTAAATATATAAATCTCATTAATTCTAATTCACATATCGCCCATCATTATCTCAGTTCACTGAGAACTAAAGCCCTGGCTCTGCCGAGATAATTATAAAAAGTAACGAAGCCGCGCACGAGGACCGTGTGAACTGTAACACACATGTCAGATGATGACCTCACGCGAGTCTCACACTAAGAAACTTCATAAGGTTGGCCACCCCGAAAGCGGCTCCTATGAAAACTAGAGCACGAGCGGCATGTCAAAGTGCACGAAATAAATACAGGATCAAAAATGACCTTCCCTCTTCAATTAATTGTACATTAAAATAAATAAGAATTAATACGTCATTTTCAAACGCCATTTCATTGACCCCGTCCAAGAGGTAACTTAAGCATGAAACGTCACAGAGGCTGCATTCTTAACAGCCCTTTATTATTCGTCATTCTCGTCATTTGCGTACGGACGTTGATGCACGGTAAAATTGCATCTAGCAAAACAGGATGTCGCGTTTCCATGACGGAAACGCGCTTTGCCCTAATTCAGCAAAATGCGTTCGAATGCCCTTCTATAATCCGTATGCTCTATGGCAGAGAGCGACTTCAATTTCACCTTTGAATTCCAAGATGTCACAGCAACGTGCAGTGCGTAGTCGCAGCAAACCTTCTCGTCGGCCGTCTCCCTGTATCTGTCGTAAGCCTCCAGAAGTGTCTCCCCTTTGTTGGGAATGACAAAATCAATTATCATCGTGGTGCCACCGGCCACGGCAGCCTTGGTGCCTTGATAGAAATCATCGACGGAAGTAGCGCCCATCAGTTGCAGCTCGAAATGAGTGTGCGGATCTATTCCGCCTGGCATCACGTACTTTCCTCTTGCATCGATGGTCCTGGTGCCACCAGGGATTATGAGATTGCGACCCAGTTGTCTGAAAAATATTATGCATTCTTTATATCATAGGACGGAAAGGATTTAAGGCCTGACGTGATTTATCTCTGCTAGAAGGACTTAAGAGACTCTTTGACAAGTTATTTAATGGCTCCTGGACGTCAATTAGCACCAGGAGGTTTAAAAAAGAATTAAACCGAGCAACGGCTTTGGGCGCGTTTACAAACTCAAACTCTGACGCCTTGGGTAAAATTACAAGAAACCTAAGTCTAAACAGACTCTTCATGGAAGGCCCTTGCGATAATATTTGCTCCGTATTACAAGAGAGTACAAAATAAAAAATTTAACTATCCGATTATCCGACACGTCGCTAGATGCTAAATCAAAAACTGTTATATGCAAATTATCAAATTGTAAACTTTACTAATATTTTTATTTAGCTTATTGGTTACTGAGTGCAATAGATCAAGTCAGCCATTGAATGGTATAAATTTAGGATCAACGTTCAAAGAAGCCACATGAATTTCTCTTCGGATCCTGAACCGAACACGTGCTGTACCACCCTCGAAGGTAAAACAACCCCTAAAAATAACCAAAGCTATTACTCTAACGTAGACTATACACCGTCTACTACTTTGCTCGTTGGTTTTCTAGCTTTTTTGTAAATATAAATTTTTCTTCCTTTCCTCAGCCATGATTCGCTAATCCATCTGCTGACTCACTAAACGTCGGTTTACCCGGTGGCCAACGAGTTTAATCTACAATCAAATTCGTTAGGGGAGCCGAACCAGGGTACGGGTAGGTCGAGTTAAGTTAGAAGCGAGGGTCTCTCTACTGGCCATGTCCGGTTCTCGATACGGCGTGCAGATTGTCACGCCACGTATGTACATAGACACAACGGCCACCGGAGTTTCCCCTGCCGATAAAACCGGTTTAGAATAAAGAAACGCAATTCTTTCAATTTTCACATCGACAGACTGTCTCCTTCCAGTTTTCTTTTTCTAGTTTCGATTATTAAATATTTCTTCGTTATTTACTTGATGATTCCATCCTCGATGTAGACGTCGCTGTCAATAATTCCATCCTCGTTGACGACCTTTCCATTTTTTATGAGCAGCCGATTCTGGGCACTCTGAAAAATATTTTTAAAAATAAACACATTAATTTATTGCTATTCCGTAATAGGCAGAAGCATGAAAAACAACGTGTGTCGTATGAATAAACTTCTGACGCTTTCATGTAATATCTTTCTTCATCTACGAGTATATGGAGTACCTACACCAGAGTGATGGTGTAAGCTTAAAAATATTTTTAAAAATAAACAAATTAATTTATTGCTATTCCATAATAGGCAGAAGCATGAAAAACAACGTTTGTCGTACGAGTAAACGTCTGACGCTTTTATGTACTATCTTCCTTCATCTATATGAGGTACACCAGAGTGATTGTACATAGAATACGCAAGCACCGGGGTACATTTGTTTTCAAAGCTTTTACGCGTCTGTTGAGTTCTATTTTTAATTTTTTAACTTCACCGTGTCGCCCCTGTCTCTTTGAGTAAGTCATCCCAACACTCTAGTAATTCCTCCTCCTTTAAAAATACACGTACACTCAATTTTTTGCTGTGAGACGCAAAGGAAGTTTCATAAAATTCCAAAGCCTCGTGGAATACGCTAAATAAAAATTGTTAGTCCCGACAATAATTTTTCTATCCAGAACAAAATCGAGAAACAAGCTTGTCCGGGAATTTTTAATTCACCATCCAGCCCTGACGGTCAGATGAGCAATGAACCTCTCGCCGTGAAATATAAATAAGGCGAAGCTCCCTCTGGAATTTATTGCACAAGGGTCGCTACCCTTCCCTCGCATAATTCCACCCTGGTGCCGCTGTATTCACCAGGATATAGATTTTCAGGGCAGTGCTTTCAGCCCCTAGGTCCTCCCTAGATACCCTGCAAAAGCCGCAGGACATTTTTGTCATTGATCCTAATGCGCCTCCAGCGAGAATTAGATAACAAGATTGATCCTGGTGTGACTTAGAGTGGATTTACAAAATTTGATTTTCTTAAAGAATCAATTCTAGAATTTAAACTGATTCAATATTTTTTTTTAAGTTACAGTCGTCTATGAGCATCAAGTCTTGTCCGGAAAGCGTGCGATTTCTTTTTCCTAGTTACCCTCAAATATGAAAATAAACTTTCATTCTTCTTAATTGTTGACAAATAATGTTCAGACTCCTGTAGTACAGCCGATATATTTACATATACGGTACACGAGTTTTCAGCACGTGGGCGTTAGAGTGGACCTTGACATTCTAGAAACGCGTTACACATGAGAGTTTCTCTATTACCAACATAAGATATAGAATACTGAATGAAGTGCTGGCAACGTAATGGAAATAGTAATGATTCAGAGAAATCGAACGACTATGTAATAAAGCTGGAATAGCGGATGAGCAGATAGACAATTTTTCAATTGCGCGTGATGGAAGGTCTGCGGTTGAAAATAGCAATGGAATCGAAAGGCAAGAGAAAAAGAATAACGCGAGCCGATCGTGCGTGCATTTGCTTCGAAGTAAAGGTCGCAAAAACGTCGAGGAACCTCAAGAAGCCGAAACACGCGACCTACTGCTCTTATAGGATTGGCTGCCCTGCTCTCAAATCGATACCAACTTCCGGCTTTTCTTCTCCTCGAATCCCGCGAGTTTCGAATTACTTAATTGCAATCAGAAAATCGTGATTGACCAGGGTATCGCATGAAGGCGCCTTTTCAATGAATTTACTGAAATGAAAATTACTAAATTTAGAAAGACCTTCGGTTCGAAGTCATGCATGCTGACCCATATGTACTCACACGTGCACATGTAGATAGACCAATATAAATATGACAAAGTGAACACGCATTGTATTCCAATGATAGAAGTACGATTCTTATCAGCTGACCTTCAATACTTTCTTCCAACTTCCTATGGATAACCTCGTCGACCCAAAATTAATTTCACGATAATTCTACAGGTCTTTTCAGTGTCTCGTAACAAGCCAATAATTATTTCAAATACAGCCATTGTCGATCGAAGACTTTAAAAATTCTATTCTGCTCTCAACTTTTCTAAGCCTTCTAGATTTCCATCTGCTACAGGTCGTTTCAGTCAGGCTACCACGAATCCATAAGCTCTGGCTTGGCTTCTCAGCATTTCCAGCACGACAGTCGGTCAAGCCGGATTTCCAACTCTTACCCTGGAATTAATGCCAGGTCACTGACAGAGACCTCAGCGAGACCTCGCCCAGGCATTGTTTACGTGTTTTACGTTGGCTCACGTGTGCAAAGAACCAAGGAAGCAGGTCACGCGACTGTCCTCTACGGTCCAGTTAGTTCTCATCCCAACTCGTATCCACTGACTATAGGTCTTACGCAGCATGTGTGTAACATATATTGCCTGGAACCTTTGCTATAGTTTAGTAATACCCTATCGCTTGGCCATCCTATAGCAATTGGCGGGACGCACCTGCCTGCTGCGTATACTATTTTTACACTTTGTGAATACGCCACAACTAGAATGAGCAACCTGTGTTCTCAAAGTCAGTAGAAACCGGCGCCACGTACAATGACGTAACCTTGTCCATCCCATATTACCTTTTTTTTTATGTATTTACTACAGCACACACTGTAATTCCCATAATCCATCTGCTCGTAACAGACTAAAATACTGTGATGTCTAAAAGAAATGCTGTTATGAGTCTGAGGAATATTTTTACAAAATTCTGAAACACTGCCAAACGGTGCTTCTGTGTATTTCGGTTGAGGCTTTTGCGAAATTCACTCTCGTTTATCGTCCTCATTCCTCGAGTCCCAAATTCTGGAAATTCATTCCGTCTTGAAGTTCCACTAAGAACAGGTTAATATCGTATTAAATGCGTATAAGGTAAATTTAGAAAATCTAGTAAAAGTCTACAACCTAGCCAGTCTTCCTAATAAAGAATAAAACTCCGTATGCTGCCTAAATCTCTCTCGTGAAAAATCCCTCTAGATTTTCCAACGCTTTCATCCAGCACTTTACCAGCAGTGTCGACGTACTATCGATTCCCAGCAGCGGTTCCACAGGGTCTAGACTCTGTCGAGATACGGAGAAACCAGCAATGGCGTCTAGCCAAGGTTTAACTATATTTCAGAATGATTTATCAACCAGGTAAGGCTACTGGATATATCGCAAAAATCAATCCTGATGCGTAATTTCTTACAGCGACGTGTGGCTGCTTCCTCGGGCACAGAAGCATCGTAGAATTTGAAAAGGCCAGTAGCTATAACATCTTTTCACTCGTCGCTTTTCCACCCGGCGACCCATTACAGAGCAAAGTCGACGAACTATCGATCCTTAGAAGTCGATTACGTGGATTAATCGTACTCGACCTCTCGACTTGGTACAGGATTTTTTCAAAATCAACTGTCATTATGTGTTAGTAATATGAATTTCGGATCTGCAAGAGACACAATAATTTCAATTAAATTTGTAAATCATTATCCAAAAATCTAAACCCTTTTTGGATATACAATATTGCTGATATTACAAAGCAGAAAGTTCATATGACAGCTGTCAAAACCTGCAGATTTTTCGAGCTGGATTCATCTTGCATAATTATATTTAAGACTTTAACATACTGTTGTATACTAAAGCACCTTTTTTTTATCCATTTTTTTTTCTCTGTCTACCGATTAATAATTTCAATTCCACGTTAGAGTATCTCAGTAATCTTCGTTCTAGGAGAGATAATTCACTGTGTAAAACCTAACGGGATGATGGTGGTCCATTGTTCCACCAGCAGCAAAGGTGTACCAACATCGAGACACTAATATCTACCTTAGCGAATCTTTCCATTGGATCCGATTGGACGCTTAGAAATCAACGCTCGGCCTCCACTGAAATTGGAACGGACGAAACTGCGTGTTTCAAATACTATTATACACAGTGTATTACGTGGCAGCCTGCTAAACAAATCTACACGGACGATCTGTATATCTACCTATATACGGTGCCCATTGTTAAAAAGTGTTACCAAAACTAGGACTCTATATATCCAAGCCTGCCATGCGTGATCAAAACCCGCAAACGGTTCTTTGTCTTTAACGTTGGCATCCCCCTTTGTAGAATTACTGAAATGCTCGAACTAGGTGTTAATATAATTTCGCACGAGTGGCCATTAAATTTTTTTTGTCAACTCATGTAAGTCACACCAAATGTCATTAAAATTTTTTCCTGCTGTACTTCCTAATTAAATATTTGCACAATGCACGCAAGGAGCGAACTTCCATATGTAGAATTATAAATATTTCAAGATTTTTTCTCGTACGAAGGACAATTTTTTGCTACATATGCTCCAGGTGAGTGTACTGCAGGTACACGTATCCTTTGTTACTTCATACGTGATGTTTCTTTTAGAAGACCGACCGCGCATAAGGAGCCCTTGGATCAATAATGCAGTATGTCGTAGATAAGCCTGCGATCTTGGAACAAGATTATATTAAACTTTCGCCTTCGGTTACGTAGAAGACCGGAAGACGAAAAGCGTCGGATATTTCGATCAACGGCTTTGGAGTTTGCGTCAATACGTAATGCGTAATATGTGCGGCGTACTGACTGTGCATGCGCGTGCTGATACATTGTGTCCGCGCCCGTTTCAATTTCAATGGCCCATCCCGTCTCTCTCTCTGTATCTCATTTCACTAGTCGATTAGAGAAGATGAGCCAAATAATTATAAGATACACCTCATCCCGCCTCTCTCTCTGTATCTCATTTCACTAGTCAATTAGAGAAGATGAACCAAATAATTATAAGCTACACCTCACCTGTGGGCATTTTCGTGCGAAAAATATAATAGTCTCCATAAAGATGTAACGCATTGACATGAATGAGCAGGTCTATATATAAAGATTAGAAAAATAACTGCCGAATCAGTAGTAATTCCACTCACTGACACATGTTATCTTAAGCGGCCTGGTACAACGCGAGATTGAAAAATGGAAAAACAAGAAAAAGATACTAGAAATCTATTTGCAGAATTTTTAATTATTTATACACTGCAGAACATACGAGGTCTGCGTATCGCTTGATAAACATCCTCAGAGAGTTTGTGAGTTTAATCGATTAAATCATCTAGTCGAGAATGACATTTATTTTCGTATACCGAATGGACTATCATTTTTACTTGATACACGTATTACATAACCTATTGTTCGTATATCGAGTCCAGTGGACGCTTCATCAGATTCAAAAATTGTCCGTTACGTAAATGTAAACTCGTGACAAAATAGTATTTTAACTAAATAAGACTTAGCGGTGGTGATGACTTACCTGCAAATGAATCGGCACCTTCTTCACTGGGGTACTCATGTTGACAGTCGGTGAATTTCAAGTCGAAGTTTATCTCACAAAGAAATCAGCGTAAATGCACCGAGATAAGCACTATTGCACCGCACTATTTCCGTTTTGGGAGACGATAGGATTGAGAATTGCTTGTTCAATCAAAAGTGGCCGCAACGCGCCAGCAACTGATTTTTTGTATATCTATGTACGTCTAGTGCTGAGACCAGCGATCGACTGATGCCGGGTGATGCCGGGTGACGCCGAGTGCGCAGTGTTGCTGCTGCGGCCTGGTGGGGAGGGTGTAGAATACAGTTTTATACAGTTGTATACGAATCTACCCCCGAACGAAGCACCAGGAGTTTCCCTCACATTTGGAATACTTTCTCCGACACTGCTTTCCTGGTTAACAGTAATATTAATTGACGATGTTGTTATTTTTAACGGTCTATAGTAAAATTTATTGGTAACTCGTAGCATATACGTGTTTATAAATACAATAAACGACGGAGAATCCGTTACGCGTACAGAACCGCGAAGTCCTGCAAACCGTTAATCGTTCAAATGAGTAAAGCAAATTTTCTTAATTCTTATTTGTTGTAAACTATAAAGGTTTTAAATTGTACTGTTTTAGTATCAGGAATGTATCGTGATTTCTATGGTATCGTTGAAAATTTATAAGTGGAAAATACGTAAATGGATACCTGCTCTGATCCTTGCCGAAAATCCTAACCTTCTTTTTGGATACCTGGATTTACCGGGGTTGGGATTAATGCAGGATTCTTCGATTTCGGGATATATATTGCTTCCTGGGGTTTTCCAGGATTCACAGGTTAACGAGCAGTCCCAGCACTATTGTGTTACGTGTCAATTTTAGAAATTTCTTTGAATAATAGAGATCAGACAAAAAATATAATATTGTTTAAATGACTTGGCAAAATTTCATAAAGAAACAGAACTCTTGTCCGCCATTGATTGATAGTGATTAGTTCAAAAAATGGAGTCACTAATGAAAGCTACTAATACAATTTCTATAACCACGGGAATTCAGATCTCTGGAAAGACTTTGATGTTTGCAAGAATCATCCAGGAAGAGAGTGATGGTATTAATAAAAATGGTGAGTCTATTGCACTCTTGTCAGTTTATTCTATCAATAACAATGGCGCCATGTAAGTCAACCGGTAGTCCGTGTCTCCCATACGAATCGGTTTCCTAAATAAAGTATCGCAGGAAGACATGAGCATAATAGGAATTGCTGTACACCGTTTTGTGTCTGAGTTCCAGATAGATTAATTAATATCACATATCTCTTATTAATACTTGTGGTTGACAAAGCATGTGTGTATATTATCTGAACTCAAATTGCGAACACCCTCCTCGTCCTTTAGAATCTCCTCTGCCTATTGGAATGCGGGAAATATTTACTAGAATGCGAAGCGTCAGTACAACGGTAAATAAGTACATTTTGGAATACAGTTTTGCAATCCTTTCATGGTAATTTTCCTATGATAACCATTTTTAAGTTACAGGTCGTCGGTAATAGTCGAACATGGTACCATCTAATGGCGCTGATAACTGTACTTGTAAAATTGTATTCATCGAGGTCGATAAAGTCGACAGCCATTCCGTTACTTATACGTGCATAATGCATTTGAAATATGTATGTAGAAAATTTATAAATATAATATGAATATGCATACTAAACGCATGTCGTGAGATCAGCATCCACTGGCGTCCATTCTTTTGAAGTAATAATTAAAAACTGTTGACTGACCAGATTTGAACAGTTAAAAATTTTCTGGAGGAGGTAAGGTTAAAAATATGTTGAATTAAAGTGATTTGGAGAATATTCGATGCTGGTTATGTACTTTAAATAATGTTTGGTTACTGTATAATGACTGATATTTACGTTTAACTGTTTACATCATGACGTTATGTGATATCAGGTGAAAATGTTACTTTTCAAGGGAATGGTGGTCAATGGACAATATCAGAAGTCTGAAGTGTACTTTTATGGTCATGATAGGACTTATGGTAATCACTGTAATTACTATATGGAATTTACAAGGATATATGGCAGCTGATACTGTATTAGCGATGCCCAATGAAAATCTGCAATTATGTTACGACTCCATAGTTGTGAAGTCTTCTGTGAACTCCGACAATGTAAAACTGCCTATGATATATTTTGTTACACCAACATACCCTAGACGGGAACAGTTTCCTGAGTTGATGCGACTCGGTCAGACATTAATGCATGTAAAAAATTTGCATTGGATTGTTGCTGACGACAATAAAGATTGCAATCCGAGTTTAATATCTTTGCTAAAGAAATTTGGTAAATATTTTTGCATTTAGTGAACTTACAAACCATGCTAGTTCCGTAAAGCTGGTTTTGTATTACCATTATTATTACTTCGTACAGAAATTCCACTGACTGTTTTTGCCAGTCCGATGCCAGAGGTTTATAGGAAACGTGATAAACAGCAAGTTCCTCGCGGGGTAGCCAATCGTCGCGCCGCTTTATCCTGGATAAGGAATAATGCTGAAAGTGGTGTTCTCTACTTTGGAGATGATGACAATACATTTGACCTGGATCTGTTCCAAGAGATTCGTCGTACAAAAAAAGTATCTATGTTTCCGGTTGGCTTAATAGGGGAGTATGCTGTTAGTGCTCCTGTTGTCAAAGAGGTATTGTGCGATTTTGTAGCCACGAAATTAATATATAATTAATGCATTTGTTAAAGTAGTCTTCATTTTTTGGCTCAGGGCAAAGTTGTTGGATTTTTTGATTCTTGGCCTGCAAACAGAAAATTTCCAGTTGACATGGCTGGTTTTGCTGTTTCCGTTGAGTTTTTGAAACTTTCCCCTAGTGCTACCATGCCCTTCAAAGTTGGTTATGAGGAAGATGTGTTTTTAAAAAATTTGGGTCTTCGTTATGAAGACATAGAACCTCTCGCCGATAACTGTACAAAGGTATTAATATATAACTAATTGATTAGTCTGCAAGTTGATAACGTTGAGTAATTATGTTGAATTTTGCCAGATATTAGTGTGGCACACACAAACAGTCAACAAACCAATTCCTACATTACGCATTGTTAACGAGGACACAGGTACATCAATAAATGAATTAATAAACAACATTTCTGAAATGGGTGTAATAAAGTCTAGTCAAAGAAAAGGTAAAGTTATCATTTAATAATATAATTTAAAAAATTATAAAATACTATTTATCTATACTTGTTACATAGGAACGAGTTTATATTACACTAATAGTAACGGACGCATAACGTTTTGAGAGGATTATGGCAGCTTTAGAGATTATGGAGAGTATTTTAAAAGCAAATAATTATAGATTGATGATGATATGTACAAAAGGAAGTTCTTTTGACATGGGTCATTCTGCTGGCTGTGCCACACAAGCTTTTCATTATCTCTGCGTAAGTATCTACAAGGAAATGTTGTAAAAGGTTGTTAAAATAAAAAAGACGAGGCTGTTAAAAATAATCTACGATTCGGGTAATAATGAAATGCAATTTAACGTTCGATCTGATAGTTTGATAATGTATAAAAATATAAGACTAAATAAAGATTATTTCATTATATTCGTTGTAATTTTATTCCATTCATGTTTTCAAAAAAAAAAAACTAAGCTCACAAGCGATAACTGCTACAGATTGCCAACATGGCCACGTAAAGTTACGAGAGATTTGAAGGATCTAGTTCCAAAATATAGTTTTACATTGGCTCTGTTGGCAATTTACGGTAGCGTGGTGTAAGTTGTGACGTGTCGTCTTTGCCAAGAAGATTATTGAAAATTTTAACAAGACGGATGATTATCTTAGAGTGAGAGTTGTTCTATTAAATTGTTGAAAATGTTGACGAAGTTTGAGACCAAATCAGCCCGCGTTAAGGGCCTTTCTTTTCACCCAAAAAGGCCCTGGGTTCTTGCTAGGTAAGTCAGACTATAGTACCGAAATCCTGTCAATTTATCCACCGTTAATATAAAATATCGGAATTTTATTTACTTGACAGTATGAGTAGCAGTTGGTTAATGTCTGTAGAAACCTCTATGTAATTTAGACATTTCGTTAAAGTTATAAATCAACGTTTGCTTTTGCCTCTTGATACAGAAATTGGTGTTGCAAAGTACATGGACTTATCATGGAATCAATTGCTATATGTATAATTCTTATTTACTTGGCTTGAACATTTTTTAATGCATATTCTTTACAATATATTTGACGCTATAGTGCTGAAGGATATAATAATATTTTATCATTCATATAGATAGGTAATGCAGATGTTCCTTGAATCGTGGTTTATTGTATATTCATTAAACATTTAACTTACATCAACAATAGTAAAATCACACTGGTAAGTAGGATGCGGTATAAAAACAAAGACAGGGAAAGGGATATTAGATGAGCTTAAATAATAAAAGAAAAATATTCAAAGCTAATCTAAACCGTCTCCTGCTGTCTTGTATTATTATTATTTTTTAAAGTCTCAAGGTTTTTCGGTTGGGCTAGAAGGTGTTTCCGAGTCTGGTCCTTCTATGGATAGTGTTGATGTTTCGGTTTCGGTCTGGGCAGTGGTAATTTCCATTGGAATTGCAGGAGCTGACTCTGTCATTGCATCAGTAGAATCTGCAGCTTCAGATTTTGGTTCTTTTGAAGCATCTTTCATATCTTCCATTGATTTAATGTTTTCTGAAGTAGAACTAGTTTCAGTTGTTGAAGTTTTTTGTTCAGGAAGAGAAGTCCGTACCCCAAGAACTGGTTGTTGCATCTCTGCAGGTTTACCTTCTTCGATAGAATTAAAAGCAGGTCCTGTAAAATCCTGAAGACTAAACAGACCAGATGGGGAAGGATAGTAGTAATCGGGTAAAGATGGATAGTAATTTTTCTGGAAGGGATTGTACTGATTATACGGTAGGTATTGTTCCTGGAAAATTCCTTGAGGTTGCAGGTATCCTGGATCTCTAGGAGGACTATAGAATCTTTGGAAATTCAAAGGATACGGCTGGATCTGCGATTGAAATCCAAACAGAGAATAAGGATTTGGCAGGAAGAAAGAATCTTGTGGAATTTTTTTCTCATTCATCTTTTCGTCAGATGCCTTATCTTCTTCTTTTTTTTCAACCTTTTTCACAGTCATGCTATCCTGCTCTGTCGTGGCATCGGACTCTTCAGATATGGAAGTTGCATTGCTACTTTTTACCATCTCGGAAGAGCTTTGCTCATCCTCTGATGGTTTTTGTGATCCAGCAGCAACTATTTCCTTCATAACATCTAATTCCTCCTTCATTTTAACTTCAGACTCCGGTCCCGATACAAAAACTACACCACTGCTACCTCCATTGAAATCTTGAGTCGTGTATGAGTATCCCTGTAAAGTTGGATTCTCCTGGATAGATCCATAAAGAAAATGCGGGGTTATCGGAACCGGGAACTGCAAGTTGTGATACGTAAACGGAAACGTGGCCTGGGTAGATGCTATCAGGATCACCTGTACATAACAAAGTAAAATAATCCTGAGTACACTTCAACACTTCTTCATAAAGCAATCACTTTTTAACATAGTTCAACTTTTACTATCACACTCTGGAATACTCACAAGAAGAACCGGAACCGGAAGTTCTCTTATCATTGTGAGTTAACTGTAAATGAACCGAAGAAATGAAAGGTGTGACAAGGAATTAATGGCTCTGAAGGAAAATCCGGGACGGTACGAAATCTCAATGTGAACTGCCTGTCAAGGAACAACAGGACCATCTATATAAAGTGCTACTCTATAGCTACTGTACCCCACCAACTTTCAATACTTGAACCAAGCCAGGAATGACCTGGATTTTCGTAATCGGCCCCAGGCCGCCGATGGCCATTCTGTCATTCCGTTAGTCGGCTTTTAACAAATAACAAGATGTGTCCACCCGTTCACTAGTTTAACGGGCTTTTTAAGTTTACTTAATGTTCTGCCTGTTCAGCCTCCACGATTCTTGATCCCACTGTACACAGTATAGTGTCATGTCTCTACAATGTGGTCCAGTTTCATATTAGTACCGCTAGTCGGAAGATTCTGGACATGCAAATTACTTCTTGTAACAGTTTCGTCAAAATTGGTCAGACTAATGTGTCTCCATGATTCATTCAGTGTAGCTGGAAGATGACCAGGAAGTTCTGTATGTCCTGTGATCTTTTGTCTAATGAAAAATTGTACCCTGTTCCAGTTTTTGTACAGAAATCTTTTTGTTCTCTGGAACTTTGTACAGAGTCTTATACAAGTTAATAATTTTTGTTGCGATGAAATAAGCCAATTTGAAATAATGTTACTGATTTTTTCATATTTTCGAATCCACTATTTTATAAATAAGAATTTCAAAACTTTTGAAAATTTGGCAACTAAATTACAAAGTTTATAATACAAGATCAGTTTAGGAATTATGTAATTAAATATTAATTCTTGTTTTATTTATGTCAGCAATTCGTAATTACTCATGCTTAATAATGAAGGTGTAATTTATAGATTCTTTTACAGAGGCTCTAATAAATGTCACACTGCCTCCTACGCCATCAGAGTCTAATAAAATTAAAAACCCACAAAATCAAAAGAGTCAAAAAGAAAATTCCAAGAATTTCTAAAAATATATTGTCTGTACGTTTTTTTTTCTTGCTAATAGCGATTCGGACGAACGCTGAATAGCTTATTGAGCTAGAAGGAATAAGATAGGTTCGCAAAAAATAATAGTCAAACAGCATCCGGCCTTGGTAGATTTCGTCAGTACAAAACGAAGCAGTAGCAGTAGCTGTTCAAGGCCATTGTGATCGAATAATTGCACCGCAATAAAAAGGATCAAGATTCAACTTTCCTTATGTAAACGCAGGGCAATCGGGATACGTAGAAAATTATAAAATCAGCCAACTCAAAAATAAAACAAAATCAAGTTTGATTTTCGATACGTGTCACAGTCTCCATTATACACATATGTATATATTTTCTTCAATATTGTCGTCTCAACCTTTGGAGATCAGAGTCAACCCGATTAAAATCAAGCAACCAGGCCACCACGCCTACAAGAACCATACGAGCTATAATAAGCGTATAAACTTTTACTACCACAGAATATATGTATATAATATTTTATGGGCGTGATTATGGCGATTGTCGTTGACCTTTGGTTACTGAATTATTTTTTAATCGCTTTTCTTTAACTTCCCTTTACTCTGTAGCCTGAGATCTTGTCTACTTCATATGACAGATGAAAATCAACTTAACTTCCCCTGTCTAGATTTATGGTTTGATGATGAAGAACTTGCTGCATTTTCAAAAATTTGTGCTTGTTGCATAAATAATGTCTCGCATTAGGCTGAATTATTTGAGCAGCCTCCACAAGACTGATGACCTGTGTAGAAAGTTGCATAAATATTAAGAAAGGATTTTTTTAATCTTACTTTTGCTTTTACCAGGAACCAGTTGATTAATGTTATCTCAACACAATACATACTGTGTATGGATAAACTGGATTATGATCTGTGTAGTCATGATAGTGACAAAAGGATCTGCAAGGAATCCTATTACGAAGGCATCAATAAGAAAAAAAGTTTACATTGTTTCAATGATTAACGATTAATGATTCTCGTAGTTATATGGTGTCTTATCGTATCTAATAATTAAGAGCGTTACGCCTTACAATGCTAGAGAATAATTCCCGGTAAACTATCGGAGAAAGTACTGATACTAATTTATTATAGGTGTAACCACAAGCTATTGTCATCTTGCTTTTTTATATTAGAAAATATCAATTTACAATAGCCAGTTCATAATTATATTTGTAATCTGACCTTTTTCATAGATTATTTACGGGCGAGTCCACAAACTTGCCCAAAAATAGATTGTAGAGATAAAACCAAGCAGTACGTGAGTTAGTAAGGCAGTAAAGCAACTTTTAATTCTCATGTCCGCATATCGAAGGCTAAATAGTGCGTCAATATTAAAGATAGTCATTGTCACTGGCTCGGATGATTATCGTGTAATTTTCAATTATGGAGACTTTCCTCTTTGGTAACCTAGAAGTGAATTTCTATTATTACTTGTATTAAGATTTCAGGTATTGTACCGTATTTTGAATTTTTGTTTCAGCTTGCACAATGGTGTCATTCAGCTGTGGGACTACCGCATGTGCACCCTGTTGGATAAATTTGATGAACACGATGGTCCAGTGCGTGGAATATGTTTCCACAACCAGCAGCCGTTGTTCGTGTCAGGTGGAGACGATTACAAGATCAGAGTCTGGAATTACAAGCAGCGCAGGTGCATCTTTACTCTTATGGGACACTTGGATTATATCAGGACTACCATGTTCCACCATGAATATCCCTGGATCCTGAGCGCATCGGATGATCAGACAATAAGGATTTGGAACTGGCAGAGTAGGACCTGCATCTGCGTCCTGACTGGTCACAATCATTATGTAATGTGCGCTCAGTTTCATCCGTCTGAAGATATAATAGTCTCAGCATCCTTGGACCAGACGGTACGCGTTTGGGATATTTCTGGTCTGCGCAAGAAGAACGTTGCCCCAGGTCCAGGTGGTCTTGAAGATCATCTTAAGAACCCTGGTGCCACTGACCTCTTTGGTCAGGCAGATGCAGTCGTCAAGCATGTTTTGGAGGGTCACGACAGGGGTGTCAATTGGGCTTGTTTCCATCCGGCTCTACCGCTGATTGTGTCGGGTGCTGATGATCGTCAGATCAAAATGTGGCGGATGAACGACGCCAAGGCTTGGGAAGTTGACACTTGCCGTGGCCACTACAATAACGTCTCTTGCGTCCTGTTCCATCCGAGACAAGATATTATTCTGTCTAATTCTGAGGATAAGAGCATCCGGGTCTGGGACATGACCAAGAGGACTTGCCTCCACACATTCCGCAGGGAACACGAGAGATTCTGGGTCTTGGCTGCGCATCCTACGTTGAATCTATTTGCGGCTGGTCACGATTCTGGAATGATTATATTCAAATTGGAACGTGAGAGACCGGCTTACGCGATCTATGGGAATCTGCTGTACTATGTCAAGGATCGGTTTCTGCGCAAGCTTGATTTCACCACCTCCAAGGATACCTCAGTGATGCAAATCAGAGGAGGCGGGAAGACACCGGCCTACAGCATGTCCTACAATCAGGCTGAAAATGCTGTACTCATCTGCACCAGGTCAGCATCCAATATAGAGAACAGTACTTACGACCTCTACATGATCCCACGGGATGGCGAGTCCAATTCAGATCCAGAGACCAAGAGAGCATCCGGTGTCACTGCCATTTGGGTTGCTAGGAACCGGTTCGCCGTCCTCGATAGAGCTTATTCTGTGAGTTTATCAAGTTCTAGATAAGCCTTCTTCATCGTATTGATCAACCTTGTGCTGACCTGGTTCCTTTGATTCTTTTGTTTCAGCTGGTGATAAAGAACCTTAAAAACGAGGTCACTAAGAAAGTTCAGATTCCAAATTGCGATGAAATCTTCTATGCTGGAACTGGTATGCTACTTCTGAGGGATGCGGATCAAGTTACTTTGTTTGATGTTCAGCAAAAGAGAACCTTAGCCGAGGTCAAGATCTCCAAGTGTCGCTATGTTGTTTGGGCTAATGACATGTCGCATGTTGCGCTACTGGCTAAACACACTGTAAATATTTGTAATCGTCGCTTGGAGTCACTGTGCTCCATTCACGAGAATACTAGGGTCAAGTCTGGTGCCTGGGATGACTCTGGTGTCTTCATCTACACTACGAGCAATCATATAAAGTATGCCATAGATAATGGTGATCATGGTATCATTAGGACCTTGGATCTGCCAATTTACATAACTAAAGTTAAGGGCAACCAGGTTTACTGTCTTGATCGCGAGTGTAGACCCAGGATTTTGAGAATCGACCCCACCGAGTACAAATTTAAGTTGGCACTTATCAACCGGAAGTACGAGGAAGTGTTGCACATGGTGCGCAGTGCCAACCTGGTGGGGCAATCCATCATTGCTTATCTACAGCAGAAAGGATATCCAGAGGTAGCGCTGCACTTTGTCAAAGACGAGAAAACGAAATTCGGACTCGCCCTGGAGTGTGGTAATATCGAGGTAGCTTTAGAAGCTGCGCGTACCCTGGATCAGAAAGCTTGTTGGGAGAGTCTGGCACAAGCAGCCCTTCTGCAGGGAAATCACCAGGTTGTGGAGATGTGTTACCAGAGAACAAAGAACTTTGAAAAATTGGCGTTCCTCTATCTTATCACTGGAAACTTGGACAAGCTCAAGAAGATGACGAAGATTGCTGAGATACGAAAGGATGTATCTGGACAGTACCAGGGAAGTCTTCTTCTGGGAGATATCTATGAACGCGCCAAGATTCTCAAGGTCAGACATTTCGTTAAATTCAATTATAAAAAAAAAATTCATATTAATATAACACTGTTTAAGTTTAATTTTTCAATTTTGAAACAGAACTCTGGTCAGACATCCTTAGCCTACGTAACCGAGAAGATCCATGGAATATCCAACGAGGATGATGACGTTTTGCACGAGTCGATGAGCGAAGAACTCTCGGAGATGATGGACGGCGCCACGCATCTACGCCCACCAATTCCGGTTCAGCAAGTAGAGATTAACTGGCCTCTACTGACAGTATCCAAAGGATTCTTCGAGGGTGCTATGATGTCTCGTGGCAAGAGTCAGGTAGCAGCTGCACTGGCACCAGAGGAGGACACAGGTCCAGTAGAAGGCTGGGGCAACGATGACGAGCTGGGAATCGACGACGAAGAAGGAAATGAGGGAGGACCACCTGGTGCGGACGGTGAAGAGCCTGCAGGATGGGACGTGGAGGACCTGGACTTGCCACCGGAACTGGAAAATGTCGTGGCCCCAACAGAAGATGGCTACTACTCGCCACCCACTAAAGGAATCCCACCAACTCAACACTGGATGAATAATTCACAACTGCCTGTGGATCACATACTCGCTGGATCATTCGAGTCTGCATTCCGGTTATTGAATGATCAAGTTGGAGTCATTGAATTTGAAGCTTATCAAGCTCTATTCTTGTCCACCTTTGCTAGGGCGCGTACTTCCTTTGCATCCTTACCTAGTATTCCTTCGCTGTATGCATATCCACAGAGAAATTGGAAGGAAGCCACTCCAAAGAATGGTCTACCTGCTGTCGGATTGAGACTCTCCGATCTAGTTCAGAGACTTCAGGTGTGCTACCAGTTAACTACAGGGGGTAAATTTGTGGAAGCCATTGAGAAACTTCAAGCAATACTTCTCAGTGTGCCATTGCTGGTTGTCGATACTCGACAAGACATTGCAGAGGCACAGCAACTTATACAGATATGCAGAGAGTACATTTTAGGTCTTAAGATGGAGACCGATAGAAAAAATCTGCCTAAAACAACACTGGCGGAACAGAAAAGAATCTGTGAAATGGCTGCATACTTTACGCACTGCAATCTTCAACCAGTTCATCAAATTCTCACATTGAGGACAGCGGTTAACATGTTCTTTAAGCTGAAAAATTACAAAACCGCAGGCTCCTTCGCTAGGAGATTACTGGAGTTGGGACCTAGAGCAGAGGTTGCTCAGCAGGTTCGAAAGATTTTACAGGTCAGTTTTAAAAGACATCAGTTTCGCTATACTATAATTACATATTATTGAATTTTACTGATATAATCTTCTTTATAGGCCTGTGATAAGAGTCCTGTCGATGAACATCAATTGCTATACGACGAACACAATCCGTTCTCATTATGTGCTGGAACTTATACTCCAATTTACAGAGGTAAACCAGAAGTGAAGTGTCCACTCTGCGGTGCCAGCTATCAGCCCCAATTTAAAGAATCAATTTGTAAAGTATGCGAAGTGGCTCAAGTTGGCAAAGAATGCATCGGACTGAGAATAAGTTCCTTGCAATTCCGGTAATTCCGTAACACTACAGCGTGAAAAAAAAATCGAATAAAAGTACATACAAGTGTCGCGCAAGTGAATGTTTTACGCAGTATTGACTGTCTTAAAGATAATAGGATATTTTGAAAATATCAATAGACAATTTCTATCAAGTATAATAGTAAGTGAAAAGCAAAAAAAAAAATCAATAGAAATGTAATACTTTTATTACCCATATTAATATCCAAAGTGGTATTTAAAGCGTTATAAGAGTTATAATTTTCAAATATACAATTTCTTATATACGAAATGTCCTGTATTCCACGTGAATTTCTTGCTTTTCCTCTTTCACAGAAAAGTTTTCTCTATCGGTAAACCTGTGTCGTCAAGAGTACATTTTTTGTCTCAAATCTAGTAATTTCAAGAAAGGAGCAGCTGGTCTAGGGTTTTTGTCCACTGCTCTTTGTTCACGAAAATCCCTAGAGTTCAACGACGGTTGGCAGCGTCCGGTTGTTACCGACGCAAGTTGTGTGCAATGGTGGATGCGGATTGTGGAGGCCGCTTGTGCGTGCCGTCAAACTGCTGATCAGGAAGCCGCGCTTTTTCCCAATAATTATCGCGACAGTGTGAGATCATAGAAAGCCAGTGTGAGAGCAATCAAAATAGCAAGTTACCCGAAGTGATATAAGCGCCGCGAAGCGTCGGGACGCCGCGAATCCCGTATTTCACGTATTTGACACGAGAACGAGTCGCCGCGAAAGCCGCCACGGGCACGACTAACCTGCCCCAAACAAAACGTTCATCGCTCCGAGTAAAAAAACGTGATAAACTATAATAATATATCACCAAGTGTGTAAATCGAAAAAAAATTGAATTTTAGCCTCTTGGTCGAGTAAGTACCAGGGCGGTAAACATCACCAGAGTAAATAACAGCCAGTGCTTTGGTGTGCGTGAACCGAAAAAAAAAATACAGACATTATCATAGAAACCTGGTAAAACGAAGCCAGAAATAATTTCCATCACCAACCTTTACTACGAGGAATAGAGTATCTCTTACTCGCTAGGTTAGATCCTCTGGTGAATTTGAAGATCCACCTCGGAAAGTCTCTTGGTTGAAGCATATTATATTGCCCGGCAAGGTTTTTCAACTCGAGCTATAACACGACGTTTCCATAGTTCTTGCAATTCCAGAGGATAGTTTAACGAGAGTGACTCTAAGGTGGTTCCGTTATTTATCGCGTATTGCCGAATAAAACAACTAGAACGATCAGACTAGGCGGACTATCGTATCTAGAGGGAGGTTCGTGCTCTAAGGGTAACACGCCAGTGTGTTGTGTATGTAGAGGCGGCATGAAAAAATGATGTGATCGACGGTCATCATCATGGCGGCACCCATGTTAAAGTGGAAGCGGATCACAAATCCGACCGGGCCCCAGCCTAGACCGCGCCATGGGCACCGGGCGGTAGCTATTAAAGACCTTATGGTCGTGTTCGGCGGTGGTAACGAGGGAATCGTCGATGAACTCCATGTCTACAATACTGGTGAGAATCGTTCTGAGCATCCTTTTTCTCCGTATAGAGTGCGTCTTTCGATGCGCGCCGTTCCGCGAGCGATTCCCGCGATCCAATATGGCGACATACGTTGACAAGAACGGTCACCGGCCGGACTCGATTTTCATTCGTGACGTCACTATTCTGACCGCCATTTTTTTTTCTTAGATCGTAATTACGCTCATCTCAGGATTCCTCGAATTTCATTCCTGTACGGTATTTACGATACGTTATGAAATTCAATGGCTACCCCCCTTCTACGCTATCTATGACATTCTGGGTGTTTGTACGCGCGGGAGCAGCCATTTTTGTGCGCCTTCCCCCACCACTACGGAGTTTCGGCGACGCGTTTTCCTATCGTTCCACGTTCGCGCTTCCCTTTTCTCTTTCATCCTTTTCTCCACGTTCGCCAACGTTTACGGTTATATCTTGAATAATGTTACCAGATTTGTAGGACGCGACGGTAAAAAATACCCTAGGATTTCTGGGGATTTTTTGGAATGACACTTCCCTAAAGGGATTCTTTCGTTTGGGGGCGTGTGAGAAATAATGCTTCTACGCATGCGTGACTTTTTCGCGCCTTCGAAGCCGCCGCGCCTATTATTTTAAAACCCTGCGATCAGCAACACCAAGCTGTTTTTGGGTTTTATACTAATTATTATGATACTAGAACAGAGCAGCCTTTTGAACTTTTCTTCGCAGTATTGTTATTTTCTAATGCTTTTCTCATGATGTAGATTTGAAATTGTGACGAAAAAAAAAAAAGTTAGAAAATCGATGGAGATTTTAGTTTATTATTTAAACGTATGATAACATTGTATCTTCTGAAAGATAACATTTTTTAAATCCTGACTAGCGCTAAATGTATATTTACACAAGACCCAGCGCTTTTCCTGTTTTATGCAGGATTGTCCAATTCAAATGCGCTAATCAATTCGGTAGTTCTCATTATGCGATTGATTTAGTTTTAGACAAAGGCTTGGAACTTGTGATTGAGTAGCAACATTACAAAGGCAAGATTTCTCTTGCGTTTAGTTCGAAATTGTTGGGTGCTGATAAGTTTGTGCTGAAAGTTCTATGTAAAGCTGGAGAGGCCATGTATTATTCAATACTATCTTTATTTCAATTGTAAACAAGGAACAGTTTGCCCTTACCTATGCATTAAACTTATCCATTCAGTGTCCATGAGGCAAAATCAGATTTTAGAACTGAAACTCTATATCACGTAGATCGAACAAAGCCTACAGTGTTCTTAATTCCTATTCATTTTTTGTTTCACGTTTCAGCAACCAACCAGTGGTTCGTCCCTTCCACAAAAGGTGACATTCCACCAGGTTGTGCTGCCTACGGCTTTGTGGTCGATGGAACAAGAATCCTTGTTTTTGGTGGAATGGTGGAATATGGGAAATATTCAAATGAGCTATATGAACTTCAGGCAAGCCGCTGGGAGTGGAAAAGGCTGAAACCCAAACCACCGAAGCATGACCAGCCACCGTGTCCAAGACTTGGACACAGTTTTACACTTATTGGGAACAGGGTATTCCTTTTCGGAGGACTGGCTAATGACAGCGATGACCCAAAAAATAATATACCAAGATATCTAAATGACCTCTACACCTTGGAGCTTCAACCAAATGGTGTGACAGCATGGGATGTACCACAGACTCATGGGCATGCACCTCCCCCTCGTGAATCCCACACTGGAGTAGCGTACACGGACCGCACCACAGGAAAATCCTGTTTAGTCATCTACGGAGGGATGAGTGGATGCAGACTGGGTGACCTATGGTTCCTTGACGTAGACTCTATGACTTGGAACAAGCCTGTTGTCCATGGGCCAACACCATTGCCACGTTCTTTGCACACTGCCACTCTGATTGGTCACAGAATGTACGTCTTTGGTGGCTGGGTACCTCTTGTGGTCGATGAGGTGAAGGTGGCCACACATGAAAAGGAGTGGAAGTGCACCAGTACCTTGGCTTGCTTGAATTTAGGTACAGAACCATTAGCCGTAAGGTGTCTGATCTATTGTCTAATTGTTATTTTAATTTAGAAACACTTACGTGGGAACAATTGACTGTGGACTCCATGGAGGAAAATGTACCGAGAGCTAGAGCCGGTCACTGTGCCGTAGGTGTGCACAGTAGACTTTACGTATGGTCCGGTAGGGACGGATATCGCAAGGCTTGGAATAATCAGGTTAGTTACAGTTCTCTAAAAATTTCTATACAATATTTAAATAGAGAAATTTTAAATAGATACGATCTGCTTTCTGTGTAAGGTTTGCTGTAAAGATTTGTGGTATCTCGAAGTAAGCAAACCACCAGCACCTTCGAGGGTACAGCTGGTACGAGCATCCACGCAGTCTCTGGAAGTCAGTTGGACGGCTACACCATCGGCGCAGTACTACATACTCCAGATACAGAAATACGATAAAGCACCTGCAACAGGAACCTTCCCTGCAGCTGCAGCCCCAGCACCAGTTCCGCCAGCACCAGCAGTTGCAGTACCGGCACCGACTCCCGTTCCAGTTTCCACGCCTGCGCCTGCATCTACCTTAGCACCACTTCCATCGACGCCGACTGTCGTGAGGGCGACAATTGCCCAGACTCCTGTTAGGATACAAACAACTGTTCAGAGTCCTGTACAGAAGCCAGTTGTACCGACACCAGCTGTGCCGAAAGCTGCAAGTCCCATGACTCCTAGAGTAGCAGGGAATCTCATAAGAATCAGGTCACCTTTGGTCACGTCAGTTGCGTCTACAACTGAGCAAACACCATCTCCATCTAGCACAACAACAGCTGGACAATCACAATCACCCATGTCCGGCATAGCTGCACTCGCAGCTGCAGCTGCGGCCACTCCCAAGATCAGTATGAACAACGTGCCCATATTACCCCAGGCGGCGGGTAACACTATAAGGATGAAAAACGTGCAACCTGGACAGCAGATACGTTTTGCTGCGCCACCAGGTGCAACAGTTCTTCGCACAGCTTCGCCTCAACAAAGTAAGCAGATCATACTTCAGAAACCTGGACAGAATATATCGGGTCAACCTCAGATAGTTCATCTTCTGAAGACCGGTCAAGGTATGGTAGCAACCGTGCCTAAGGTCAGCTTGATACCAGGAAAAACAGTTCAGGCTGCAGGTGCGAAACCCTTGAATCAAGGTCCTACGATACTGCGACTGGTGAATCCTAACACAGTGGCAGGTTCTAAGATCCTGACCACGATGAAGACGTCGAGTATAGTAGCCATGAGTAAAGGTCAGAGTATTACCGGAAAGCAGACGATAATGATAACGAAACCAGGTGGTAACGGAGGATTGGTTGGCAGAACTAATCAAATTATAGTAGTGACAACAGGCTCAGGCTTGAGAGCAGTTCAGGCTGTAACGACTTCGCAGGCAGGTGCGGGTCAGGGTGGCAACCTGACGACTCCAGTTAACGTGTTGCCACTATCAGCAACAAATCATGTAACGAATCAGCAGGGAGTTAAGATGATCGTGGTGTCTTCTGGTGCTATGGGTGGCGGCACTGCTGGTAAACCTATAACGATTACAGTCCCTGGCCAGGGTGGCGTACCAAAGACAGTGACAATTGCTACAAAAGGAAGTCAGCAGACCATCTTTAATCCCGGAAAGAGTCAAATAATGACTGTACCGCAGATGCAAAAGGCACCTGAATCCATGACGGTGGCTGGAAAACCGGTTACCTTACAGATGTCTGGTGGAATTGGGCCCAAA
This sequence comes from Calameuta pallipes, assembly GCA_030142375.1. NCBI lineage: Eukaryota > Metazoa > Arthropoda > Insecta > Hymenoptera > Cephidae > Calameuta > Calameuta pallipes. The sequence continues at coordinate 363,428 of JARQSW010000217.1, forward strand.
ACGGTGACCTTGATGCCATCGAGTAGCTCCATAGTGACGACGGCTGGAACTTCCGATTCCATTGACACCAGTAAAATGATATTCGTACCGTCGCAGAAGCAGCCTTCAGCATCCTTAGCATCGACCTCAGATGGACCAGCAACGACGGACGCTGCTCTGGCTGCCCTGGCAGCCGAGGCTGGATTGATAGATCCTGTACAGGAATCATCCGGAGGTTTATCCTTCATGGTGGCAGCGGACGATCCTTCTGGAGCTGATGGTAAAGGGGACAGTTGCAATGGAAACGAAGCGACAACCGCAGCTGCACTAGTGTCCCAGTTGGGAGCAGGGGAACCGATGCAAGTCGATAGCGATGGGAACTTCATTATTCCTCAGGTTGACGGACCTGGAGATTTTCTTTTGTCCGGAGATGAGAACGAGGATTTCGATGACGATCCTCCTCTGGATGAGACTGCGGAATCTCCTCAGGTTGATGTTTCTGGAGACATGGAAGAGGACGTGGGACCATCTACCATGGAGGATGCTATACACATAGAAGAATCTAAAGAGTCGGATAATAATGAGGTTGCACAGGCTCCAGAGGTAGACACGTCCACCGAGGAACTTCCTGTAGAACCGGAAGGAGCTGCGGAACCGGAAGTGGCAGCTAGTGAATTAAACACGGAAGCTACGAGCGAGCCGGAGCCACCTAGCGAGAGTGATATGCAAATAGTTAGTACTCCTTCGTCAGGGGACGCTTCCGTTAAATCAGAACTGTCTACGCAACCTGTACAGGAAGCTACGGTAGATCAGAATGCAGCAGTACCGGAAGCGATAGAACCTTCAGAGGAATCGGAACATTTGCATGATGATCAAGGAGGTATCACAATGGATTCCTTGGGGGATGAAAAATCACCCAGTAGCACACACGATCCTATAGAAAATCCTGCGTCTCAGGAATCTCAGACGTCTCAAGATGACACTGAAATAGATGAAAAAAGTGACGGTGAACTAGAGGAACCGGAACTCCCTAAAGACACTTTAGGGCTAGAGGATGAAAAGCCGGAAGACGACGAACCAATGCTGGATGCATCGTTAAACCAATCGGAAGACGCTGTATCTGCTTTACCATCAGTTGCGGCATCATCAATCAAAACGGACGATCAAAACGAACCCATGGACCAGGACAAGGAAACGCTTCCAGCTACGAACGGTGTCGCCAGTGCGGAGAAGGATCTGGAATCTTCCAAAAATGTAAAGCAGATTTTATCCCAGGATATTAAAAAAGAGAACGAGGAAATAAAACGCGAGAAGGACAATGATGCAAGACCGGAAGGCGGCGATGACTCAACTGCTTTGACGACATTAGCGACAGCAGCGCTGGGATCTGCCGAACAGCCAGTTAAAATAAAAGCAGAACAGGTAATTGCGTTGCTTCAATCGACTAAGATACTTTTTAATTACAATTTATTGATTCGATTGATTTTATTCTAGACCGAAGAGGAGAAAAAGGACATGGAATGGTACGACGTTGGAATAACGAAAGGAACCACATTCACAGTACAGCATTATTATCTTCCTGGAGAAGAGCCACTAGACGTGACACAGCCCTTACCCGCTGATGTCTTCAAGGGCAGGACCAAGATAGTCTTGGAACCCGGTACTGCCTATAAATTCAGAGTTGCAGCTGTGAACAGTTGTGGTAGAAGTGCCTGGAGCGAGGTAAATCCGATCAAAGATCTTATACAATTAATAAATATATTAAATATTTATAATAAGACACTAAAATCAATTCTTCGTCCATGTTGCAGCTCTCAGCGTTCAAGACGTGTCTGCCCGGATTTCCGGGCGCGCCGAGCGCTATAAAAATATCAAAGTCTGCGGAAGGTGCCCAATTATCCTGGGAACCACCGCCGAGTAATCTAGGACCCATCCTCGAATACTCGGTCTACCTGGCAGTGCGTAGTGCTAGTGCGGTGTCGAACAGTGCCGGAGAGGCGACAACAGTAGCGACGACGCCGACGCAACTGGCTTTCATTAAAGTTTACTGTGGTCCCACGAACGCCTGTTCGGTCTCAAACAATTCACTGAGTGCTGCTCACGTGGACGTCACGACGAAACCAGCCATTATATTCAGAATAGCTGCGAGAAACGACAAAGGTTATGGACCAGCGACTCAAGTCAGGTGGTTGCAAGGTAAGGGAACCGGAAGTTATTACTGTAAAAATTCAGCAGTTCGCGTAAGGACGATCCTGCTGATACTGGCTGTGATAAAGGCTGTTTTTAATTGTTTTTTTTTTTTAATTTCAGATCCCACCACAGCCGTTAAGGCTAATCCACAAGTTAAGAGACCGGGAACTGACGTGCGTTCGCAAGCGAATTCACCGCAGAAGAAAGTGAAGCCGGAAACCGCAGATAATTTTTCGTGAACGGTTCGGTCAAGTGGTTCTCGAAGACCGAACGAGGGCCGGAATTCATCGTCATCCCTCGGGAGAGCAGCCCCACGTAACTCGTAAAGAAGTTGTACTTTAATGAAAGAGAGTTAAAATAATGCGACAAAGGGAGAGAGAGAAAAGAAAGTAAGAGAAGAACGAATGTATCGGAGTGATGAACACGGTGGGAATTATAAATATATTCAAGGAGAGAAACGGTATGGAACGAGGATGGTTCTTTTGTAGCCAATGGAAAAGTCTAAAGGGAAAATATTAAAACTTTCGTTTTATGAATATTATTAAATAATTGTGAGGGATAAGAAATCGAGAACGGGGTCACGCGATGTCCATATGTCTGATTGGACCGCATATGCGCCTTTTCTCTGTTTCGCGCATTATTTTCTTCTTTACTCTGTAGAGCCTCGAGCCAGCTATAAGAGAATTCATATGTCGTTTAATAAAAACAGCTAAGAAAGTTAATTATACGCTTGTTGTCGAGTGAATTTTTCAAATTTTACATTTGTACACTTTTCATTTCTCTAATTTTTTTTTTTTCTTCTTCTTTAGCCTTCTCTTATTTCTTGTTATTATATTACTGGTTATAATAACAACGTAACGACCAACGACAATTACGTGGGAAACACATATCCGAAAAATACTTTTCTTTGATTGGTCACGCATAGACGACACAGTATTTATATTGTGAATAATAAGAACTAAAGAGAGAAAACAAAATTTAACAAAAAAATGAAGAAGGAACGAGTAACGGCTGCGAATATTATTTAATCCTGGGAATCAAACTGGGGGACGTGTGATGATTATTTATATTTAAAACACGATAAGGTGCTAATCTCGATTTATGGTTGAAATTTCATTACTGCTAATTTTTGGGGAGAAATGCGCTTTTTTTTGTTCTTCAGGGTTTCTTCTTGTTCTCAGCAAAGAGTTTGTGACAATACAAAATCTTGCATTGTTGCAGTAACTACGTTAATTGAGTCTAATGCGTTTTGTAATGCATACAGTCAAACAGTTTCTGTCTATTGATTAATTTTCCTTTTTTTGGTTAAATTATTTTGAGAATGACTTATCAATGTAATTTAAAGTTCAAGTAGAAGGGAAGGGCGATCAAAGTGCCTGGAGTTGGAAAAAATCTTTAAAATTTCAAAAAACCAATGCGCGAAGCTCTCCTTCAAGGCAGTAATGAGATTGAAAAATATGATCCTTTTATTTAGGATATTCCAGTAAATGAAAGGCTTGTATTTTTCATTTTAAAAAGACCAGCGAATCGAGGTCGTCGCCAACTAGTTTTTGATACAGCTCTGTCCTAACTTTTGAAAACTATATTTTAAAACATATTCCTATCTCGTTAACGTCGATTGCAAAAGTTATAATTTAGCCTTGTTTAAAAGCCAACAGATATTCACGACAAAAGAGGATCAACTATTTAGCTTCTCCATAGCTCCATAAAAAGCTCCAAAGCTCCATAAAAAGGATTTATCTAGGTATTCGCACGTTAGTCATTCCTAACAAAATTCCTTTTTTAAAAAAATATATTTCACGTCTTTCTTTAATACGAAAAAAATATTAAAAATTCAGGAATCGTTCAAGGGTTCGTGCTTAACAAAAGAAAAATGAAGAAACAAAAAACGGAATAATCAATTATTCCCAGTATTTCAGTCAGTGTTTGTTAATTGAAAAATCATTATTTTTGCTTCTTTCTTTTCCTTTTTTGTTTCTTCTTCATCCATCCTCCTCGAATCGTCAAATTTGTAAATAGATGAACGTGTGTGACACGCGCATCGTCCGAACACGAGCGATAGATTATTTTTCAAAATCTATCGGAATTTTTGTATAAAAGAAAAGCCAAAAAAAAAAAGAAAGTAAAATAAAACAAAACCGTTAAGAGAGCCCATAGAGACGTACGAAGTAGTAGATTGGATACATACGAAAAGACTGGATAACGTGACGTGTGGAAAAACGAAGAAAAAAAAATAAAAAAAAGCCGACAAGTAATTTTGAATTCAACTACATGAATATGCGAATGAATATTGTACGTGTAAAGGAGAAATGGACAAGAATTGTAGAGAAACAAAAAGCTGACAAAGCATTGTATATCTACAAATTATTCCTTAAATAGATATGTGTAGGTATTAAGATTCAAATGGGATATAATTGAGGGACGATCAATCATAATACTAGAGTCGCATTAGCGACGAAATAGGTAATCGAAGATCTTGATGAGGACATAAGTGGCTGGTTGATAGAAGATGATATGTGTAGGAGATAAATGATCCCGAATAAATATTAAATTTATGATATATTTTATTTTTGTTTAAGAATAGAGCACAGGATTATTATTTGAAACATAGAATGGAAATAACCAAGGCAAGAGAGTGACTACAAACAAATAAGAAAATAAAGATAAAATGGCGACAACGGTAACGACCAGGAGAACAAGCTAATGGAAATAATGAAAAAAAAAAGCAAAAAAAAACACTTATTAATGGTAACGTCAAGTGGTGGGATCTCCTGATATAATTTTTATTCTTGTTTCCTCTTCTACGCCATTTTTTTTTTATTACTCTCATAGGTTACTTATCTCGTTTATTCGCGTTCCCTTCTCTATGTACAATATGTGTTTTTAAAAAAGTGGCAGTTTCATCTAATGTTTTTAGTAGAACGAACTTTTGTGTAAACTTCCTGTAATATTGATTTCACTCACCAATGAAAGAATCCCACTGGAGTGATAATCTGTTCTTTGATTTTCCTTAACGTTCTCAATATCCGCTTCTTTCTCCTGTCTTTTTTCTCTCCCCGTAACACCTGGGTAAAAAGGAAAATTTAATCGGAGCGTCAAGATTAACCCTTTGCGATCTGCATATTTCTCTGGGACTATCCGGCTAGTCGGAGAAATTGCCGTCGCTGTGACTGCTTCGATCGCAAAGGGTTAAGGAGGATTTTCCCTTGTTTAAGTTACAGTGTGTAACCGGTATACTTTTCACTCTAACTATAAATTCTCTTCGATGGTACGGTGTTAAGTATATATATATTATATATTATTATAATAAAGAGAAGAAAAAAATAAATGTGTCTTTTGTACGTACGAATTTATTAGACATCGTCTTCCTATTAATTTCTTTACTGAATTATTTTCTATAACTAGACGTTTTAATGGTAATTGAAAAGTAGAAACGTCTACGCATAGTGATAACTGAATATTGATTATCAAAATAGCAAGCGCATCCTAATAGGATGCACCGTAACAGTGGAAATCGCTTCAGGTGGACTGATGTTTAATTAATAATCAGTAGCAATCAGTAGTTTTGACAGATCCGTATGGTCCGCTGTCATGTCAAACACATGTGTGAATAATAAGTGTATTCTTCCCGGTTTTTCAGCACGCGGTAATTTCTGATTGGAGCATGTTCGACGCATGCTCGTAATCAAGTGGTTAGATTGGCCAGGAAACATGACGCACCTGTGCATGGGGAAGGAGCAGGGAGGAACGACCTGGCAGTATACAAATTTATTATTTAGCTCCGTGAGTGATAACAGTTTAATGCACACCGTGATTGCGAACGGTCGCATCTGCCGCAACTACTGCCAGTAGAATTTCTAAGTACTCCGTTACGTCTTGTCATATAATATGGCAAGAAAATTTTCAATAATTCTTAACCTATACATAGTATTTAGTAGCATCTGTGATGTCTACTCAAAGGATTCGCGCAACGTGGACGAATTAAAATCCGTAGAACATCCACCTTGTGCTGCGTGCAAGATACTTGTCGACAGTTTTAAGAAGGTAAGAGTATCTTGAGAGATTCGATGATCATTGTTTGTGATTATAGGTTAGTTTTAAGTGATGATTACTGTGGTATATTTTTGCATGCTGGAGAAACAGGTGTCTAACTGCGCAATTTTTTTGTACTGACAATTTATTTTATTTTATTAGGGACTTGATAGGACCAGCCGGGGCAAATTTGAAGGTGGTGACAGTGCTTGGGAGGCTGAGAAATTAGGCTCTTATGCTAAAAGTGAAGTTCGCTTGACAGAGATTCAGGAAGGTCTCTGTAAGGAAGTAAAGGAAGGTCAGACACAATGTCATGCTTTGGCAGCAGAGACAGAGCCAATCGTAGAAGAGTGGTGGTTTCATCATCAGGGTAGAAAAGATCTGTATAGATTCCTGTGTATAGATAGTACAAAGCGTTGCTGCCCAGAGAATCATTATGGTCCGCAATGTACACCCTGTCCAGGGTATCCAAATAATATCTGCAATAAAAATGGTAAATGTAAGGGTGCTGGCACTAGAAAGGGAAATGGTCAATGTCAGTGTGACCAGGGTTATACCGGTCAAGATTGCTCAAAGTGTGCTCCAGGACATTACGAATCCTATAGAGATGGCCACATTGTTCTATGTTCATTCTGTCATTCTGCTTGTGATGGCTCTTGCAAAGGACCTGGTCCCAAAGACTGTGAGAAATGTGCCAAAGGATGGCAAATGTCAGACGGACAAGGATGCTTGGATATTAACGAATGTGTTCAGGGTAAAAAAAATTGTCCTGGAAATCAATTCTGTGTGAACAAGGAAGGAGGCTATTCCTGCTTGAGTAAGTTTCTTTTCTTTATATCTTATAATTTAGTAATACAGCTACCGATTCAACCCTTTTATTACAGAATGTGATAGAGCCTGTAACGGATGCACTGGCGATGGACCAGATATGTGCATTAAATGTGCAGTTGGGCATAAAAAAAAGGGCACCATGTGTGTCAGTAAGTAGAAAAAAAAAATGTTATAATAAAAATTACAATCAATTCATGAAATAACTGTAACAATCTTTCTTCCTCAGATATTGAAGCTTTAGGACGTCAAAAGCAGGAAAACGTAACACGCTATGCAACCTACTTAGGCCTCTGTATCTCAACCTGCATTATCCTCCAACGCAACATCGTCATGGCAGGTGCTATAGGAGTTGTAGTTTCCATCTATATAACCCTTTCGGAGTACATGATATCCAACCTCCATATCCATGATAATTCACCAAACATAGATGTCGTAGGTCCAGCTCCTTAAATGTCAGTAAGGATTGAATCAACATTATCACTAACCTCATTATAACCACCATAATTCGATGTTCGGGCCTCCATATATCATTCTGAGCCCCTAACTGTTAACTGATAAGAGGTCGTACGCTGCATTTCAAAATCCATCAACTTCTAACCACTGCCGCGGCATTATGTGTATGTGTGTTTTAAATCTCTATATTAACCATAGAGAAATATACGGGATACGTTTACGTATCCCGGATTACAGAAAGCCCGCAGGATTACTGCGCAAATAACAGCAAAATGCATTGGGCACCATTTCAATATTATCTGTCTGAAAATCTAAGAGTTATAATAATCAAAATATGAATTTGTGGGCATTGTCATATTGTACTTCAGTTTGTAGGTTTATATGAAAAAAAAAGAAAACAGCTACCGTGCCAATTTTCATGCTTACGAAAATTCTCACGGATTTTTGTTGTATATTTTCTGCTCTGCCTGACGGCCGAATGGGTTACCTTAACTAGTGAAAAGTTTGTTATTTTAACTAGGAATGTTTTACTATATGGGAATTTTATGACTGTTTTCCATCTTGTCATTGTTGGCTGTTGTCATCGCTGTGATTCAGATATTCAAACGCACCGTATCAGATATAAAATTGAACGTCAAATGAAATAATCAAATGAATTATATCGCACCAACATTATTCTAGTCTAGCAAGATTGCGAAGCTGTAAGGAAAGATGTAAACATTGTGTTGAATAAATTTCTAGCTATCGCAACTAATTAATACGTCTCATTACCAGACCCATCCAACCGAACCAAATACAGTTTCCAAGATGCATTATGAAGTTGCTCCCAGAGAAGTTGCCGTTTTCCAAGCGAACTAGTAGCCAACTTCATGCCGTTCCGGCGATCAAAATGAAACGTTAGTAAAGAGAGAAGTCGACTGTAAACGAATACGGGAACTTTGTCCTCTCCCTTATCAAGGGGTGCGATAGAAAATTCCTTTTTATTCCCAGTAACACAAAGCCCCATTTTTTTCATCCCCCAGGTATTATTTCTCTACCTATCCCCACCTTAACGTGGAATTAGCGCTTAGTTCCATTTGGTAAAGTTTAGGGGCAAAAATCGTACCGAATACTTTTGTCACGCATTGAAAAATCCTTCCTCGTCGTTACTACCCCTATAGTCACTATCCACCGTAACCACCCCTGGAGATATTACCCGCTACCCTCCCAGTCATTGCGTCCTGTCACTTTTCGTTCTCTCGCTCGAAATTTTACCCTCTCTCGATGGGAGATATTAACGCCGATAGGGGTTGGCCCGGGGGGAGACGGGGGAGAACTGAGGCTTCAATAGGATTTTTAGCTTTTTCATTTTTTAAGGGGATGTCCTGCAGCCGTTCGTCTCTATGCACCTAGGCGATCCCGTGCTCGCATTTTTCTACAGAGAAAAATAGGGCTTGTGGGGACCCTTTTTTATACTTTTTTTCTTTCATTTCTTTTTTCCGAAAACGGGGTTAATATTAGGTAGCTCAAGCGGGCCAATTGAACCGTAAAAAAGGGCGTGAGTCCGGTACCACCTCCTGTACTCCAAGGGATGTCGATGGTGTATAGATTTTTTTAACGGATCTTTTTTCCAACCGTCTTGCGTCACGGTACAGTCAGTCGTAGTCAGTGAAATGTCATCGATTATTTTGCAAATTTTTGCTCCACACTTTGCAACCCCTAAAAAATGGAAAAAATTAAAAGCGAAAAGAGCCGTATTTAAATTTGATCTTTTCGACCCTTGTTTTATCTTCCTGCCTGTAACTGGTCAGCGCTTACGTAATCCATAAAATCTATATGTTCTATACATTGTTCTACATATTGTATTGTTCTGCATTTTCTATAGTCCCGTGTAGTAATTACGCGTAAATTTGGCGCGGCTCAAATTTTGAAACGTTCATTTTTAGACAGGATCGAGATCCCTCTTGTTCCTATTCATTATGCGCATATCGGGGATGGATTTATTTCGGCATATCGAATTATCCTGAATCCCTCCCTTACGTACTCGCGCTACCCTTCAGTAGCAACAGCAGCAACGACGTTGCTGTCCTTTGGTTATAACAGGAAAAGGGAGCTAAAAGGAAATTCGATTGTCGGCTACAACTAATTACGGAATTCCGGTTTGATATCTCATAATTAGAATATTCGCTTTGAAACGGGGTCGTAGGTCGACCAATTAATGTTTACGGAAAATAAAAAATAAAAAGTTGTAGATAAAAAATTGGCACAGCAAGTAAAATCGGCAGGATATTCACATTGAAAATTTTCGCGTCGCAGCCATTGTGAAATAGTTTTGCTAACAATTCGCAAAATTATATTTCGCTCCAATTAATATTGTTACGAGCGCGCTTAATGATATTCGGAATGTTTATGTTTCGAAATAAAATATTTCTCGAATGCAAAATAATTCCGTAATGAACAGAATTCGAATTTGGTTCGGCGTAGATATGTGTACGTAATACTGGTTGCCTGTCAACAAATCCTATGCTGGATCCGGTCGTGTATAAACGGCTCTGACGGGTTGCATCGGATAACTTGATAGACAGACTGAAAGGTCTGTGATTCCGGAATTAATAATAGCCCGGATATGGCTGCTAGTGGAAATGGCATAGTTACCTACGTACCTACCAACGCAGAGAAAAAATACAGCCCAGGGCGCGCGAGGTGGTTGCTAGGGATACCGGATGCTGCTGCGGTGCTTGTCGAAGATATCTATATCTCTGAGACTACAAATCGGATAAGGGATGGTGAACTCACCTGCTGCAACTCTGGCTCTATGGGGTCGAGGACCTGGGAATATCGAAGGCGGAGGGAAACATATTCTAAATCGAGATCGCAGGGCGGTTACCTTGTTACTAGGAGATCGCAGGGCTTCAAACTGTAGAACCATCCATCCACCCATTTACCCTTCCACCCATCCACCCAGCCACCCAGCCACCCATCCACCCATCCACCTTCTCACCCATCCACCTTTCCACCCATCCACCTTCCCACCCATCAACCCATCCACCCATCCACCCATCAACGTGACTCCTCCTCTTCCTCGCGATGCATATTCCGCGACGACGGATGACACTGACGTACTTTATTATTTAACATTCTAGGAATCAAACTTCGACCTGCCTTCGGTCCTAAGTTACGTCTACGTTATTTTTTAGCACTCGGTATTTTTTCAGAAAAAAAAGGAAAAATGTCACTTTGGTCTGAAATATTATTTTTTGCGGTATCCCTGAGACTCGCTGGGGAAGAAAATCTAGGGTGGCTACACGGGTCGACGTGCGTCACATAAGGTCTACAATATGTATTCGAGCATCTTGAGATTCTCTATTATTATTTTTCTTTTTTAGAAATATCCCACACGAGAGCGACACACGATGCACCTCCTTTCAGGACATAATATCCTGCTGACAGGATTCGTCTGGCATTGATCTGCTTTCAACGGAAAATACACACGTACGTGTTATTTGTACTTTTTTTTGGTTTTCAGGTAAATTCTCATTTTCCTATATATTCCCATATCTATCCAGAATCCACAGAGTGGACGCGAATGATAATAGAAAAAAAAAGTCTTTCTGGCGGATCCTAAACGAATTTCATTTCCTAATTAGAAACATAATCCGGGTTTTTCGGTGGTCAATGGAGAATCGAGCAGAACGTCGATTGACCTTTTTTCCCTAAAAGATTTTCTATCGTTCGACTCCTTTTACCTAAAACGCGCTATCGATGACTCGACAGACTCCTAGCTTCGACAATAAACGATTTCTTACACTTTCATCTTTTTTATTTATTTTTTTTTTTCCTTTTCACCTACTTCTCACCACACTGTATATACAGCTATACACCGTTCCACGTTTCATTCTACAATGTTGGTACTTTACCTGGCAGCCTCTATCGACCTCGATTCCATTTTTCTTCGACACCCTATACATACGTACCTATACTATAGACCATATACATTCACCATGCATTCCGATCCTCCCTTTGTACTTTTACAATTTTCTCTCAGGAATTGGTAGGCTGTATTACAGATACAAAGAAATCTGATATTCATACTTATAATTCACGGTCAATACAATTAAGAATTTTATAACGGAGAAGTATACATATATTTATACAAAATACAGTTTTACAGTAGTTAAAATAATAATTAATTTATTTTTTATTGTCTATTGTAAAAACAGCCATTACAGTCTTCGTCATTGTTCGTGCTTCGTGGCTCCACTTGAAACAGCAGGAAAATTTAACTCAATTGAAAGGGCAACGTCTGGAAGGGTTTCCAGGCTTGCAAACTCAACGGACATACAGAAAATACAGAGATGGATAAACGAAGGTAGAAAGGAGTAACGCTCCGCTATGTTTTCGTGAAATTGTATTGGCTTATAACACAGTGTAGCTGCCAGCTGAATCGGCCAGGCTCGAAGCTACCGTCTGGCCGATAAATAATTAAGTGATAATAATGGGCCTGTCGCTTATCAGATAGCCACTTTGTACACTTCTAAACAATTCGGCTTCACGTCCGACCGTTGACAGACGTTACTGCTAACCGCGAGTTCTAAATTGTCTGGGAGCTTTTAGACTTTTTCTTCAGCGATGCAATGTTATATCGCGGCCATTTTGTATTATATATCTGTGGGCTTCCGGTTTGGGAATGATTAAGCGAAACTAGTCAGGACTTCCTGTCAGAAGTTACGACTCTGGGAAGCTGCCTGTTTCGTTATTGAATCCTCAAAATTATTCAGGGACTTGATATCCTATATTTTTCTTGACGGACTGGAGAATAATGTTGGTTGCTGGAAGCTTTCTTTCTCTTTTTTATTTTCAAGAATTTCTTTTCTTTGATTTATTTTTACTAGCTGCTGTATAGAGACGCTATTTTTCTTGCTTCTGATATATTTGATTTACTATTCCGATACCTTATTGAAGGTTATTGCGGAGGGCTGAATTTTTATTGTATTAGGAGGACAATTGTTTAAAGTGTCCTCAAGGTTTTTTTAGGAATTTTTTTTTCTTTGGTTTTTTTCGGTAGCTGCGGTCTAGACGCATTAGGTTTCCTGGTTATTTTAGATTTGTTATATTATTCGGATTCCTTATTGAAGGTTATTGGGAGGGGCTGAATTTTTACTATATTAGGAGGACAATAAATTGTTTAAAGTGTCCTCAAGGTTTTTTTCAGGAATTTTTTTTCTTTGCTTTTTTTCCTGGTTATTTTAGATTTGTTATATTATTCGGATACCTTATTGAAGGTCAATGCGAAGGGCTGAATTTGTATTATATTGGAAGGACAATTGTTTAAAGTGTCCTTAAGGTAATTTTAACAATGAGCTTCTGACTCAGTTTACCTCTTTCGTAAGATTCCTGTCTGATTCTCTTGAATCGGTCTCATTGATTCTGCAGTCTCCCAACTTCTAGTCAGTTTTGTATGATCGATTCGGTTCAATGTTTTATTTTCCTATTTTTGAGATAATTTTCTTTCCTGATATCATTCCTGGTCTAAGTTTTTAGTCCTTTGGGTCTGGGGAGAAAAGGACCTGTTCCACCAGATGTGCCTAAAAGTCTGAATTACCCTAATTCACTGATAAATGAAATTGGCTAGATAGTAAGGAAAGATAAAAAATGAAAAGTTGAAAATAGAAATATCAGCGAAAGAGAAGAATCAGCGATCTGTTGGCGGACCGAATTAATTATTCCAATTAAAGTTCCATCGACTAATTTGACACGGAAGACAATTTAACGTACAGCCGGAAAATTTCGAACAACTTTACTTAGCTACGTAGAAAATGAATTCGTAATTGTTTAAAATCATAGTTTATCCGTCCGATGGATTTTCACTCGCAGTACAATTTTAATTGTTTATCAACTTTACGCTACTTATAATTAGAGTCCGTGGATTCTGCAGTCTCAAATGACCATTTGGAATCTGCACGAAGGTTCTAGTTATATTTTTCTATCTTTTTGACGACTTGGAATTCTTATCATCTACGTCAGATAATTTACAACTCAAAATCATTTACGCTTATGAAATCCAGCGAGAATCGGAGAACGAGTCTCCCAATTAACTAAGAGAAGCGACACTAATTTTGTAGAATTAATTAATCTAGTTCAGCCCGTAATACAGTATTTGATCCTGTAGAGGAAGCATTGCTAGTATAACAGTTGCCTAGGAGTTACATCCGGATCAACAGATATTACGCAATTTCAAACGTCCAAACTGCCCTACTTGCTTAGAAAATTGAAAATTCTGCACTAACCGTATTTCCAATGCAAAACTAAAATTTTCCACAAAAGTGTGTCACCAGTTCAAATTTTCATAGTCTCGATCCAATCAAAATTTTCGCAAACATTTGCTCGATCGACTATCTACGTCTCACTCTGTCACACGTGAACCCCTATAAGTCCGTCTCTCTCGCACTCGCAGCCGGTATAGGAGGTTCATGATAATCGAGGTATACAACCTTCTCTGTGCGATTTTCCTTATCAGCGTGCTTTGGTGACAGATAATTGCATAGGTGGATATGTACCTACTAGTACCTACTCGTACCTTCTCGAACCTTCTCGAACCTACTCGAACCTTCTCGTACCTTCTCGCACCTTCTCGCACCTACTCGCACCTTCTCGCACCTACTCGTACCGACGCCTCTTAATCTGCCAAAAGCTTCTCTCCCGTGGTCTCGAATCCCGGAATTTAGTCTGCGGATCAATGGGCAAAGGGTGTCGGTAGCAGATTTTCATGGCGGACCAAGAGGTTCGCTAAGAGGCGATCCCATTGATAGGAGTTAAACGCCGAGAAAATCACACGAGTTCCAGCTTTGTTCCATCGAGTGGGCATCGTTATCATTATTATCAGTGCACGTCGAGGTATCAGGGAAAACATGAATTCCAACGGAGGCATCCCGAGTGGCAGGGACGCATTAAAAATTGAAGCAGAATAACATGAAGTTGGGAAAACTGGCAAACCTTCTGCTATCCGAGAACAGGAATATTATTCCTGCGCATCAATTTTATTTTACAAAAACATTTAGCTGTCATTCTATTTTACGAAGTTCTCGATGTCTCTACGAGATGTCTCTGTATGTCTCTCGGGGTTCCGAAATGTATATATTTTTACATTTAATATTCGCCTAGACGCGATACACGTTATTTGAGGTATAAGAGTCGCGGAATCAATGGACGCAGGACGCGACTATCAAAGCCGCATAAAGCTGAAGAAGGTGACTCTCGGGTTCCTGGTGAAAGTGCGCCCGCTGATTGATCCAAAATGCGAGTCTCTCTTCTCATTGGCTAGTGATAAGTCAATAAATGGGAGCGGGGGAGGGGAGTGACGGGATACGCGGAATAGGAGGAAACCGGATGCTTCTGGGGAACTTTCTCTGTTCGCTATAGGATTCCCTCACGTAGAAACTGGGCCGCAAGTTTATATGGTATATATATATCTATATATATATATACATATATAGGGTGTGTACACATCGCGCGGAAAGGATCGATCGACTGTGAAGAAATTTGATTGTTATTTTTTTTAATTTATAAAAAATATCGACCAGGAGGATTTTTAATGAGACGAATTTTTGCCGTGAACTATGTCGCTGTATGAATTTGCTCCATCTTTTTTTTAACGTTAAAGGGGCATTTTCAATTTCGTTCTGCGCCGAGCATCTGTCTCTAGGTACAATGGCTGTGGCCCAATTTTATTATTTTTTTCATCCCCTACCACCGCCTTGTATTCGTCCATACGTCATAGGTGCGTCGGTTTTCCCGGTGTCTGCGCCATTTTTGATTTCCGTGTCCGATTGGAAATTCAAGCCGCTGCGCTTTTACGAAAAGTCCCGATCGGATCTTTCTTTCAGTTTGTTTCCTTCCTCTTCTTTAATCTTTACTCGACTTCCTCGTTCTTCCTGTACTTTTTTTAAACTGCGTTTCCAGCCTATTCGTCAGAGGCGCTTTTCTTCGGGGTAGCGAAGCGGCCTATTAGCGATCCGGCAACCTTATTGTGACGTCACACACGAACCCCCAGACTATCAACCGCCTTCCTGTGCATCAGCTGGAATCCACAGTGAGACTCAGCGTGGTGCATTCGATGCGATTAAGAGAACTTCCCCCTTTTAAGCGACCCCTGTAAAAGGGCTTCTGTTACCCTTAGGGTTCTGGAGGACGACAGGTATTTCCAGGAGTTACCGCTAGGGGGGCAGCTGGAGGATTTTCTCGCAAGAAAAGGACGTCTTTGATGCGTATAGGAGGACTTCGGGTGCACTGGGTACTTTGCAATATTCAAAATATAAATTCATATCCATATTTAATTTTTGAAGCAAAAGCTTTGTAGACTTCCCTAAGCTTTTCTGAATCAATACCAAACACAATATCTTCGGTACACCCAAAGTAAAAAAATCCTGTAACAGTGTGTAACCCGCGAGCCCCACAATCTTATGATTCTCATAATAAAAGAAGAGACGCGCGTTGCTTCGCCTGTACAGGTTAAAGATCGACAAGTCCCCAGCTACACGTGCGTAGGACCGTGCGGCTCGAGGATTTTAATTCTGTAGGTCAACACGTGTCCCGCAAGGGTGTCGGCGTGGACGATACGTGCCAACGAGTCTACGAAGATTCTCTCCTTTTCATTCGGCTGAATGTTCGCGCGTTTCTCTTCCTCTCTTGCCTTCTCTCTCTCTCTCTCTTTCTCTCTCTCTCTCCTCTCAGTCTCCATCTCTCTCGCCGTCTCTCTTCTCGCTGACAAGGAGAGACGCGTCTCTCCCTACGTCTCTCGCACGAAACGCATTCGTACCCCTCGCTGCGTGCAGGTTTCGACTGTCGGTCTCATGCTTCTTTCTTTAGCCTACAGGTGGCCTTATGGTCGCCATGGGTTCTCGCTAGAGTTTTCTTATGGGGATTTGCTTATAAGGGCTTGGGGTAGCAGGTGCTGATTGCAATATTCAGTAATATACATTCATATCCATATTGAATTTTTGAAACGGCCTTCATGAGTGCGGCTTCTTTGTTTAATCCAAAAATAAATCTGGCAGCACAGGTAAAGTGCAAAGTGCATCCAGGTGCAGTATGTAATAATGCACACGGAGTCTCGCAGACAGTCATGCGTTAATATTTCGTATAAATGTTGAAGAGTGACGCACGCAGAGTCGAACGTCGCACGAAGGGAGGCGACGGTGGGCGGGGAAAAACGTGTGAGGTTTCGTAGATCAAGAGAGGACTGAGGTAATCGCGGCTGACTTGGGACCATTTTATTTTTTCTTTCTCTTTATTATGCTGCTTCTTGAGTCGCTCCTGTGCTGGACACTGAGGACCGACTAGTTTCTTCGTTCGCCGATAGAGGGTACACTGACTTATACTTTAGGCTTATGCACGCCATGGGGTTTCTCGCTAGCAAGTTTCTACCTGGTCACCCATAGAAACTAGTTGCTGGACTGTGAATACTTTGCAATATTTAGAAATACATTCATATCCATATTAACAATTTTTGCGGCACGGTCGGACCGATCTTGTCATAAAATAATCCAAAAATAAATAAACTTATCCATAGTCAGTAACGAAGCATGATTCTCCAAAACGAGTGAAAGTGCAGCCAAATAAAAAAAAAAAATTTGCAAAGTCACAAAACAGACAGAACCGGTAGTTGCACCGCGCGCGTTAAATTCCCCATTGCCCAAGTAAAAAAGCATAATTTGATAAATGATTATAAAGCAGCAAAGTCAGAGTGAAAAAAAAAAAGAAAACCTATATATCCTCAGAAAAATTCTGCCCGATCATCCAGCCAACTGTCGAAGCTATAACCATCCTGACTTTTAACACAGACTGAAAAGAAAGTTCGAAAATCATGTCAAAAAAAAAATCTCTACGATTAGAAAATAAAAAGAAACCAGTGGTACGGTCGGCGCTTTGAGCACATACGGGACGTCGAGTAAATAGGGGTAGCTTCTGGCTACTTACCCCGTACGTCCACACATGCTACACATACACACACGTCCACACACACCTACATACCAATGCGCGATCAGTGTGTGGAAACGTGTGGCAGAAAGGAGGGTGCGCGCGTGTGCCAAGTTCTCATTCTTTTAGAGGACCCCGAGATAGAATGAAAAAAAAAAGGATCCCCTTTCGGCGGTACCCCCTTTTTTTAACCCCCTTATTTTGACCCCCCGCCGCCCCTGGAAACTTAACGGCACCTGGACGCGCGCTCGTGCTGCTCTGCTCCACTGCTCTGTTCTCTCTGCTCCTTTGCTCTTCTGCTCTGCGTTCACCCTTCTCACCCTTCCAGGATTTACCCCAACTTTTTTAACCCCCTACTGTAACCACTCTCTCTCGCTTTCTCCTTTCATTCTGCTTTACTGTAGATGTGCCAGGCTGGGCCTTTACGTTACGTTATACGTATGTGTATATCTATATGTGTGTTACTGTACGCAACCCCTGCTGCTGTCTCTACCGAGGCTTACCTACCCCCTGCTCACCCCCTGCTCGATCGCTCGAAGGGTTGTTTTAAATAATAATACGCAAGGCTCGATCAGGGCTAAAACCTCCGATTCGGATCTGCCTCAGTATGTTGCTGGATGAGGCACGTGCCTCATCGACATCTTAGAATTTTGGATTTTTGAATTTTTGAATTTTTTGTTGCACTTGTTTTTTATTTTGGTTTTTTTAGTTTTAGTGGTTCGGCGGTACTATGGATTTTTAGTGTTTCGTTCTTGTTTTAATTTTGAAAAGTGACATGTGGTTTTTGGAAAAAAAATTTTGTGATTTTGATTATGCTGTTCAATACAGATACACTGTGCGTCGGTGAGATACAAGTGCTGATAAAATTTTAGCTCAATGTGAGTTTGGTTCTCTATTTGTTTCTACGATATTTCTGCTCTAGATTTATTTTAGTTTTTGAATTTGTATCGTTTTGAAATTGATCCGTATCACGTGGTGCGGTCGGAGTTGTGTTTTCTATAGAAATACGTAGGTTTATATGTGTGTAATATGTGTAGACCTATATAGGTATACGATGTGTATATGGTATATGCTTCGCTTATGACGTATAGACAGCGCGATTTATCAGAGAAATAAAATTGCGAGTCTGCGCAACCGGAACTTCATAAATATTTATTTAGTGCGTGGTTCCATACGTGATTTTCAGGAGAATATTGGCAAAAATAAGGGATGAAAAAAATTTTATAAAAAAAAAAACCTCAGAATAGGACTCTGGGGAAGTGACGTGGGAGTCAAAAATGGTAAGAAGAAGGTAATAAGAAAAAAAAAGAAAATTCGTAATGGCGCAATCTATAATTGTTGTCCTGCGGCGATGCTGGGAACTGAATCGGATATTCTCCAGGGGTAGAAACGCCATTTAAACCAACACGGGGTTGGTTCCTCTATGGAGGCCAGATTGCGGGGGCGGTTTTTCCCCATTCATCAGAAAATTCGTGCAACGAGTAAAGCAGAGTGGATGAAAGAAAATCGAAAAAAAAATGGCGGAAAAGTGAAGGACGCAGTTCGTAATAAATTTGTCAAAATGCCTGAAGTATCTTATGGAAATCCTATAGGATGATAACGTGCTAAATAACATGAGGCGTTATCCTTATCAGCTTATCGCGTTACAGGCGTACTCTCTTTTTGATATTGAAAAAATTCATTTCCGCCAGCCATGCTGTTTTTGATATGTTTTTTTAATCTTCAAAGACTCGAAGACTTTTTTTGACTCATTTTATTTTCATTATTTTTTTTCTCAAAATACATATTTAATCTCATGCACTCAATCCTTCCGCGCGGTTCGCCGCCTAATGCGTTTTCTCGTATAAATTTTCATGCAAACTGAGATGGGAGAATTTTTTTTTTGAAAAATCTTTAAAGCTTCTCAATCGTGTTCGTATACGAATGTATATAGGTACTTTTATTCCGTTCTTACGCACGATCAGGATTATTGGATATAACGTGGGAAATTGTGCACAAAGAATCTGATTGAAAATTGAGTTAAGGAACCGTGAGAATCTTTTCGAGAACGCGTATGGCTTTGCGAATAAAAATTTTCGAAAAATCCTCCAAGTACACGATGTGGATCGAATCGTCTGTTATCTGAGTTTTTTTTATCACGTTCACTGCTGGATAGTACAAATCTGATCTTGCTTAAATGAAATCCCAGTGGGAGGAAAATATACTTTATATTCCCTTTGCCATTTTTTTTTTTGACAAATCTGTCAAAGACAACGAGAGTCCATTTTCTTTTATCCGAAAAAACGGAGTCTCTGATAAAATAAATGAAAAAGAAAATTCCTTATTTCAATTTAAAATTTCGAAAATTCATTCCAATTTTATAATAAGCTCTATGAAATTATTAATTTCTTTTCTCAAAGTGCAACAAGAAAAAAGTCAAAAAAACAAGGAATGCGTACTGATCTCTTTCCAGGTATCTTCAGGTAGTACATAGTTAGTTCTGTGTAGTATATACTATCTATAGATAGAGTAAAATAAAAGTTGAGAAGTCCGGGTGCTCGTTCGAGCGAGGCAGAAGAAATCGATGATCCACGCCGGCGTGAATTCGTGATCCTGAGTAGATCAGGCGAGCCTTCTGTTTCTTGAAGGGATGTCTACGTCATTCCCTGAGAAAGCCAACAAAAAAATATAGAAAAATGTCCGATTCCATTTAGACGTTGGAAAAGTTTACCCGCAGACCGATAGAACTTCCCATGATAGCTGAAGAGGCGTTATTCAAATTTCAACACACACCGACAAAAATTGCATTGAAAACTCGCAAATTCTTCGACTCCCCAGAAAATATACAGACTGCTTTATAAAAACTCTTTATTCGAACTCTAGGGATTTTCTAAGTAAAATAAAAGTCCCTAGAACGCAGCCCTTTTAATATCGAGTCCGTGTAAGTGAAGATACACGGTTTAACACGTTTTCAAGAGCGTTTCGGATGAGGAAGATAATGAGTCTGGATACAAAGGGAAGCTGATACGTTTCCTAACCTCTTCTAACTAGCCTCCGTAATCGAATTTTTCCATTTTTAAATCTCCCGCGCGATTTACCTTTACCTACAGTACACAATGCGTCCAAGACAGTACGTACGTATCTCCCTGACTTGGTTCTGGTTCCAATATACCCGGTGGACATTTTGTAACGAACGAAGGATCCAACAGCCACCGTCCCGATGATCTTGCTCCTCGTCTTCTGACCCTCTTATTCACCCGATCGGATTGACCGTTATTTTTTAATTTTCCGTTTTGTTAACTCACGCTTGCGCAATTTCGTGGGTCCCAGCTTGCTGCCGGCTCTGCGGCTTTGCTTTTCTCTTGCCGCCAGACGGGTTGCTCCTGGCTTCGTTCGCATCAACCCCTCCAGCCTCCCTGACCCCTCAGGACCATCCACGAGCTCCCTTTTACGCTAAGCGGTATAAGCAGCAAGGGTGACTACCCCACGACCTACCCTTACACCCCCTTTTCTTCTAGGACTCTTTTTTATTTTTTTTTCTGACTCACCCTGTACTTGAAATTTTTAACTTTTTTTTTTCCATGCTCACAGAAATTAGATCGCACATTGATTTTCTTTTGAAAATTTATGAAATTTCTTTAACAACCCAGCTAACGTTTTTCTTCCTTATCGAGCGAGACTCTTTCTCGTGGATACCGTTAATAACGAGAGCAGCGAATTATAAAGTATTTCTTTAATGAAAAATAGGAGACGGATCAGTAAAGTTGAAAGTTTGATGCTCGCAAGAAGGAAGCGAATATTCATCCATCCGCATCGAAATCGCATGCTTAATGGTCACCAACCCGCTGCTAACTTCGCTCGGCTGTAAATACAAATAATCAAAGATCGGAAGTTCCTGGAGCAACCGTGTTATTTTCTCGATTAGTTCTTGCGCCTGTCGCAGCGGTGCGCTGTCGGCGTTTCACATCACGGTAAGACCATCTCAAGCGTTTAACGAGACCTGAACGATAAAACGTCTTACTCCGCATGTTAACGTACAAAACCAGTCGTACCTCGAGAGTGAAGTAAAAAAAAAATCCCCATAGAAAATTATCCTACTTTCTGGAAATTCTTTATTGCCACCACTTAGTGTTTCCCTGTATTCTCATGAAATTTTATGCATCAGAGAATCAGGACCGAAACGTACATTTTTGCTAATAGACATAAAGCCTACTTATAATTAAACTGCAATATTTCTTCTTCTTATTATTATTATTATCATTGTACTCTATACAAGAAAATATAATTTTGAGAATAACGTAGCCGCCATTTTTTAGAAAAAAAAAGGCGCACGCAGGGAAAGTACTACTCCCCCGTGTCCATCCAGCCCTAAACAGGGGTTGTCAGGAAGGGTGCCTGAGGTTTTCGGATGGACAAAAGATTCGCAGGGGACGGCAGTCGAGGCGTGCGAAGGGATCGCCCTTAGTTGGGCTTCGGGACTGCCCATTGGTCAGAACCAGAAGCTCCTGGTTCGGGTATCGATTATTTGTCGTCAATTCGAAAACCGTAATAAGCCTATGAAGTCTATGGGTTTCCTATGGCGTTCTCTATGCTCTATCAACATCATTGTGCCTATGGTGGTATAGCTCGAGCTAGGAGGTGTGGTCTAACTTCCTGCTACAATAATAGCATAGAATCACGCTAGCTGCAATGGCCACTATGTAAATTATCCTATTCGCATATTTAACCTCCTTTACGAGATGCCAATTAGCATTCGTATTCTCGAAATTCCCACAGACACGGATTTTCTCAAAATTAATTCAAAATTTCTATAACATCATCTCTGATGACTCGTACGAAATTCGTTACTGATTTCTATTATCATTTTTATTATCAGACACGTGCTCCCTTTCTTATCCGGATTACACGTGACTTTTGACCTGTCATTTTTTTTTATAAGACACAAAAATATTTAATATTACTTTGGTCTCAATCTCAAGGGAATTTATTCCTCAGGTGTACAACTTGGTCTTGGGGTGTTGGCACCCTGCCTACACGCGACAGGGTGGTCTCTTAAAAAAAGAGGGTAGTTTTGAAAAAAAAAATTTTTACAGGCTCGTCCGATCTACCCTGAACGAACAGCAGCACGTGTGATGCGTCACGGAATTGCGTTATACGAAATACCAACCCCCTAACGAGAAACTTCTAATAGATAGTACCAACCTGGGTGCAGATGAAGTGCACAGTGTACCTATAGATATTGAACTAACTAGATACGCGTAAGGGTATTACTAGATAGGGGGGAGGGAGGGAGGGGGGGGGGGTCAAAAGCGTCAAACGGCCTGAAAACTCATCAACGTAGGAAATCGTATTTTACCCGTCTCTGTAGTCTCTGGACAATTTTTGTCATATTCATTTTTTTTTTTATATTTTTTTTATCCGCTGCACTTTGACCCTCGTGCAGGCTGGTCTCTTCGATGAATTTTTTCTCTCCCTTCCATTGTCTGTTTTACCGATAAGCGAATCTGCAAAAATGCCTGTAAGAGGAAGGGACGGCAAATATGATAAAGACGAAATTGACGGTGAGAGAGGGGGAAGGAGGGGCGGGAGGGGAAGGGCTGGGTGCAACAAACACGAACCGATTGCATTGTCTATGCTGGTGACATGTGGGATAATTAAAAAAAAATTGTACGTCATAGTCGACTGTCACTCCAAGGGCAAACAATACTGTCCATTTTGTCAGTTTCCATGTATCTACGAATCGTACCTTTTGGGCAGGGTCGCCAATTTTATTAGCCTTTGCTCACTTTCATTTCCATTCTATTCGGTCTTTGGTTTTTTTTTTTATCGATACTTTTTTTTAGTTTTCTCATATTTTCGTCCTGCGTCATTGATTTCAAATACATCATCCGCAGTCGCTTTTTTTTGAGTATTTATTTTTTGCATTTTATATGCACGCTTAATATAGATATACATATAGGTATGCTCTGGGTAGTATCGATTTAATCGATGCGCAAATGATGCAAGCAAATTCAGACTGACTTTCAATTAGGGGAGGAGTAATTGCATGGCTGAATTAATTGGGAAAAAGTGCCTCTGGTATCTATCGCTTCTCTTCTCGAATCACCAAGTATGGAGATATACATAGGTGTATGATATGTGTATATATATGTGGGAGGGTATATGCGTTTTGTTGGCTATAAATATGAAAAAGAAATTTGGATATTTAATTTTGGAGCGTAGAATCCAACTTGCACTTATCTTACTAAAGATTTTTTGGAATAAAAGATTCTCACTTTAATTTCTGCCACGTTCACCGTTTTTTTTTCGGCTTTGCCTAACAATGACGGACTAAATATAAAATTTTCGCCGGGCTACGTAAAATTGCTCGAGCTATAAAAGCTGCTATAATTTTTCACTTTCTCAAGAATATACCTTAAACGAAAGATACGTATCGTAACGAACAAAGTATTTCCAAAATATGTCGAATCCGAAAATTGAATCATCAACGGAATTCCAATGAGCTGGAAAAAATCTATCATCCCACTAAACGTGAAGAAAATGATATAATTTTTAATTAAAAAAATTATTAATTAAAATCAGGGGATTAAAAAATTCTCAAGAGTCCAAAGCCTAACGCTTTAATATAATTTATTATAAAAAAAATACAAAAAGTACCAAAATTGGTAAACGAGTGACATAGTCCTGCGCGTCGGCAAGATGGCTAATTACACGGCATAATGCTAATAGCGGTTAGAGATCGCCATTTTGTACGTGGGTCCGTGATACGAGGAGTGTTAAGAGTGTGTTTTTTTTTTTTTCGCACAAATACTCGTGTGCGACTGGTAGTCCAGTAGCTATAGATATACAGGCAACGTTAGACGTAGATTCTTTGACGTGGGAGGGAAAGGAATCTACACTGGTAGTGGGGAGAGGGGGGGAGTAGCAAAAGTTTTAGTGGTGGGGATGAGAGGGCCGCTCCCCATTGGCCACTCAAGTATGGATGACGTAACGGGCTACAGAGCATTTTATTCTGAATGGCGCGACTGGTGGGGATGGAAAAGGAGAAACTTCGCTTGGGAAGGGACTGTTTGTAGGTGGCAGCCTGAGGTGGTGGGGATGCTAAAAAATCGAAAGGTGGGAGACCGCCTTATTGGAGGACGAAAGAAACCGAAGAATACGTCACTTTTCTATTGTGTTTCTGGCACTGTAGACGTAGTCACTTTTAACGGGGCGCGAGATTTTTAATATTTTCAAAATATTTTTATATCTTATCAAAAACCATTATCAATCTCTCTAGCGGGAAACGTCCTGATACGTCATCCCATGAAGCTCTCTCTATATACGTTACACGTGTTATTCTTAAATAATTAACCAAAAATTGCAAAATTTTTCAAATATATTTGAAAAATCCAAAATTTTTCTTAATTCGAAAAATTAATGGTTTTTGGTATCGCGGATCCGTTTCCAAGAGTCTCTCCTAGGCCAGTGATCTCTAGTCTAAGTTGTATACCCCCCACTCCTTGACAATTTCCCCTCCTGTCCTCCCCTCCGTCGAGCCTATTGAAAACTGGAGGGGTGGAAGCCTGAAGGCAGTGCACGCGCTGGGGTAGCTACCGGTTTCCCGGGACTCTCAACGTTTCTCTATAAGTATTCGCTAACATAAGTGTGAGACCCTTCGATCGGGCCAGGCAGGAGGAATCCTCACCACCCACCGCTACGCTGCGCCTCTGCACCGAAGGTAATTAATAGCATAGGTCGATCGGTAATTGGATTAATCGATACTAAAATTATCGGGTAACGTCATACGTAGCTGATAAGTTTGAGCGACGGTAAAGTGCGATAGATGATAGTGGGTAATGCCAGCATCCCTGATACCCACGGATGGATAATATCAGGATTTATCTTGAATAACTTAGTCCAATTTTCATTCCAATATTTACCTACTCGGTTCTATTATCATTTAACAAAACTGATTAGTTCTATTCTACCGGGTTCATCCGATTAATTGAACGTTTTAATTTGATCGCGCCAATTGCTTTGAAGTTATAGGACTTTAGTTTACTCGTGGAATTTCGAATGAGTTTTTAGTATCTTGTGCTGCATATGTGAGTATGTGTTTTATTTTTATTTTTATTTTTTTAATTATACGCAGCTACACTCGCGCTAATTGATACGGGGAACGTGTTATTAATGAGAGAGAACAAAGCTGCTGTATGAACAATAATTAAGGATTCGGTGGGATTCCGGTTCCAGTGTTCCGCGGGAATTATGAATAATCGAGGGAACGACGAATCGATGGGCAAATTTAGACGGTAGCGGTTCCGGTCGTTCCGAACTGTCAGATGGTCCGTCAGGTTGGCAGGATTTGTTGAAAAAATTTTGGCTTTGAATAATTCGTGCTTGAGCCGATAGAAAACTACAATAGAATCGGGTGTCGTCGTGGTTAATCGGTAAGCCGATCTCTATGTTCCCGAATGAGAAACGGCTGTTCTTTTTACCGTGATTTCTCGAGTTTTTCTTTTCCAGTACGTTGCACCTTTTTTTTTCTCTTGATCCTTTTTTCCCTCTCGGACTGCTGGTTTCCGCGGCCTTCGGCCCGAACGTTTCGCGTCTCTCCGTGAACGATTCGTTCCGTTTGATCTCTATTTTATTTTTATCTTTTTCTCTCTTTCTC
The DNA here is from genome assembly GCA_030142375.1 of Calameuta pallipes. Lineage (NCBI taxonomy): Eukaryota > Metazoa > Arthropoda > Insecta > Hymenoptera > Cephidae > Calameuta > Calameuta pallipes. The sequence continues at coordinate 389,502 of JARQSW010000217.1, forward strand.
CTTTTATTATTTGCTCTACGTAGCAAAGCCGCCCACTCTTGGCGCTGGGAATTTCCAAAGTAAGTAGGTACGTGCCCATCGGGTCAGGCAGTCCTTTTCATTTCAGTAGCGATATCCCGTTATGGATCAGCCGGGCTTTCATCGGCCGATTCGGACGTTTGCTTTGGATTATGGGTACGAAATTTTATTTTATTTTTTCTCCTTTATCTTTATTTTCGTATTTTGAAAACCGCTTTACTACCGTCGCCTCGTCCCTTTTATTCTTGATCGACCCACAAGGACGTCACTCGTCATTCTCGAATCTGCCTTTCTGGATTACGAATATTTACACGAGCAATTAGTCAGGATCCTCCCGCACCTCAAGGTCATTTTCAATGCGATCTGTCGCTCGATGCTTTTTGTCGCGAATCTTTTAAAAACGCGAAAGAATCGGGATATTGTGGGAGCCACCCTTTATAAGGTCGCCGCTTTGGGGATTCGCCTTACGGGTGTTGAAATTCGTTCGCGAGGCTCCTTGGCTGTTTCGCCGTGAATTCTCGCTGATTCTGGCTTCGCCTGGTTTCAAAGGATCGACAGACGGGAAGTGACGTGACGCTCTGAGATATTGGTTTCTGCAAGGAGGCAGGAGGAGAGGGGGAAATTGTAAGACCGAAGAAAGTATCAAAGCCGCAGAATTCAATAAGACATTTTGATTTCTTGTGAATTCTTGCACAGAAAATGTATACGTGAAAAATAGTGAGAATTTATATGGTAGACGGGTTAGCCAATTGGGGAGGGGGGAGGTGTACATAAAAATAGATGAAGCAAGATAGAACGAAGCGAATGATATAAAAAGAGATGAAAGGAGGCGAGAGGCACATGGTTTACGGGTAATTCCCAACGCGGCTACCGAGACGGTGTCAACCTTAAGCGAAGCGGCAAAGACCTCGGTGAAATCACGGTTAGTTACAGCGAGTGAAGTTGGTTCTATCCGCGTGAATCGCAGCAAGAATAAGAGGAGCCAACAGGCCAAGAGAAGAGAAGAGAAGAGGAGAGAAGAGGAGTAGAGCAAAGTAGTCAGCGGAGATAGAGAGAAGGTAGAGAAGGTAAAGAGCGGCTGTGGAGGTTGAGTAGAAGAACTGAGGGAGAGAGAGAGAGAGAGAGAGAGAGAGGAGAGAGGAGGAGAGAGCGTTATGCTTCACTTGCATCACGTACAGAGCGCCTACCGCGTAACGGAACCACTTTTTGTCGAGCAGGATTCTTTTTCGTTTAGGCGATCGAAAAAATTAGGGCTCGTTTTTATGAGCGACCGAAGACCTCCGCCGTGGCTTCCACGTAGCCGCCTCGTGGCTGCCCACCGCGGGAAGATTCTAAACCGCTAAACCAGAGAGAGAGAGAGAGAGAGAGAGAGAGAGAGAGAGAGAGAGAGAGAGAGAGAGAGAGAGTAGAAGGCGAACCCATTAGAAGATTAGATGAGAAATTTCTAACCCCAAATCATATCTGGACCAAAAACGCATAGAGAAATATTTCATGCGCGATCAGCACAGAATCTCCGGTCCAGATCGGATATTCCGATGATGACAAAAAAATTGCTCAATAAGACGATTCGAGTGGTTTTTTTTATCGCGTGGCTACTTATCTGTTATCGTTATCATTCGAATTATTGGAATATACGTAATTTGGCAACGCGTTACTGGGGCTGATATAATTGCACCGTATAATCATTTACTGGACCAAGATGGTTCCTGAGGGATGGGCTCGGTGCTACCCTGTCCCTTATTCCTGTCTGTCAGATCTGCCGTTGCCATGACAACGATTATAGGACGACCCACCCGCCGCTTGCTTTTCCACGTAGGAAATTCGGACCGCTTTTCCACCCTCGTTTCGACTTTCTTTTTTCTCCCTCTATCTATTTTCTCTCTATCTCTCACTTTCTCTCCTTCTCCGACTCGGCCCGAATCCTCCCTCTCGCTCTTTCTCCCTCCGTCTGACTTGGACCATACGACTTTACTTGTGCCCGAAAATCCAACGAGACTCCGACGTTTCCACGGGAGCGAATGGCGAATTCATGTCGCCGATTTGTCCTCAAATTGTCTCGATTTTCCCACCCATTTCTTTCTACGAGCAAAGACAATCGGCTTTGCGTTTTTTCCCTCCCACGTGTCGAAAGTGACGTAGGACTTTCTCCGGAATTGCGCATCCGACCTTCCCGCAGGTAAATGGTTGTCGCACCCTGGGAATTTGCTAATTGTCGCGAAAAAAAAGTTTAAGAATAATAATGTAAAAGTTACGAAAGACTAGAAGCGGCACCCTTCTCGTTACAGCATCCTCTCCTCCTGGTTTCATCTCTGACGCGTTTGAACTTTCTAATTAACGTCGCTACAGCCTCCGCAAGGATTCGCAAACTTATTGACCCCCCCTCGCTCCCCCCCCCCCCAGCTGCCACAATATCGTCCTGCCCCACTTTGCTGTACCTGACGCGTAACCAAGTCTTTTGCATCCCCTAATAGATATTACCTACTAATAGTGTGTATACTGTACCCTATCCCCACCTACATATTGTTACATGCTCCGAACGCAGCATCTTCCTGAATTTCTCCGAGCACTTAAGAAATCATCTAGATTCCCTATAGCCTGAAGATGCCCTATATCGTTAGATGTGGACCGAGTGGCAAACAAGAGGGATGCTTCTTTAATTGAATATTAATGGCCGTGCTTTAATTAGCGAGAGTCGCAATGAAAGATTTCATCTCGCTAACTCAAGTGCTACTGAGACGAGATGCTGAGGCATCGGGAAGATGGAATCGCGAATCCAACCCTTGATACTTCTGCTACTGATTGTACTAAGTTGGTACGGTGTATACGTTTCTACGTGCATACAGATCCTAAGGGATGAGAGCTGATCGAACTGAGTGCTGGATTAAAATAAGGGTGAATTCCAGATTGGGGGATGACGCGAGAGTTAGGGTTGGTCGCGAGGGCTGATTTAAAGGCGAAAGGGCTTCCCCGTTATGGCGGTTCTGAACTCGTCCAGCAATACATTGCTGGACCGATGGAAAATGGCTGGCACGAAGTATCGGATTATGCTTTGCCTGCGGGATGTAATTGAATTTTAAACTCTCCCGATCCTAGATACACAGCATCCCCATCTTTTCGACGCCGACGCCGACGCCTTCGTCCGGCACCGGCTTCGATCTTTTTTCTCTCTGTGGACACCCTTCTTCTTCTTTTTTTTCCTTTTTTTTTTAATTCTCCGCTACTCCACCCTTTTAATTCCTCCCTCGTCCCTTAACTTTGATTTTACCTGTATATCCGCAATTTTCACCCCCCTTTACGTTCACGTTAAAATTTATCGGTTACGATTTAAACTGCTACGCCGTATCGATACTTTCAAAATAAATGGCCGCTATTACCGGCAACCTGTGTACGGACTCTTATGATTATCAACGAGAAGTCGTAGGTACTGTGAATAGATGAATTTTTGAAATATAAAATTTTTTTTTATCTGATTTTTTTATGGGCTCAAACTCACGTATCCATACTGTATGGGCTTTGTGGAATTGCATTGGTATTTTTGTATGGATCTTTCTATGTAAAACTTTGTGGCAGCTATGCACGGTATTATTTATACTATAGGGAGAACAGTATATTAACCGTTATCTTTCCGCGTCAAGAGTAGAACGGACTGATATTACAAACTGAATTTCTCCATTGAAATAGTTGGAGTTTATATGCACAGGTGCGCGATGTAGTTTGGACTCTTCATTAAGAGCTCGGAATTCCGATCTGGGAAGCTTTGGACCTGACTCAATTTGCTATGATTGAACGTATGTATAGGAAATCGAACGATAGGTGTAATCCATACATTCATAATATCGGGGGAGACGATATTACTATCCCAAGGGCGAAGAGGAGCTATTGAGATACTGCAACAGGAAATAGCATGGTCTGCGCCGAAATTGTCAATTAAAACGCTATATGCATATATAGATATACTCCAGAAGGCTATAACGTATCACACGTGTGTCTACGTAGCGCGTACGTGTGTGGCGAATGAAAAGATAAAATTCAATTTTCCTGTACTAATCCTCAATCTAGTTTGTACATATATACACATCGAGATACATGTACCAAGATCTACGTCACTTCCGGCCGAGTATAATAATTATAATTTGAACGTATTTCGAATTTAGTCGAGCGAAATGAGATTCTCTTTTTTTTTCTGATCGGCAGGACAGGTCCTGAAGCAGGCTGTAAGGACCAGGGCCTATATTCCCTAGGGTCCCAGAATAGGTTCAACAGTCGAAAGTAGTGGCGCAGAAGCAAATAAAAGATAGGCTATATTCTAAATAGAATAATACAATAGAGAGACAAGACAGTGGTTCTCAGTTTGGCCATTTTCGATCGGTGACAATTCGAGTCGAAGAATTTCAGGCTCGCGCGTCCTGACGGTAGTCGAGTAGAGTCGGGCAGCCTGGTTGAGCCTAGTCCGGGCCTTACCGAGCCTAGTCTGGGCATTACTCTTCTCGTGTTTTATTCCCTCTGGAGGAGAACCTCTGTGCGAAGAATGCACGCTTCGAGCATGACTTGTATTTACCCGTGTACGATCCCGACGTAGCTTCTCGGCTCCGCGGGGCCTTGGACTCTCTTCTACGGACGTAAGGCCCCGAAGGGCAGATCAGCCTCTAGAGGGAACCAGGAGCAGGAACGATCTCTGGGCCCGACGGTCAAGAGCTGCTTGTAAGGGAAGGAAAGGAGCTGGGAGTAAAAATGATCTATTTAGGGAATAAGGAATTAAGGGGGGTCGATTAAAAATATTTATAACCCATGGGGGTGCAGTAGGTACCTGGTCGGTTCTGATGATGCTGAACTCAATCGGTACTTCCGGTTTACAGCGGTTGGATTGGGCATTGATTTATTAGCGTGGGAATATTTTTTTTCAAAAAAAAAACGGAAAGAAAGAAAGTCTAGCGATTTTCCATAATAGCTATGAAATTCCTGAACTCCAGGGTTTTATGGGTTTTCTCAGGGCCGGCTTAGGGGGTAAGGCGGAACGGGCGCCAGGGGGAACCTTGGTATTCGCATTACTCCACGGTTTATTTTATACTTGCGTTACGTTTACGGCGAGGTCGAGTTCCTGGTATTGCTTGAGCGAGGCTCTCATTTGCAACTTGCGATTCTCAAGGTTCGCCGATCCGGCCTGCTGGAAATTCTCTATTTCGTGGAAAAGTCGTTGAGCGCAGCAACTACTGGCAGCAGATTGCTGAGTTGCTGGCACATGGAGACGGGATGCCCTGGAATTCGTTTCCTAAAGAATTTCAGGATCGCGTCAAGATCGAAACCACACGGAGACAGGCGCGTTGCTATTGCCGAACAATAGAAAATTCTATAGGCCCTACGGGAATATTTATTCAGCCTTCGTTTCTATGCAATTGAAATCTAATGATTTGGAGATGATCGGAAACATTTTTTTCCTCATTGGTACGATGACTTTTTATTACCAAAGGTCTCGATCCATTTTGGGTCAGTGACCCCGATCTACGACACAGGCGGCGCCAGTTGATCAAAATGATCTCATTCTCTTATTGGTTTGTTCAGCGCAGCGTCTTGGTTATAGAGGCGGCTCAGATTAGGCGTATCATTGTCTATCCCATCTGGGTTCTGTGCATTCATATGTATATAGGATACATACCGATGGCTTTAAGAACGTGACTTGCTGTACAGGACGTTTCAAAGGAAGGCTTCTTCGTGCTACTTACTGCTCTTCCTGAACTTTGCAAGGATTTGCTGTGTGGTTATCAATGAAAAATAAAACCTATTACAGTCACGATTAGCAAGGACTAATCAGTTGGTAGATAAGCGTTCTAATTAATCGGCTTTGCTTACAACCCATTATTACCTGCACATGATGCAATCTACAATAGCTGATTATTACGTGAACATCCAAAGATTAAAAACATAATTGGCTCGGCTTAACATTTCCGGAATATCCTGCCGCATTTCACGTTGATCCGGAGGTCTGATAATCTGATTAGAAATAGTTGCACTATTGCCCTACTCAGGGATCGTAGGGATTTCTGTATAGGAGGATCATCAGGCTATCGAAGGATCAGGCGTTGGGTTTTCGAGACGGTGATAAATCGTCAATTAGTTCAAGGAGCAAATGAGATACGCTGTAGATTTTTTTATACCGTTACGTGCGAATTAGCAGGACTTGTCGGGAGGTCCTTGAGATTTTTAATGGTCCTGGATAAAAAATTGGAGGTTTAATAGATGTCAGGCTTGATGTCGTTGTACGTCGCACTTGATGGTTCTTGGAATTTCTAAAAAGGTCCTGGCGTTCCGGTAAATAAAAAAACGAATAAAAAAATGAAAAAAAAAAGGAGCAAAGCGTTGGATCCACCAGGACTCGATCCTGCCGATCGTTTCGGTTAGATAATAAAATCTGGTAGTGGATTTACGCTGTGTCACGCGGAATAACCGAAGGGAACCCACAGCAGCATCCATGTATACTGGACCACGTACACATGGCTACGTGTATATCGCCAAGAGTCTTGATAGGATTTAAAAAAATGGGGATGATTGAAAAAATGAATTTTTTTCTCATTTATAAGTCTGGCGGAAAATTCGAAATAATAATATTTTATCAAAATTTCTCAGTGTCTCAGGCGATTTTAAGCTTTTTTGAATCTTAAGAAATCTTTCCTCCTTCGAGGATCTTCAAAGAGCCTGAAGTCGATCATCTTTGCTCCGAGTATAATAAATGCGATCAGAGGTCCACGGTGTAAAGATGAAAGGTCTTGCCAGGATGAACCCCTTCTATTTGACTTCCTTCTTCTTCTTCTCCTCCTCTTTTTCCTCCTCCCCTGCCTCTTTTCTTTATCATCACTCACTTATGCCGGAGACTCTTTCTAGACTTTATCGTCCCGAGTAAAAGAGGAGCGACTGAATCGGTGTGAGAAAATCCTTGAAGATGGTTGGAAGCGCCGAGTCGTTTGTGTAAGGAGTTCGGTCGAGATATCGGAGGCTGAGGTTGGGTTAGGTAGATAGGCAGACGGATAGGTTGAACCAAGATGCTGGGAAGTCGGAGGAGAGCACACTGTAAATCGTATTCCCTTTGGGAAATACTGGGTGAAAGGCACTGTTATACAGGACTGACTGGTACACTGGACGTTTATGAATCCCGGGAAAATTGTATGTGATGGATTTTCATTGGTTCCCCACTTTTTGCCTTTCAGTCGGAATTATTCCGAGTGCTCGACTTATTGAATGGTTTTGTGAAATCAATTAGAGCGAGATTTTTTTTTAGAATTTATCTAAGAGACTCGACGACCTACTAGCCTATATTGTGACTCCTTAGCCCATAAGCAAAAATGCCATTTTTTTGGAAATATTCGAAAAATCTTTAATTTAAGGGAAAACCTGAAAAAGTTCAATGATAAAAGTATAATCTTTTCTCGTGACACGTGTGTCACGTGGCGATGCTTCATATATGATCTCACACATGAATGTCCAGCGTAGACGGATCGGACTGTACATATATAAGTATAGACCGAGTATAAAAAAGTACCGTTTGAAAATAAAATACAGAATACAAAAATCGTGAATGTAAGCAATACGTACGTTTCTTCTCGCAGTGCTCGTGTGTCGCGCAAAAACCCGGATGTGTCCGGGTTAGATTTCAGGGCCGCAATGTACGTGCAAGTTCAAAGTCAATTTTCAAGTTTAACACGGCAAACGGGTGTTAAAAAAAATTCAAAAATTAGACTCCCCCCCCCCCCTCCTCCCGGAAAAGTCGTAGAAAAATACACGGAAAGTAGCTGCATACAAAAATGCATCCTCAATTGCACCGTGTGCATACGTGTCCATGTGGTCCATATCTGCTGGTCCACATATGCACCCATACGGAGGAAGGACAGTAATGCCAAAATCCTACGTGAACCAAGAAAACATTGGTCTTCCGGTTTCGTAGCCGAACTGTTGCGTGAACCGTGGTCCAGAAGAGCAGGGGGATCCCCCGGAGGGTAGAGCGCGGAAGATCCCTTTTGTTTTGAAAAAACTTGGAGCCACCGAGAAAACCGGTCTCGTCTCCTACGGTGGTGCAGTCGTCGTACGGTGCTGCACCGCAGCCAACGCGATGCTGCTCGCTGATCGCAATTAGGCAGCGAAGGGTCAAAATTACCAGAGAGCAGCGAGAAGGAGGCACGTAGCCGCAGAGACTCGAGCACGTATAGAATCACGTAAGCACACGCGTCTGCGTCTCTTCAGTCAAGTTCCATTAGGCTGACTAAGTTGAACTTGGAGGTAAATCGAATACAAGGCACCAGGTAGCTCAACTATTAGATTTACCTTTAGTAGGACGCGAACCAAGAAGCTGCTGCCTGCCTGCCTGCCTGCCTGCCTGGTTGCTACTTGGCCTAAGAGACTATCGAGTTTTCTTGGCCCGAGGAAATTCATTAGTGCCTTTAGGCGCACGGAGATCTTTACGATTTATCGAAAGAGATGGATGGAATCGGGAGAATTCTAACGATAAATACATACGTTAAACGTCCCGACGAATTCACCAGCAGGTCGGACCTGCCCAATACGAATTCTTCGGAGCGTAGCGAATAAAATCTCGGGGCCGAAACTTTCACCGGGAACCATATTACTTTTTTTCTCCCTTTCGTTCTCCCTCTCTCTCTCTCTGTCTCTCTCTCTCTCTCTCTCTTTCGTTCCCGGGGTAGCACGTGTTGCGGTTCTCAGAGTGTGTTACGTGTGTTGGTACCTCTGCGCCACGTACTGTGCTCCGGTGCAAAGAGGCGAAAAAAAAATCGAAAAAAAGGAAAATACAAGGGGGGGGGGATATAGAGAGGAGCAGCAGAAGCCACTGGAATAAGTCCGAAAGGAACAGCAGCGACGGTGACAGGAGTGCGTGTCACATAGGATTAGGCGAAGTACGTTAAAACGCACTCACGTGCACTTGTGCACTTTCGGTGCAGCGATTACACGCTGCATTATCCTGCGGCGAGGAGCGCATGACTCATATTCAATTTTCCAAAGTAAAAGAGCTCCAGGACCGTATCTACTGTGGGTGGGTGAACTTTGGAGGCTGCGAGGAGATGCTGATTGATGACAGTCGTGAGGTAATCGGATACACGTATTCTCTCTAATGCGTTAAGTGTATTATGAAACACCCGGTAGATACAGCCAGGCCTGTCACTGACCTTCTAACGAGGCTCAACGTGGTGAAAGTCTCTGGGCTTCGTACCAGGGGATTCCTCTTGTTGCTTTTGAAACACCCTGTACCGCCGGTTGGGTAACGTCCAAAAAATTCATTTTTTATAAACAGAAAAAATCGATCTGAAATTTTCAATAATTCGTCCTCTACACTTATATAGGAGGTGCCTCGTATTTGAAACAGCCTGTAGCTTGGTGCTGTACCGTCCAGTGTCGTAGGGACGTATCCGCGGTGAAGGGACCCAGTAAAAAGGGGCCCGTGAAACGTGTCGGACCCCCACGATAATCTCCTGGGTCTCTTGCATAACGATCCTACGTGGGTTTGCCACGTGGATCGCGATTACTCATACTCGTGCTGTACCTGGTGATGGCTCCGGGACGACCTTGGATCTCGATTAAACTTTTATCCGAGTGAACGGTACGTGCGCCAGGAAGCCAGGAGTACCAACCCGAGGAGCAAAGTGAAACTCCGGTCCAATCTTCATATTTCCTTAGCCTGCCCGACCCTTTTACCTTGTACTTTGTTTAAAAAAAAAATTTTTTTCTTTTTGAAACTCGCCTCCTCCCAACTTCAGCCCGTAGTAGGTCAACTCAAAGACTCCAAGATAAACGTCATTAAGCGCGTCCCAGGCTAATTGACTGCCTCTTCGAAGGTAGAAACACGCGAACCTCAAATTTGTACTTCTTAGTCTGGGAAGATTATTTCCCCAGGAGGCCATAGTGCTCCGAGGAAATTCCTTTGTGCATCAACTCTCTGAGTGCACTTATGCAATTGACGCGTACACGCTCGCTTGTGCTTTCAGGTTCGCCAGGTTGTCTGCCCTGCGTGGGCCTGATGCACGTCGGCAGGTGAATACAGAGTCGCGTGGCTGATATTATTGGACGGAAGTGGAATCTTGGTGCGGGACTTCCTGACTGGCAGATACGCCGCTACCCCCCCTGGCTCCTCTTATCATCCCCTGCCAGGAGCCCGCAATTCCCTTCGACCCCCCCGAGTCGCCACAGGTGGCCGCAAACTCTGCAGGACTGGCTTATGTCTTTTCAAGAGGGTGCAGAATTCTTATTCTGCGCAAAATCCACAACCCCCACTTCCTTGGCAGTGGCCTCTGCTCCGTTTCCACCACCACCACCGAAATTGTGGTCTGCTACATAACCACCCTCGCATGACCGCCTACCGATCAGTAGGCTACCCCTTTCTGGCGACCAGCTGAACCGTTCATTCGAGCTTGTGGCTCTGACCAGGTAACATCCAAAACAATACTTCCGGTAGTCGTTTGTTCATCCATCCAATTGCTTCTCTTCCTTCCGGTTTGAAACTTCGAAACTAACTTTGATTCTGTTCGCTCTGCACTGATTCACTTTGCACTTTAGATTTTGAACTGTTGTGTCTTGATCACTTGGTCCAGATTTTTTTTTTACAGTCTACAGTAGCTGGTCCAGTCTACACTACCTTGGACTAGGACCCGGTTCAGCATCTGCCAGTGACTTTCGAAAGCAGCTTCCACTTTTTGAAAATTACGTTGGGAAAACTCGAGCACGAGATGGGACGCAGCTTCCACCGCTGCTGTTTCTCTATAAATAAGAATCTCTCGGTTGAGTCTGTGGGATCTATTGGCGCGAGAACATTCATCCTTGGTGCGATTTAAAAAAATGAGCGGCTTTAGTATATTAGGGGGGTCGGTTATACGGGACCCCATAGAGATGTAATAGGTCCCGTATCAGCATGGGTTCCTCTCGTGGTCCAGTACAAAACGTAGACTGGCTCTAATAAATCTTGGTGATTGGATCGTTTCGAATCGGCTGTCAGCTTCGAAAAAGACGTATCGTGTCGGTGGTGGAGAAATAAAAAATAAAAGAGCAACACAAAGACACGTACACAACAAGAAGAAGAGTCTCTAATGGAGACACACTCCACGTCTGTGATCACTGGGAGGAATTTAAGGAGATTCTTCTTGGACCGAAAGCGAAGGAAGCCAGAGAAGAATCTTCAGCTTCCTTGACTTCAGGTTGGTGCACTGAGAATCTTAAGCTTTGCAATTAACCCTTTACCGATGCACTGTCATTGCTTTCTTTTTACAGGATCTTCCAGCTCGCGTGGCTCGGATCAGCCTGGACCAAAGAGAAGATGAAGAGAAAAGATATCTTCGCGCGTACTCTTCATGATTTTGATTGTTGCTCAGAAAGCCTTTAATTGATATTGGCTTTCGGGCAGTAATCATAACCACAGGAGAGTACATAGCCATCGTGTATATTTTCATCGTTTAATACTATACTATAATATACTATACTATGCTATACTATAATATACTATACTATAACTTACTATAGTTCAATGTAATATAATGTACTGTTTCGTATGCTTAATATGCTGCATCGGCCAAGTCTATTAAGCAATAAAGTACTGGAGTATAAAGTCATGAGTTGTGAGATGAGGATTGCGTAATATCAGGACTCAATTAACGTAGGGAGGGGGAGCATGTGTGAGTGTGTGAGTGTGTGAACCGTTACATAGTCGCTCTCTGCCTTTTTGATAGTCGCTAACTACGCTGATAATGTAATTAATAAAGGAAAAGATTTGCTGTGAAAGAAAATTAAGTTTCTGTTTATAATCTCGCTCCTCTGACGTTGTTTCTGTCTCTCTCTTTCGCATTTACATACTGACACTACTTCAGCACCCCCTGCCGCCGTCACAGTCAACTGAAAAGCGTCTCGTTATCTGCCAACTTTGTTACTCTCATTTTATTACGGATAAAAGCGTTTAGGAACGCACCTACCACCCCCTTGGACGATTCTCCCCCAGCCACCCCCCGCACCAAGAAATTTCAATTTCAAATAAGTTTTCCAACAGCGAACCTTTCCTCTCTCTCTCTCTCTCTCTCTCTCTCTCTCTCTCTCTCTTTCTCTCTCTCTTTCTCTCTCTCTCTCTCTCTCTCTTTCTCTCTCTCTCTCTCTTTCTCTCTATTTATTTTCTCTTCCTCTCTGGTTACGTGGCGGCGATTAAAAGCTCTCCACAAAGGATACAGCCCTGCCAGGTATGTATTGACCTTATAAGATCACAAAAGCTTTGAGGTAACCGACTATAGCCAATTTCAAGCGTATTTTGAATATAAAGATACGGTACATTCGCAGAGAGTGCTGTTATCGGTAGTATAACCAGGAGATCCTTGTTATCAGGGCATCCAGGGTTGCGACAGAAGATCCTTTGGGTGCAGGAGGAATGTAGAAACCGTAGGGGAGTAAAGGGGGAGTATCGAGGATTGTTAAAAATATTACGAAGCGAGTCTACGGGGTCATGAAAAATTATACAGAAAGGCGCGAACGGCCGTAACCTATAGTCGCCCCTGTAAAAGTTCCTTCAGGTAATTCTCACGTTATTCTATGAGGTTCCTCGGGAAATCCGCGATGTCGTTTATTGTTGGAGGTCTCATCGATTGGCTTCCTCAAATAGAAGTAAAATCAAATCAGCCGCCACATTCTGAAATTCCCGTCTGCTCCGCGGTTGAGGTTCGCCTGGATTTTATTTTGTTTAAATTAAAAATTTTTCAAAATTAATTTCTTCCCTAAAAAAAAATCGGTCCGAGTTAAGGATACTTCAGGATATCAATTGCAGGATAAAATTAGTGAAATAATAATTATTTACGAAATTTTCGTAAATTACCTATAGTCCCCTCCGTCCACGTTCCTAGCCAGCATCCACCAGTCTCATAAGTGAAGTCTCGACTTTAGCAGCCATTACGACCAGCTGCTCCCATCCGACAGATAACTTTTTCATTTTTCCCTCGCATCTTCTTTTATCTCCTCCGCAGCTTCACGTCTGGGACTATTTTAGGCAACCGCGACCAAAGGGACCCGAAGGGTTGAGGGTTCGTCGAACTTAGCCAAAACCAGTAGGATGAGTTAGATATGGGTCAGACATGTATTATTGAAATTTTAAAAGCGTTTCAAAGTTCAGCTAATTCGCCGTCTGGCCCGATACGTTATCCCGCTGCCATTGGTTCAGGTTCTCCACCCTCGTCCTCGGCGACCCCATCAGCATTTTATGCTCCTGCAGCAGGTCCTGGGATTCCGTTACAGGGGTGACTATGGCGAACGGTAATAGTTGACAGATTGACATTCGGTCGCTCGGTATCCTCCTGAATACTTCAGCATCTCACCTGTCAGCCCAGGCGAGACTCAACTATGTATAGTTGCCCTGGCGAACTTTCGACCCCGGCTGACCCCGCAGGGCTCATCCTATCCTTCTTTGGAAATTCCTGGTAATCCTTCCCCAGATCGACCTCTGTGTACTCTTTTGAGACACCTGGATGCGCTCAGGTTGATCGGCCGCTTATGCCTGCATTAGCAAGAAAAACAGATTGCTGAGCATGGAGGAATCTTTAGGTTTCGTGTTTGATGTTATAATAGGGAAACTGGTGCTGATGCACGTCAGTCGCTTGTCTTGCGGCCTCTGTAAGCTCTGTGTACTCGACTCGACTCGATACGGATATCTTGTCAGGATTAGTACTGAGAGGGTTTTGGAAAAATTCTTAAATGGGGTTGCTGTACTTATTTTTTTAATTCGTATTCGTGGAAGATCAAGAGAGAATATTTTGAGATATTTGGCCATGAGATTTTTATCTGAGAAGATTATTACTGGGTGAATTGCAACGTGCGGTTGTATACAGGCAATGATGTACAGGCTCTGCTTTCAGGATGCAACTGTAATTTTCATTTTGCAAAGAAATTCTAAATGAAAATTGAATTTATGCTGTACTTAACTATATTTCAACTTATTGATAATTAAGATTGAAGGAGGAGAGAAAGTGTTGCCATCTGTACTTAAGAATGTCTATTACAGTTTTAAGCGTAAGGAAAAGTTTCAGTACCATCGTTCATTCAAGAGTAAACTGGGTTGCCATCTTTGGTCGGAAATTGGTTACTACTTTAAGGAATATGTCTCTAATATTCCTGCTTCTTGTGTACCTGCTGCTGTAACGCGGTTTATAGATCAGCTGTATGTTTTTGTACAGTATTTGTGGCGCTATCTTCTAGAATTCTTGTGAAACTTGTAGCCGATAGCGGGACTTCGTGTTCGGAATTATTTAAAAGATGGAGCCACGGTCGCTGTCCCTTTCACAGAGATTAGTAGGCAGATGCACAGCGCTACGGTTTTAGGCGATACCAAAAACATGGAACTAAATCGTAGCGGCGAGTCCAGAAGTAAGATTTTGTGATCATCGTCTCCGTCGGCAATGCGAATCCCGTGGTAACCGAGCTAAACGTGAACACGAACGTGAAGCTTGGCGGGCAGAGCCAAGCAACTATTAGAATGAGACATTTTTGATAAAGTGCGTTGCTTATAACTTTTTGTCCTTTGTTCCACATAGGAATTAGTTTTTAGATCCCTGGCACTTGGCCCTCTACGAGGGCATAAAGCCATGAGGAAGAAGAAGAAGTTTCTAGATCGCAGGACGTCTTTTCCCGTTGCAGACATGAAGCGACTAAGTTGATGGAAAGCCATAGCTATTCGCTAGCTCTGACGGAAAGTCTGGGAACTAGCCAATAACGGATGTTTTCTATTCTATTGTAATCTTCAATGTAACCTATTCTTACGTAACAGATGTCTCGTAGAATTTGTATCAAATAAAAATTCATCAGGAAATAAGTTTATTGTAATATTGTATGACGGCTGATCCTTGCAAACCGCTGGCCTGCAAACTGCAGAGGTGTCTTCAAGGTAATTGCTTCATTTAGCATTATGTACGTGTGAGATGAACGGTTGAGTTTGTTGGATAATACTGTTCGTGAATCTAATAACACTTAGAATACCCTAGAAAACTAACTTCGCTAAATAATCTTTTTATAGACAACGTTTATCAGCCATCTCGCTGTGAGAGCGTTATCGAAGAAATTCGACAGTGTTGCATTAGGAATTCCTCTAGGTCTGCTGTTTGTGACGGTATAGATACATCCAAACCATATCAACATAACACTATTGATCCAGTGAGTTACTGTTCCAAATGAATAACCTAAACTGTAATCGAAATACATGATAATATTGACAGTACGTAGTAATGCAAGTAACCAATCTTATGTTACAGGCAACTGCGATTAAGTAATCATGACATCCAGGGATATCCTCAAGAATCAGAGCCTCATGCAACGTTATCCACGTGTTAGCACATTCTGCATACTATCTGGAGTTGTAACCTTCTTGTATGCTCGGAACTTATATAACATCTTTTTAACTGACAAATACGACAAAGTGCCTGATACTTTACCACATCACATGCGGTAAATAGAATAATATAAGCTGAGAATTATGGATGCTGTTAACAGCGCCAGGGCACGACTTAGAAAGTATCCCATTCTGGTTGCGCAGTGTCGTGAAACAGGCACAGCATATGCAAGGTGCGTTATAAAATCAAGTAATATCAAGAAGGATGATTGCAAATCCGAGTTTCAGAGTTTTAAGAATTGTTTAGTAAATGCTGCAATGAAGAACAAAACGAGATTGTAATGTTCATTATTGAAGCATCCATAAATTTAAAAGTATGGTGTAGTATGGTAATGTAATACATGAAAATTCTGTAGTGAACCTGTCTAATTCATTTCATAATGATGCTCTGTAGATACAACTACCGGAATCTAAATATTACCAAAAGAATAATGAGTCTTACCTTTGCAAGACATTGTTTTGTCGCTTTGACAGTAAGAGTCATCCTTATTGTTTATGCAAATTTTCACGACAACAATTTCGACGTGCCGTATACAGATGTCGATTATAAAGTTTTTACGGATGCAGCTCGCCATATAATACAGAGAGAGTCCCCGTTTGAGCGTCATACATATCGCTATACACCATTATTGGCTCTATTACTTACGCCAAATATTTTTTTGCATTTAGATTTTGGTAAATTAATATTTTCTTTGGTAGACATATTAGTCTCTATTCTAATTAAAAGAATCCTCGCCAAGCAGTACTGCACCAAAAGTACTGCCGAATTCTGTGCCCTTTTATGGCTTTACAATCCCTTGACAATTGTAATATCAACGAGAGGGAATGCAGACTCACTCGCTGTGCTTCTGGTATTATTGACACTGTCAATGTTGCAGAATGACAATCCACTGCTCACCGGTCTACTACATGGCTTGTCTATTCACTTCAGACTTTATCCTATTGCTTTCAGTTTGGCAATGTATCTTTCACTACATACTAGAAACCAATTGATTGCCCTTCCCAATGCGAAACAAGTGAAATTGATTCTAGGCTGCGTTTTATCTTTATCACTGCTTACGGTTAGTTGCTATTATTTCTATGGTTATAAATTCCTTTATGAGAGTTTGATTTATCATCTGATACGGAAGGATGCCAGACACAATTTTTCTGTCTATTTTTATATGCAGTATTTGACAGCGTCGCAAGTATCTGGAATTCTACAGAAAATTCTCACTTTCTTGCCGCAGTTAGTTTTACTTGTTATACTGTCTGTTCGTTACTCAACCAAATTAAGTCTACCCTTTGCAATGTTCACTCAAGCACTGGTAATGGTGACATACAATCCAGTCATGACCTCACAATATTTCTTTTGGTTTTTGTCTCTGCTTCCAATATGCCTGCCAAATTTATGTTTAAGTAAACGCAGATCCATTTTCTTACTTGCTATTTGGTTGATTGCTCAGGGGCTCTGGTTGTTTGCTGCTTACCTATTGGAATTTAAGGGTATAAATTCCTTTTTATACGTATGGATAGCTAGTCTATTGTTCTTCATGGCAAACGTTAAAATACTGCTAGATATTATTGTTGCTTATAGGGATATAGTTAAAATTTAATGAGATTATGCGAATAAGTTCAGTTACTATAATTTTATCTCTTTTCGTTTCAACATATATATACATACTCTATTCTTTAATATATGGTAAAATTGTTATTTTTTAATTATATAAATCTACTAAGGGAGTTTGTGAGTTACAATAGGATTAGTGAATAAAAAATTATTATTAACCATTGTCAGAGCGTAGCGTATGTTGTTTATTTAAAAAAATTAGTTTATATTCAGATTTTCTATTCCATCAACTAGCAACTCGACTGTATAATCACTAACTAGACGTTGATAATAACTGTTCAAATTCATCTGATACGACATAATGAACGATTCAGTGTTACTTTATTTAACTCACGTATAATTATAAAATCGAAAAATAATATTTACATATGTGGCTACAATTGGATATTTTATCTCAAGTAGTAAATAAAGATAAAGAAAGCCAAAGGGAAAAGTAAATTGTAAATAAAATAGCTGTAAAGTTATAAAAAAAAAACTGTTGCAGCATTTTCTCCCTCTTACTCACGCACACACACACATACACACACATACGGGCGCGCATGCGCACACGAGTTCTGCAATTCTTCAATCCTCGGTGTACGTATGTACATATACAACACACGTGAAACGCGAGCTCTTAATGATTTCTCTTATGTTTATTTTGCAGGAATACAAAATATGTATTTACAGATAGTTTGACAAAGTAACAGTGGTAAATTCTTAAAAGGAATGTAGATAGTTTAGGTAGTGTGATCGTGTTGAATTAATTAATCGATAATAATAATCAGTAAGTCTTATTAATTCGAATAATTATATATGAACCGTGATCGAGAGCGTTACTCTTGGATCCTGATCGGAAATTCACAAAAAAATCCGTCATACCGTCAATATTTCTAGTAGGCTACTAGTACTGTTATCAGTTTCATCCCGCATTCCTCATTGAACTCTGTGCTTTATGCTTTACTTAATTAAAAATCGCAATTCTTTGACTTAAAAATGCCTCAACAACCTGTTTTCTTTTTACTTTCTTTTTGCGTTCTTCCTCTTCTTCTACCGTAACTTTCTCGTTATCCTCGATGTATCAACGTTTTGCGTTTGTGCACTTAGTTTTTAATAATTACAGTTAGGCCCTCCGATCACCAGTTGTCACGTAATGCACTTATCCTTTTTAATGATCAGAGAGGCCAGAGACGTCAAGAAAATAATAGAACAACTAAATAATAAAGAGATAACAAGAAGGACGACATTTTTTTTTGTTATTTCGGAAAAAAAAAACATTTCAAAAAATACGTTGCTCGTATGTCCACGTACGTCGACGTACGAGTGACGTCACGACACGTGACGTCTCTGGCTTCTATAATCGAATGGAGGCTGACTGCATTGTTTTTATTCTTTCTTTTTCTTCCTGCTATACGCTTGAGAGATTTGTGCGAAAATCATTTATATACAAGTAGAGGTAACTTTAATGAAGGAACAATAATTTTAACTCGTTCCCCCTCGCCCCTCTCTTTTCTTTCCCCTTTCGTATCTCGACTGTGCAGCGTGAACGATATTTACATTAAAATATTCAGCAGGCAAATTTGCTCTTCGTAGATCAGCGCAAAACGTGCGGTCTCGTCTTATGCATTCGCTGTGGGTTTATGACTTGGGAATAAGAATGGCGCTAATGTGGATTTTGGAAATAAAATTATGGAGCAGGAAAAGTTACGAAACGACGAATAAAAAGATGAGCGTAAAGTAAGAAGAAAGAAAAAAAAAACGTACACGTAAATATGGAGTATGGCATGATTTAATAAAATAATAACAGTTGCTTGCTCTTCGATACATGATTTTTATGTATATCTAATCGAAACGCCGTACGAGGATTCACGTGTGAATAAAAATCGCAATCGCTCTCGTGGACGTTTAATAGAAAAATTATTCGCATAAAAGTAAACTATAAATAATTATGATAAATAAACAATTAATGGGACATGTGGAGGGGGTGGGGCTGGACGAAGGAAGGCAACGAGAATAACAAATATATAGTACAGGTTTCTCGTGACACGTGCATATGTGGGTTTTCATTCGAACGTTATCATCTCGAGTGAGGATTCACGTGTGTTATCTGATAATCGAATATCTTAAATGTTAAACTAAATCAAATCTTTATTATTAAAGCAATCATTGTACCTACGCGGTAGTAAACTCAAAATATACACAACGTAAAATAAAAGTGTCTTTGGTAACAAACGATATATGTATATATGTATTTATATGATACATGGGAGAATTTTATTGGTTTTTCGCTCGAGTCTTCGTTTTCAAGAATATATGGAGAACGGTAATTGGGTGCATAGAGATACGCGTATAAATCGAAATTTTTTGTATCGGTTTTTTTTTTTACGTTATCTTTGCTCTGCTGCATTTTTTTTTTCTTTTGGTATCTCTAACGTTGTTTGCGATCGGTGGAGAAACGAAGAAACGAAATACGAATGAGGAAGATCGTGACGACTCGGTATTTTGGAATATTGCAAGGCGGATGGACGATAATAAATTGTTAATGAAAAGATAGAAAAATAAAAAATAGAAGATTAAGAGCGACGCGCGAGGTTCAGGGAAACGCTCGAGTAATTGGCACAAGACTGTCGGTTCTAAGCAGATCGCGAGGATCTGCTGAATTCGCGTCCGCGTTCGAATCGCCCATTTAGTCTCCTCCGAATCTCTCTGAAAATTTCTTGTCCGTAAGTGAAAAATTTTGAGGCTTCTGAAAAATTTGGGGTTTTTCCATTCGCAAGACGAACGGGTAAGAAAAAGGGGAGTTCGAAATAAAAGCACGAGGCAAATGCATCTCGGAGATAGGAGGAGCGAGAGCAGAACGGGAGGAATTACGAGTATTATTTTTTCATCATCAACTTCGTCTCCATCTTATCTTCCCTCTGTCTTTCCGTAGAGGAAACTCATAAATTATCATTAAAGAATTGACATAGTTCATATTAGAATGGAGTGGGGAGATTCTTTTCTAATTTTTTTTTTTCTTTCGTTCGGAGAATCTTCCCTTTTCTTTCTTTCTCAATATTTCTTTTCTTATCATTAGTATCATGACTTTCACTTACTTTCACTCTCTCTCTCTCTTTCTCTCTCTATACTATATTCATTCATTCTTATCGAATCACTCGATACACACCTACGGTATCCATAAATCCATTTGTGCATCGAAATTTAACGCGTTCTTACGCCAAAGCGCAAGTTTCTTTTTGCCTTTTGTTTTTCCTGCTGATAAATCGTTCGTCCTGTTTCGAGTAATCAGTTTGCCGGCAATTTTTTTTTTGCAATTAATATCAACTTTTTAAATTCTTTTCGCAAGCGTTTCGCGCGAGTGTGTGAGTGTGCGTGAGAAATTTTTTTCTTTTGTCAATTACAATCGAATGGATTCAATTAGTCAATGTCGTATGTACAATGTCAATTAAAGACTTTTTCATCGAAGTGACGTTACGAAGAGATAATGACTCGAGCCTTCTGGACTCCATTCGTATAAAAGAAAAATTGATGATTCTCTCGAGTTCGTCCTTTTTCGATTTTCTTATTTAGTAAATATTTTTCTATAGCATTTATCTATAATACCTTCCTACTGATTCTCACGTATCTCGCAATCAGTTCATCCCCGATACTCCTCGCTGGACTACGTATCGCAATTATTCTTTGACGTACAGGAAATTCAAAATGATCCATTATTCGCGAACAAAAAGTCACGGAGTTTAGTTAAAGCGGACAGAAAGAATAACAGAGAATTTTCGCAAACTTAACTCGGTTTACAGTAAAATATTTATCCGTTGTTGTTGACATTAAAATTCGCCACTCGAGAGAAGGAACATTTTGATTCTCTGCGTTATTAAGATGAGCGCCATATGTGTACTCTTTTAAAATGGATCACTTTCAGCAGGTATCTTTCTCTTTTCTTATCATTTTATCTCCGGCGAAAGATCCCATCGAGAATTCGATCGATTTTAGTGGCGATTAGTAATTTTCGCGAAATTTCTATCACGCTCTGCCCGCTTTGCGTTTCGGCGAAGACCGATTCACATTCGATCGAAGGACCTGTATCGTTTATTAGTCGATTTATCATATTATTATTATTATTATTATTATTATTTACGTGAGAGAGCCCACCATCCGCAAATACGCCATTTTAATAGTTTGATTTAGCCAGCCAGTTTTCCAGTCTTAATTGTTTCGCAAATTCTCAACTCAATAAGCAGCAGAAGCTCCTATGCGCGCAAAGAATGCAGCCCGTTCGAAAGAATCTGCAAGACTGGCGCGAAATTCAAAACGCGCGCTCTCAAGGCGAAACAGAATTGAGCGCCTAAAACGAAATAGAGAACGAAAAGAGGACGAAGGGAAAATAAAAAAAAGAAAAGAATATTTCATCACTGGCGTTAGGTTAATATGCTACAATTTATGTACAGAGGGGATACGCGGTACGATTTACAGGAGCTTTCAAAATAAATTTTTCGATTTTTTTTTGTTTGAGTTTTGAAAAGCTGCACGCGTCTATGTTTCTCAGTGACAAAATCAATTTCGCAAATCGTACAGCGTTTCCGAGGACTGTCGTCAGTTTTTGCATCGAGGTTAATTCTGAAAGATCCTGTAGAACCGAATACAAGTGAGGATCCCACGCGAATCGCGACGAAAAAAACTTTGACATACGAACTCCTTTCCTCTACAATTTTCACTATACACATAGATAATCATACTTATCGGGTTTCGTCTCGATTTTTTATAGATTAGTCTTAAGTTTTATTACTTATCACTCGTTATCTTTATCATTATCATTACCCATCTGTATATCACACATGCATTCGTTTTCACTTTTCTACAATCGCACACGCACACGCACACGCACATTACTCTCATCTGCATGTATAAATTATACGACGATTCAATAATTGCAACGTTTCAATTAAATTCCATTCTTAGGAGGATTTCGCCCTATATGTTTGAGAAAAAGCTTAACATCGAGAAAAATATCGGATATATTATCTCCTAGGTCGTTTCAGTCAAATTTGAAATAGATTATATTCAAGTATCAATATATCATATTAGTACGCAAAAGTGCAATCACGCCCCGTTTCACATTAAAAAAGTCACTTTGCGTCATCGTGACGACAATTAATTATTTACTTATTTTATTATTTATTATATACGTCGTCCAACTCGTGCCGTATACGTGGGATCTCGCGAAGAACGATGCGCGCGCATGCATGAACGTCCGAGTATTCAAATTTTGCACACGCAAGTCACGTGACAAGTACGAGAACGAGTCGGTGAAGAAAGTTTAGTGAAATTCAAAGTAAATCTTTGAGGAAAATTCTAAAGCTAAGGAATCGCGGGAATGGAGTCAAAGAAGAAAGCAAACAAAAAAATACGACAAAGAGGGAAGGAGAGGGAAAGAGAGAGCGCGAGACAGAGACAGTAAGAAAAAGAACATGTCAGGGTGAAAAATGGCGAATAGAAATTATTTTCAAACGATCGAACTATCATCGCGATGTAAGGTCGACGATAAAAATAAATTGTATAACATTCTTAATCGACCTAGCAACAATTAAAATGAGATTACTCATTTTTAAAAAGTGCGCGAATATTCAATTAGACCACGCCCCTTTTCGAGAAAAAGGAAACAAAGCGTCCCGTTTCACGATAATAAAAAACAACAGAAAATTTACGACGAGACGAAAGGGAGCGAAAACGTTCCTAACGGAGTTTAGCCTTCGTTTCGTGGGTTTTCTTTAATTTCTTTTTTTCTTTTTCTTTTTCTTTTTAATTAAGTGTCGACGAGAGGAGTATCGCCACCTGCCTCCGCGTGACTAAAGGCGAGGAAATTGATATACAATTTAAGTGATAATTGACAGATAACCGATATCAATATTACATATATATGTATTCATGTATGTATGTAGGTACGTAGGGGGGTGGGTACGCCGAATCGCGGCGAAGAAGGCATAAAAATTTCTCGTCGTCGTATATAACTTTAGACAAGAAATCTTCTATTATCTTTTTTCTCTTAAATTTCTCTCACTGAAACAACTGATAATCTCTATTTTTAACAGTGCCAACGACGGGTCGCACCCCCACACATTGATTGTAAGAATTTCTCGCAAGTATACTTCTTCATATATATTTTTGGATAAATTCTATTTCGTAACACGTGTACAAGAGTGCCTGTATGTGTGGTGTGTGTGTGTGTGTTCGAAACACGTGTGTGATTTTAACGCCACGCCCCCTCGCCCGACCATTCATTGCTCTAAAAACAATTTTCAATCTACCGAAACGCTTCGATAAGTGAGGCGGCACCGTTTCTTTTTTTTATTTTTTTTTTTACGAATTGTTCAATTACCTAAAGTATTTTCTAGTTTTTATTTTCTATTCTCTTCATTGATAGCGAATAACGAACTCTGGCTGTACCGTGTTCCAAAAGTCCAGCTTTCGCTGTAAATCCTTTTGTTTTTCCCTTTGCTGTCCTTTTTCGCGTTCGTTTCTCGATCTTTCTTTACGACAGCCAAGAGCGACACCACATTCGCAAATATAACCTAGAGAATACAGAGTGGCCGATTCTTTATACAATATTTTCCTAAGGTTCGACTGTCCATTTGCATTCGGGGTAGCCGCAAAAGGGGAGCTGCTGTCTTCTCTATTGGCGAATCCGGCGAGAACGATTCCCATAGGATTTCTTGAATTTTTCGTTCCTTTATATTCTTTCTTTTTTACTCGAGACTTCGGTATGCATACGCGTGTGTGCTCGTGACGTGCACACATGTGTGACGGCTTAAAATCCGAAGGGATTCGCACTTCTTGCGGGATTCTTATAAAGTTTTTTTAGATGTACATATCAAATTCTATATACACATACATACTTTATAATGAATTTATATAAGATGTATGTACATGTATATACGTATGTATGCAATAGTCGATAGTTACAAAACTAACTAAACTTACGAGATACGATGAGCAATAATTTCAGCTATTTACAACAAATTATCGTACAGACGTATTTTTTTAATATTATAATGTCCGCGCGATGCAAATGTAATATTTCGCTCGTTTACCTTCTTAGCCATTTTTTTTTTCTTTCTTTCTTTCCTATGTATTGCCGATATCGCTTGCCGTCGGAAACGACGTGTCACATCCCTGCGTTCCTGTCTCTATCGTTTTCGCACTTTGGCCCTTCTTTTTTCGCAATGCTGTATAATTGGCCAAATTCAATTAAGTCGATGCATCCTCGCATCTCGCCACAGTTTAATCATCTTAATAATTGATTGGCGACCCTGTTTCGTTAAAGTTATCAAGATTGATCCGGCCGATCAACAAATTGAACGAATTATAATTAAAAAAAAAAGGGCGAACGTAATTTTGACGAAATATAATAATGAAAATCTATTGGCGACGGTATGTGCCATATGTGTACGTCATTGTTCGATGATGATTTCGTGCGCGAAAAATTGGCCGATCGATTAATTAAAAGGGTTAAATTGTATAAGCACTTCGGGAAAAATAATAGAGAAATATTAGACTAATAATCATTGAGAATTTAAAGCTTAGGACCAACTGATTGTGCAGCCCTGCGCACCGACGGCAGGTCGAACTGCTTTGCGCGGTAGGTGGTAGCTGATTGGTTACCGATAGCACAACCGTGTGATATATTTTCAATTCCACCAATTACGATATTGCTGAGAACGTATAAAAAAAAAAGAAAGAAAAACATTTCAAAGAGAAGCCAAATGAACTCGAAAAATTTCATCCGATATCTCATTATACGTATGCATGTGTAAGTGTTTCAATTTGTTATTTTCGTCGTACATTCAGACTAGTATTTACCGAACGTTTCTTTCACTGCTATAAATTTCTTTTTAAATATTTTTCTTCTTTTTAGAATGGCACAAGTATCCCGTGCGCCTATCTTTTTCTTATATCTTTCTCTTTACACTTACTCCCGGTTATTCTCTTTTATACACGTATTTATAATAGTACTGGTAGCAGTAGCAGTAGCAATAGTATGGTAGTGGTAGTGGCAATAGTAGTAGTAGTAGTAGTAGTAGTAGTAATATAGTAGTAGTAAGTAGTGATAGTAGTAGTAGTAGTAGTAGTAATAGTAGGAGTGTAGTAGCATAGTAGTAGTAGTAGAAGTAGTATGATAGTTGATAGTGTGTAATCGTCCATATTTACAGGAAGCTCGTTCACAATGATAATTACCTCTGAACGCGCTTATTTCGATAAAGTTTCATTTTAGTGCCATCAAACTATAGGCTCTATGTTCATATTGACAACAGGTGTATAATATACCTAATCATTTAGCTACCTATCGTACAGTAATGGTCTGAACTTAAGGCTCACACGCAAATTTTTAATATACACACACCCTTCGCGATCTATATAATACTTCCTCCTATATTTATTTTGTCATTGCAGTCTCGCGATCTCCACTTGAGGAATGGGTTTTACGAGCGGAGCAATTGGTCAGATTAAAAGGACGCCCTTAGTGCAAGTTGAAATTCCATCAATGATAAAATCTTAACAAAAATGGCACCTTTTCAATTCGACACACTTTCCATTATCAACTAAACAAATGCTTACCGAGATCTAGAGTACGTCGAAGATTGTCAAATTCGGGTGGCTCGTTGGGTCTCCCATCTTATTTTTATTCTCCTTTCTTTGACTATTGTTCCTCGATAGTTCATTATTCTTGGCCCGATAACTTTCACCCTTTTTTCTTTTTAAATTGCTACACAACGATTGAGACTTCGATTATTCCTCTTGCATTCTTTCGCCACATGAACACATTTCCTACTGTCGATTTAGCCTGTCTTAGCTCGGCGTGCAGGTTTAATAAAATCCGCAGGCGTTTCGGGAATATTTTCGAAATTAAAAATGTCTCCAGGACGACGATATTATCTGCTTTGTCAGACGATTGTGGATTGATAATCCTGATCAGTCCAGGATGCTCCGTAGGGAAGATCCCAAGTGACAGATTTTCTGTATTGGAATCTTCTCATAGAGTTCCGGATATTGTCGTTCTGTTCCACGTGGGATGATCTCGAAATTCCTTTGCCGGTGAAAACATTAGGATCAGCCTGCCCGATGACTTTTCTTCTGGACAATAATTTAATATTTTCAGAATCTAGTGTTTCGCAATAATTACTTCTTCTTGCAGAATGACTATCCGGTATAGATTTAAGATTCTCCATAGACTCAAGAAATTCCCTTTCTTTCGGAATCCTGACAGTTTCACGTAGGGACCCTCTGAACCGCCGAGAAAAACTTGAGACACTTTTCGACATGTATTCGCTTGGCAAGGACGAAGTCCACTTTCGAGGTGTTCTAAAAACTGATGGTAAAGTTTCATCTTCGTATCTATTTTGACTTTGACCTTCTGAATAATCCTCCAGAGCTTCCTCAAGACCAACGAGGACGTCGACTTCCTTATGACGAGCTTCCACCAAATGTTTGTGATCTCTGCTAGCCTTACGTAGTTGTCGCAGAACGTGATCCACTTCCTGAACCACATCCAGAGATTCCTGCTGCTGCTGATAACAGATCTTAAAACGACCTTGACGTCTTTGCATTTCTTTATCTCCACAAGACTCTCGTTCCTCGACGTCTCGACGCGCCGCAATTCGATCCTCGTTGAAATATCCAGGATGAGTAGAAGACCTAGGACGCCATCTTCTGGCACTGAGCCTTGAGTTATTTTGAATCGTGTGACGTGGACTTTCCGGCTCCTCGGTAAGGTACAAAAGTCTCGCAGGCCGATTCTAGTAAGAGAAAGGCTCCTTGTCTCATACGTGCGTCGCAAGGGTGCCAACTGCAGAAGTGCGCTTTACCGTGGCCACACCGCCATTAGGACCACCCGTTATATAGTGGGCCGACAATGGTGCCTATAAAAGAAGCATAAGAAATTTCAAAAATAAAAATCAAACGTTATCTCTCTAGTAGCAATATATCAGCTTTATAATAATCATACCTGGGGACCGGCACCGTTTAATGTATTTAAGTTGTTCATCCTCATTGCCTGGGTGTACGGTGGCGGTGCTGGCGTCACACCCGGTATAGCTGTGTGAGGGGCGTGTCTCAGCTGTTCAGCGGCAGACATTCTGTAATTTTAAAATTGCCAGGAGTCAAGTTTTAAAATGTTATTTACGATGCTTCCCTGACACATGGGACAGGCACGACACATAATGCGATAAGACAGGAGATGATCGGTGGCTCCTTGAGCTACGCTCTCGTAAATATAAATGTCACGCCTCGTCCTTAACACCTTCTGGCTCTCGTTTTTGTTATCATCATTACCTGAGGTAGGGATTCCCATAAGTGGCCGAGAAACGCGGATCGATCACAGGCGTCGTCTGGGGCGTCGATGTTCCCAGATTAGCCGAACTCATGCCGATCTTCTTAGACGCCAGGATTCCACTCGACGGAATCCTGCTAAGAGACTCCCTCGATGTGCCCATACCCTGTGTCGTAGGTGGCATGTAGTCCCTCGCGTAATCCACATATGGTACATAGCCATTGTTGTTGCTTCCATCCTACAAAAAAATACATATAAAAGTCAGTAAAGCAGTTATGGATTCTGTGACGTCTCAAGAGAATTTTAAAGACACGGGTATCCTCGGGGTAGTAGATACGTAAAGAAAGTACTGAAAATAAAAATATGAAAAAAAGGGTCAAGAGGAGAGGAGGAGCACGATAATAATAGAATCTCAATATTGCCAACGGTACAATAGGAAAGCCTACGGAGGTTTATTTAACTCACGTTATTTTTCGGTGGAAAGGACGGCTCTGTATAGTCTGCGCTGTAACGGTATCCCAGTGGATTTGGCACGGGGCCCGCAAGCGCAAGAGCATTAACACCCCTGGTGCTTCCTTCGCCCTCGCTGTCCAGGGCCGTGACGCTTTCCGCATTGCTGACACTGGAGCCCGCACGGATATCAGCCTTAACGTCGGATAAATTGCTGCTCCTATCACTCTCGCGATACCGATCTCCGTTGGAATCTGTTTCCTCTGCAAGCGATAAGACAGATAAACAGCGAATATCAATAAAATGACCAACTCAGGCGCATTGGTTCGTCATTTAAAAATTTTACCGTACAAATAACTTACGCATCTCGTTCTCGTGGGCGGGAGCAGATCTTGCTCTTGGCTGCTTAATTCGGTCGCGACAATGAAGTATGAGTATGACTATAACTCCAATCAGTAAGACGCAGACGACCAGACCCACGATGATAAGAATAAGTTGCCAATCGACTGGAATCAACGCTAAACGTCACGGCTGGTTAAGTATCGTTGTTTCTCAACAGAAGATGGTCAGTATAGTATAGTGCTACTCGCTATTTTATATGAGCAGTTAAACTCTGCCTCGAGAAGTCGAGTCAGTACAGTATCCCACCGCTAGAGTGCTACATCACTCTGAACTTAGCAACGGGTTCTTAGACTTCGAGTAGCTTCGGTTGCTACCTTTCTGGTCAAGTGGATTCGTTTTATTGGTGTCGGATAGAACCAGTCGGAAAATCTTGGAGAAGCGTACAGTGGGGTAAAAAGAGGAAACAAGGATAGATCTCGGTCCAGTAGGGACTCCAGGCCAAAGTGTCCCAGAGGAGTGTTTTCAGGGAGTAATCACGCCACGCACGACTGGACGTATTTGGTACTCGTTTTCTCGGCCACATCGGATATTAACTACGTGACGGAGTCTGTTTTCTCATTCGCGCGAGATCAATCAGAAGAGGTAGGGATGGTAGTTCCAGGTGTTGCTTTACGTATAGGCTACTACAGCTAAAATATATCAGACAGCCTTAAGCAAGAGTTCCAATCAAAAATTATTATTGGATTATCCAGATAGCAGCCCCCCTTCGCTCCCCCAATAAAAATTGAAAATCTGACTAGCGCGTATCCAGATTACACGTGGCTCATAGGATCTAGAAATACATAAGCCCATGTACAAGGGGGTTATGGATCACAGGGAAAAGCATTGGAGTACTCAGACAGAGGATATCTACACAGATAGCTTAGGATGGCCTTGGGGTCGTAGGTAAGTCGAGACAGAAGTAAAAAGGGAATCGAAAACTTTTTTAATATACAATTTTATCAGGGACTATTTCACAAAACGTATCCGTGCAGACGCAGATGCTTTTTGAGCTTTGACGTAAGAGTCAAAGCCGATCTTCGAGTTAACTAGACTTGCCACAGCATCCCTAGCATCTCGATCTCTTTACTCTAACTTCCTATTGATCTTTCGTACTAACTCACGCGTCCCAGGTGGATTCCGCTGTCTATACGTAGTTAACCGATTAATCTTTTCACGAATATCAACTATATCCTAACTTAGTACGTCTTAACTGATTGCGATGTGTGTGTAGGATTTTTGAAAAATTTTTAATTTCGACTCACCATGCGTTGTCAGCTTGATAACCACTGAGTCCGTACCAAAGCTGTTAGTGACTGTGCAATTGTAATCACCGAAGTACGTGGACACGGGCTCCAGGAGGGTGACGGTACTGACTACACCCTCGGGGTTGTATTCCTCCTGCACGTAGAAGGGCGTATTGTTTGTCGAGAAATTGAGCTCTCGCCCGGCAAAACTCCAAACCACGGATTCGGCTTTCGGCACGGATATTGCTGTGCACTCCACCTAAAAGTTGAGTGTCAACCATGAGCAAAAGGAAAAAGAAAATTCGTAGACGTTAAAACGACCAAGTATCGCTCGAACGATCTTCCCGATTTCTCAAGTACCAAAGTTATCCACGCTTTGGCAGGATATGACAAGAAATCGCAGTTTACAGTGGCGTTCATTAAGACTACGTATAAAAGTAACAGCAACCGTCTCGAATGCAGAGCCAGAACGGAAGCAATGTATCTTCAGATGGAAACAGTCCCGTAAGGCAATAACAGTGAATCCGAAGTCGTGGGCTCTAATACAGAATATCGCTGAGCATAAATCTTCGACGCTTATAACCGTTATAAGGAAGAACTTTAAGAGGTTAACTTTTATAGTTTGAAATAACTCAGGAATAACTAGTTTCTGTGAATGCGTTACTGTATTTCGATTTAATGCTTTTAATAAAATTTTTACACAGCGACAGACCACAGGAAACAACCATAAACGAATAGCGTAAAGAAGAACTGTATATTCCTAATTTTATTTTGACATTCTTTTACATATGCGTGGGTAGTCTGGTGTTATCATTACGTAGGTACGTTGGCTCTCTGTCTGCTATTGTAGTTGTTCTTAGCAGAAAGCCGCATCCTAAATAGACTACAGTGGAGCGGAAGAGAATAACCCAGAGTTACTGTTACAGTTACTGTTACTATACTTTAGAGTGTAGTATGAGTAGTAGGTAACTGTCAACTAAGGATGATCCCAGATGGCTCGTAAATCGTTATCGTAATGGCGCACGTGTTAGTATCGATATTTACCTTGACGACTCCTTCGTCGGGCACATACTGAGTCCTCTGGGAAACGATACTCGGCGCCGCCCGGATGTAGATGTTTGCGTATCCGGTCAATTCCGGAAATCCAGGCACGCTGGCCTTGCAATAGTAACGACCGGCAGTTTCCGGACTGACGAGGACACTTATATTAGGACTGGTCGCTACCATCCTGCCAGACTCCTCGTGGATCCAGAAGATCTCTGGCGTCGGGTTCCCGTCGGCGTCGCACTGTAGAATCTCCGTCGCGCCGTAGTGCGTCTCGACGGAGACTGGCGGATGACGAAATTGCGGTCCGTCTATGAATAATGGAAGAGATCAATAAGGATTGGAAAGTCCGTTATCAGGGAGAAATTGTATGTCAAAGAGAAATATAATAATATATTTTTTTTTTTTAAATAACAATGTCCCTTAGTACTGAAATTGATTATTATAATGACGATTGGTAATCCTTCTTTTATTTATTCAAGAGGGAAAGAATATGGCTATGTGAATATTGAACTTTGTCTGTCTTTAGAGTCTGCGAAGTAAGGGGATATTATAATGGATGGTTTCTGCATAAGTAGAGCATTACTTACAGGTGATGTCCAGGGTTTCCGTTTCTTCGCTCTTGCCGACGTCATTGTGCACCTCGCACTTAACAATGGCGTCGTGAAGTTCCCGGGTTGCGTTGTGAATAATCATTTCTGTGGTGTAGTCGCCAATCACCTTTTTCTCGTTGATGTACCACCTTTAAAAAATATGAATTTTGTATTTTCAAATCTTTCGGCAGATTTCGATCGGCTCGAGTGTTGAGCTTGAATTTGGTTTAAGTAAAAGAGAACAAAAAACGTCGGATCATGAAAATAAGGAAAATTCGCTCTCGATGGAAGCGACAGGCACGCTTTGCCAGTGCAAATATCAGGCTCCGATGCAATTGGAAGGTCAAATAAAGCAAGTGGGGCTCTTCCGGTTTCACCGAGAAACAAGAAGACATCGAGGGAATCAAGAGGTTTTTTTTTTTGTATTTTATGCAATTTCTCAGTTTCCTAGTGAATTGCGTCGCAGGAGAGAGAACGGACGATGCGGAAACAGATAGTGCGTGCGTGCGTGCGCGTCTTTGCGGACCTCACGCAATTTTTTAGCAGCTTGGCTAGGCGGCTTAAAGCAATACGTGGTTAATAGATTGACGGTGAAAAATAATGATGAAGGGTTGAAAGAAAAAGCAAGGAGAGTCCTCAAAGAGGCTTTAACGTGCATCGGTGGAAAATCATTATCCCCAAAGAACCGGAAATGTCGACGGTTTCCGTTTTGAATCATATCGACGTGGCCCTTCCATAAGAGTCCGACCTCACGTGGTTCCCCTTTTCAGCTAATTTTATTTTCGTCCTTTTTTTTCCTTTTGTTTCTTCCATCCACGCAGGAATGAATCGATTTTTCCTTCACCGGGCTAAACGTTAGTTCGCGTGTTTCGCGTCGCAACGCCCGAAACTCTCAGGGCGTCTTACTTCGATCGTATCATTCCTATTTAGTCTGGTTGCGTGTCTCGCGCACACACGACTCGAACTACATGTACGCATAGTTCTCTCTCTCTCTCTCTCTCTCTCTCTCTCTCTCTCTCTCTCTCTCTCTCTCTCTCTCTCTCTCTCTCTCTCTCTCTCCCTTCTTTCTTTTTCTCGCACCTGTATTCCATGTCGGGTGGATTAGCCTCCGCGCGGCATTTGAATCGCAATTCTGCGCCTTCGACGATTCTTCCATTTTTTGAAAATCCCGAACGAATTTTCAATGAAACTTTTGGAGCGTAACGGACCTGTAACACAGAAGGAAACAAAAATATGTATGATTATTTAACGTCGAAGAAGAAAAAGAGTCGCTTTCTGTACAGAGTATTTATCATACAGACTCCACCGTGATTTCGTATTATCAGAAAAATTGTGTAATGCCGTGATGGGATTTCAAGTTACTGGGTTAGGTTAGGATAGTATCGAATTCCAATGCCCCTGTTGATCCAGGAGGGCTGGCCACTAAAAGAAATTCTAATGCAAAGAGTATTTTCAAAATTTCCAAAATTTTTTCATTAATTCATCGGTATTGAAAAACGAACTTGGTCAAGTCCAGCTTTGATAACCATCGACATGGCTGAGTAGTAGGTGTGATTCCGTTTGGCACGGATGTCCTATTAAAATTCAAGTGACGATTAAGCATCGAGAAAGATAAAATCATCGCGGACGTAGAAACGTCTCGGAATGTAAAACGGAAGAGGGAAAAGTAGAAAAGGAGGAATCGCAGTGCGGCAAAGTGGCGATGAAGTCGTTGATGGTGAAAGATCCATGAACTTTGCAAATTATATATTCGCACACAAGCGCCGCCTGCGGGTTGGGTTAATGTAAAATTAGTAGCTCTGCTTTCCAGCGGCTTGATTGGACGTAGATTGGCAGGAATAGCTGGTTGGATCGCGAGAAGGGAAACTAGCTGTATCCTGCGTCGTGATAATTGATGCTAATCAGTAATCATACACTAACGAGATTAAACGACACAACGACATAAGTCTGTCAGACTCTTTTTAACGAGATGGATTTAAGGGAGTCACTATTTTAAAAGCCGATTCCTTTGTTCTACATAGCAGAGCACGTCACGTGGTAAAGTGTTAGAAATTGCTGTTCAATGAACTCTCTGTCTTTGCGGTCGCTCGATTGATCTAACCTAAAATTAGACGATCCATCTGCTTGCACGAGAAACGAGTAGATTAATAATTAATATATATTATAATTTATTAGGGCCGTGTGTCTTACCTCCACTCGCAATTTGACATTCTGCGGCGTGCGATCGGCCGCGTTCTGACTCTGACACGTGAACGTCGTGTTGTCGTGTTCCTTGCGGGGCATTACTGTCAGTACAGACTTGACGGTGATCAATGGGCCGCCGTCGAATTTCTCGGTGGTCGTCTTGATTCCTTTATGAAGGACATTGCCAAGTCCGTCGATCCATGTGATCTGAAAACACGAAAGAAAGATCCTTAATATTGGCCACTTTGGAAATTACATTAGAGCTCAGAAGGTAATTAGCATCTTTCGCGCAGCTTTTGGAACACATTCAAAAAAATTTAGAAAAGTAAACTGTACCGCAGAGTTCAGGGTTCTAAGGTCAATCGGCACTCCGACTCCTGGGACGATCGGACGGATTAATACGAGAGACGATTGAGCGTCGACGAATCACGTCGTAGCGGCGACGCTCCGTTTAACGGGTGCATAAGTCATTGCTGTAAATTGGTCCGAGCGATATTATAGTTAAGAAAGCGTCGCGTCAGCAAGAATTGATCCCGCGTGACACGAGCGACGTCTCTAGTGGCGCCGAAGAAGCTCGTAGCGCTGGCGGGCAGCGTCGCAACTGCTGGGCCTCTCGATGATCGGGACGGATCAGGGACGCAGCTGGTTTCCAGTAGAATAAGCTCGTAAATATTTATTGTTGAACGGCATTAAAAAAGATCCTGCTCCGATTGCCTGAGGTATTCGTGCGAATTGATCCTTGACTTTGAAAGTTTCACCAGAGAAATACTAAGGGCTGTCTCCATAAATTATTGTCTTATAGCTCGCGCAGTTTCCTCCGAACTATGGTCGTTACAGTTACTGACACACCTAACCTATAAGGAACTATCGGCGTATACGTTATCAAGTTAAGCATCCTGTGACAATGATAAAATCGAGAGCCAAGTGTCGCGAGGAAAGCCGAAGACGCAATCGATGGGAGGTCACGTCGCCAGGTCGTCTCGCTGAGGAAGATTCGCGCTGCAGCGCAGCCATAGATCCACATTCGGCTGGGCTCTTGCGAGGGTCAAATGTCAAGAGGTCAGAAAATCTAGGGCCTAATCAATCTCATGATTAGGAGCAACGTGGATCGACTGAGGGTGCATCCAGAATGCACTGTTTGCGATGCATCTCATGAGCAAACGAAAGCCCTGAATCCCCTGGGAAATTATTAGCCGCGATCCCATTTCGTCGCCAGTTGGGAACGCGCCCTGAGACTGGACGCTCCTAATCCGATTACCGGGTTCGCGTGTACCCTACTACTGCATTAGACACTCCTCGTAATCAAGGAGGCTCATCCTGCACAGACTGTGTCTTGTCTTCGTCCCTGCGCACTGTGTTCTACACTTGCACGTATCCAAGTCTGAATTCCTCGTCTCTGCTGCCTTTGACGTTATCGAGGAATCCCGGCTGGATATTTATGAGATCTTTACTCAGCATCGAAACATCATCCCCTCGCATTAGTCAGCTGTGTTCAGGTTGCAGTTTCTCGAGCAGTCGGAACTCGGTGTGTTGATAAGAATGATAAGGAATGCATTTTTAACGAAATTTCGTATTTTAGTAAAATCTCGCTGACTCTTCGTCTCTGGTTAATTCGATTGTTTTTTTTTTCTTATTGGTAAGCATGTTTGAAAATCCGCACTCGTTACGCAAGTAAGTTTACTTATATTAAAATGGCGCGAGCAGCGCAGCTCGATATAGCAACAGCTTACGATCATAATTTCCAGCTGAAGCTAAGTTATAATTAGAGTATTCAACGGTAGATTGACTGAGAGACAGTCTTTGATTATCAATTAGCCGTGTCGCGGTATCACTTTGGTCCAGCAGTTTCATCCAGCTTTGCCATCGTTTTATCTCGTGAGATCCCGTGGAATAAAACGGGAAGAATCCCCTGGGTCAATTTACAATGTAAATTCCTCCCTCCCGCGGGAAGTAACTATACTAATCCGAAGACCTCGTGACCTAGCGACCTACGGTTCAACGGAGATCTTAAGATAGGATCCCTCGATGACCTTTTACTTTTACGGAGTGACCTTGACCCTGACCGTCGATTGACAGTAAATTGGTAATCGAACTATCTGGACGATAAGGGCACCAACGTTAATTGAGTAGGACAGACCCACCCCTGTAATTTCCTCAATCCCACGTCCCTTAGTGTCCCTCTAACCGAGTGATCAATCCAAGTAGCTGCTTTCTCAATCATACGTCTTCCCCAATTCTTTTTTTTCCATCTAAAACTTGCGGCCATTCGTGTTTCGTATGCCGCGTAAGGGTCGACACTTCGTTGAACCGAGTGACCTGCCGAATGTAGCCGAAGGTTCCCGAGACAAAAGCGAAATTATCGCAAATGAGTTTGCTCAATTGATTTTCAGCGTGAAACTTATTGCTGGAGTGATTTTCCGATGGCCACTTGGATCTCGACCGAAGGGCAGCGTTTAACGGTCGGAACCAAAAAGTCTGAATTTTTGAGGGTGTGGTACTCCTGGATTCGCATAGTATCAGATTTTACCTATAAAAAGGCGGCAACTTGTATCGCATATAAAAATGACTTCTGGCAGCGTCAATCTTATGTCGACATTTTGGTGCACGGAAGGTAAAATGCAAAGTGGAATCGTGCTGTCACCTTTTGCCGCAGCTAATTATTCCTGACTGTACGGCGTCCTGACGTTCTACGTTTACGGATGCGCGCGCGCGCGTGCGTTGCTACGTAGCTACGCAACTGCAGTTTTACTTAATGAATATCGGGGCAGCAGTGCAGCCAGTGAGACTTCAGTTTCTAGTTTCTAATTTACAGCTTCTAGATTCTACTATGCCTTGCGCTGCCTCGCGCTGCCTCGCGCTGCCTTGTACGACTCAGCTATAGGACAACACTGACTACGTGTATCTACTCTACCTACTTCTTGAAGCGCAGTACGTACGTCGTATGTACGTCTGCTTGTTGGTTTAAACGTTAGGTAAACCCAAGTATGCAGTTTGCGCCTCCGCGGTACTTGTGACGCTCTCAAAAAGTTAAATGTCTTATCTTTCTTCGCCCGTTACCCTTTTAGTATTTTTTATCTTTAAAAAAGCTTCGCGAAAGCTCCTGACGACTGTTTCGACTTGCTCGGAATATTTATTTCTTAGCACTTTTGCAATATGGATTGATACGTCCGTCAGCGTGTATATACTGTAATATCAATGAAGCTCTTACCGGCGAAAACGATCCAATAAAGATATTCCCAAGCGAGAAATCGCTCGACGCACCGATCTGTCATCGTACGATAGAAACGCGGCATAGCATTTTTATCCTTTTCTCAGTAAACATATTAAAGTTGGATAAACTAAATATTGTATAAGGCAGTAGGGTGGTAATATTAAAATTTTACTTTGAGGATTTTGCCTCCCGATGCAAATGATTAAGAAGCTAGAGGTTGTATATCTATACCAGATATACAGATGCAGAGTGAGCACACGGATAGGTTACGTGTACGATATACGTATATTTATGGGTAAAACAGAACGGTGGAAACTGTGGGAATATTTTTTTAGGGCAAATTCAGCTGAAATACATTAAGTCGATCACGACTTCGCTTATCCTTTGGCTTTGGCGATTTCAAGTCCACCCCTGTTATTTCGAGTTCGTTGCTTGAAGATTTAAAGCAGCGAGCGCCTTTTTGATCCTATCTGATCCTGAGTCGAGCGGCCAAAGGTATTCGGATTTAAATGAAAAGTGCGAGTAAATGCAAAATGGCTGGTGAATCTAGGATCGGATAGAATTAACAGAAAGAAAGAAAAAAAAAATAAAGAAGCATCAGAGAGAAAGTGTAGCCAACTATAGAAAGTTTAAATTGCACGGCGCACGGGGTGGGGGATTCAAGTAGAAAAATCCTTCTCTGTAGTTCGATGAGCCGAACCGTTTGTAAACAAAGGAAAAGAAAGTTTCTACAGGCGTGAAGTTGACAGTTGTTCTTTCTCAAAAAAGAGAAGGAAAAGGGACGCAATATATCTCCCATTGAATTAAAATGGCTACCGGAGGCCGAAGAATGAAAAGTAAAAGAAAGAGTAGACGGAGGACTAACATTCATTTCATCCCCCAGTTGGCTGGCGAGTCGCGGTTTTGTGTGCCGATTCAATTATGCGCAATTTACATGGTCACTTTTCAGGGCCACATTTAAAAGGACCATGGAAATGGCACCGAATGGGAATCCACCAAGTCAGAGGGGACGGAGGACGTCGAAGCGTCGGAAAACAATGCTCTGGCTCTGCGGCTGGTCAGAGGCTATAGTCCTAGTCCTAGTAGTAGATGTAGTAGTCCTAGTAATAGTAGTAGTAGTAGCAGTAGTAGTAGTAGTAGTAGTAGTAGTAGTAGTAATAGTAGCAGTAGTAGTAGTAGAAGTAGAAGTAATAGTAGTTATGACGATGCTAGTGTCGGTTGGTCGTGCTGTCGAATATAGGGGAGAAACAGGATGAATGCGTATATCGCGATAATGTTTTACCCTATGCAGATCAATATGGCGGCATTGATAAGCGCGACGACAAAGCCCAGGAAGCGGTATGTCCGATTGATTCGTCGGCAGCCTGACAGATGCACCATAAGCCATAAGTAGTGTTGGCGGTGGTATCACTAGCATTAGTAGCATTAGTAACGTTAATAGTATCACTAGTATCGGCAGCAATGATAATGGCGGTAGGACTGGCGCACCAATGTTAGCAGTGCTTGTGGTGGTTGGAAACAGAGGAATAATCTCCAGGCGTAGCTGCCTTATGCGCTGCGAGAACATTGTCTCAGGATTAGGTCAGGGTGAGCCGGGGGGCTGGTTTCTGGGTGGTTTCTGAATTAAATTAGGGGATGCTTTTCTTAGAAACACTTGGTGGTCATTTTGGGAGATAAGTGGCTTATTTCGGTTTGCTGTAGAAAATTTCAATCCTGCCTGCTCCCTTTGTCTGGCCTCTGTACCATCTCTGTACCGACCTAGTTTCAGCAATCTTATCGGTTTTTTTTAAAAATAA
Organism: Calameuta pallipes; assembly: GCA_030142375.1. Taxonomy (NCBI): domain Eukaryota; kingdom Metazoa; phylum Arthropoda; class Insecta; order Hymenoptera; family Cephidae; genus Calameuta; species Calameuta pallipes. The sequence goes on from JARQSW010000217.1 coordinate 427,732, forward strand.
TTTTTATCAAAAATATCTCATAGCTTGTCAGTGGTACCACCTGTGCTTTGCATGAATTTCCTTTACCGGCAAGCGATAATTCAGAGAAATCATCTGTAGGTATTAGAGATGGCGGACGGAAAAATATTAGGATAAAAAAGGATGAAAAAAAAAGATTACGTTGAAACGCACGATCGTTTCTTCGTTATTGTTTTGAGAAATTGGCCAGCGATTTACACCGGCCATTTCTTTCGGGTGACGTCACGACGGTATCCCTGAATATTTTCATCCGAAAGCTCGATTAATCGTAGATTTGCATAATTTTAATTAAAAACTGCGGTTTAGAGGGCTGAAAACAAATTTCATTAATTTTCGGCGAGAGGACGACGACCCCGAGTGACGCAGGGAGAAACCGACGAGCTAGCGGTTGTGGCGTCCCGACGTCCTGACGTCCCAAGCGTGACTACGATTTTGATTTGCATAGACGGCGGAGAATAAGGTCGATTCAATTATGTTTCCGGAGGACAACGATCCTCCGTCGCCCCTAAGACATTCGGGATGAAGGGAAAATGTGAAACTGGCAGGGGTCAGGGGTCACGGGGGCAATTAGAAATGCGTGGTTTTACATACGAAGTGAGAAGAAATAAAAATAGAGAAATGGATGAAAAAGTGAAACAGGGAAGGTAAAGAAGAATCGTTAAGAAGAAAGTCCAAAGGGAGAAACGAAGCTGCGCCAGTAGCGATTCGCCTTTCTAAATTAAATATCGTTCTTGGAATTTTATCACGTCTCTGAACAAAGGAAACATCTAAAGGTCGTAATCGATGCCAGCGTGATCGCCTACGCTGCTCAGTCGCAGCCATGATGTACCAACCACCCACCACCCACCACCCACCACCCACCTGGCGATGCCGCTGTAGTCGTTAACGTCCAATGCCGCAACGTGCTGTGGCACCGTGATGCTTGATAAAGGCGTAACAATTCGGCTGCAAATTGTCGGCAAGGTCCTTTGAAGTTCCTGAGAAATTACTGGACGGCGAATATATGGTCCAAAAATAGGAAAAAGGTAGAAACCATCGCGAGCATCGGAATTATATTTATAAAGTCCACACGCATTTCCACGTCGTATCGACGTGGTGCAGTTCGCGTTTGCGTTCGCCAATGTAACGGGACGAGATTAACGTGGCAAATGATTATATTTTTTATTTAAAAAAAAATGAAAATTTGAATTAACAATGGTGGAAATAAAAAACGTCACAATTTTCCTTCTCATCTGATTGTGAGCCGTAAAAAAAAAAAATCGGAAGCAAACTGGTAGTTTTGATCCCTCTTTGTTATCTGGGCAATTAATAATTAATTATCACGGAAGGACGAACGATCGGAAGATTATCTAGTATTTCTGTGTGCATCGACGGCTTCGCTGTTGCATGAAATTTCGTGAGTCTTTTATTCGATTTCGAAAAAAAAAATTCTGTCCAACGGCAGAGAGTGAGATTTTCGAACAAGCTCGGCAACCTGCCCACGTAGATCCTTTTTTAATGTTTGCTTGATTTTAAATTGAAACGAGAAGAGAACGCGTATCCCATTACAAAACCACAGGATCTCCACGCATTTCCAATCGTAGCAAAACTTCGAAGGGATGATTATTGATTTCCAATTCCAAGGAAATATTGCGAGGGGCTAAGGTCGATTTAGCTCATCCCGAAGGATCAGGAAGTTGGTACAAGACGGCCGACCCTCCGCGCAGCCTCTCAGCCTGAAGTCACCTTTTAGGTTAGGTATATTTTACCTATCTGCCGAGCTATCCTTATCTTCCGTCCTACCGTTCTGCGTGCACAGTTGAAAAGTCTTGGCTCTTTGATGTTTGTTACGCGATGCTACCTGGAGGCGCAAAGTGAGACACGCTCGTGGGTGGATCTATAGGGATCCATAAGGAGGAAGAGATGGATGGATCGATGGACGAAGGGAGGGAAAGAGAAGCGGGAAGGATCTATAGGGATCCATAAGGAGGAAGAGATGGATGGGATCGATGGACGAAGGGAGGGAAAGAGAAGCGGGAAGGATCTATAGGGATCCATGAAGAGGAAGAGATGGATGGATCGATGGACGAAGGGAGGGAAAGAGAAGCGGGAAGGATCTATAGGGATCCATAAGGAGGAAGAGATGGATGGGATCGATGGACGAAGGGAGGGAAAGAGAAGCGGGAAGGATCTATAGGGATCCATAAGGAGGAAGAGATGGATGGATCGATGGACGAAGGGAGTGAAAGAGAAGCGGGAAGGATCTATAGGGATCCATAAGGAGGAAGAGATGGATGGGATCGATGGACGAAGGGAGTGAAAGAGAAGCACTTATTAAACGTTTAACCGATATTAGACTAAAGGGCGCAACGACGGTGCGTCGACACGTACGCGTGTCTATGGTAAATGTGGATATGAAAATAATATAAAAAGAGAAATGAAATCGATGCGGTCGTCAAACGGCCGTAGGCGGCGATGGCAATTATTCTCATCGTGCTTGATATTCAATTACCGGAGTCGAGGCTTTAATTAAGCGTATTCCTCCTCTCTTTTTCTTTTGTTTTCATATTTGGTTTGTTGGCATTCTTCCTTTGTCTCTCTCTCTCTCTCTCTCTCTCTCTCTCTCTCTCTCTCTCTCTCTCTCTCATTTTCACTTTTCTTTTTGTTTCAATGAGCTACAATTCGTCACGCGCCGATTCACGTGTGACGCGTAGAATTACGTACGCAAAATCGAAAGGATCTAATTAAATGGGAAACTAGAGTAACTTTTGCCAGAATCGTTCGAAAAAAGTCGATTAATGGCGTTTCCATGTAAAGGACACACTTCCGCGATTCTCAATGAAGGTCTTTGACTTTTCCTTCTGTTATCTATAGTCCAGTGTCCCTTCCTCCCTTACAGGTTAGGTAGATAACGTTCTCTCTCTCTCTCTCTCTCTCTCTCTCTCTCTCTCTCTCTCTCTCTCTCTCTCTCTCTCTCTCTCTCCTCTCTAACCCGCACCTCTCATTGTTCGTTGACTCGGAAACTTTTTTCACTTACGAATGACAACTCGTGTTTATTCGAAGACGTCACACAAGCGCCCATAGGCGCGTGCTCCCATAAGCAAAGAAAGATAAGCCAAGTGGAAGAAGATAAGAGGATAAGGAGAGAAAAAAAAGGTAAAAAGGAAAAAAAAGCGGAAAAAACGTCAAGAGCGCCATTGGATGAAGATGGCTGCGATATACAGGTATAACGTGGAAAGTGTAAAGTACAATGTTTGTATACTAAAAGGATCTCCGCAAACTCGCTAAAGCTTTATGCGTGGTCTGATATATATTTGAGGTTACATAACATATACGGAGCACGAGCCCCCCCTCCCCCCCCCCCCTCATCCCGCAGCCTCCGGTTTCTCGCAGAAGACAATAACGTTGCACGGATTCCTGGATAATTTCAGCCGTTTCGCGGACTCCTGGGGGATCGTTATCCATTCCCATATACGCATACATAGGTATACATATAGTATGTGGGATGTGTGAAGACCATGTACTTTCTGGTCCGACCCAACCAAACCTAAGCTAACATAACCTGACGCAGCCTCTTGACGGCACCTATACGTATTGTCTAAGGGAGCAGCTAGTTTCCAGGTTTGAACGTCGGCAAACGAGAGAAATAAAAGGCGTTCCCGTGGATAAACGGCCAATGGCAACGATAAGGTTATCCCCGCCACATATATATATATATATATATACTCTAAAACTATATATACTATACTCCGTACAAGTTGCCTTGTTACACGGGCAGCTTGCATTAGCGTAAAATTGCCAAGAACAATAGTTCCAGGGAATCCGTGCTAATTACGTGCTACACTAATTTCCGTACTTCATCCATTATTTATTAGCCTACGTAGAGCACACGGTTACACACGCGCAAATGACAGTTTAGCTCTCGATAGTAGCCGAGTCCTTAGTCCGAATACAGGCAGGCACTGTCGCAAATTGACAGGGTATTAAAAATAAGTTAAACTACAAGTGCTCCAGTAAAAGGGTTACGGGAAGAGAAAGCACGCACCCACTTACCGGTTAATAACGGGAGGGACTAAATGTTAGGGATTTCGAAATTATCAAAGCGAGTGCTCTCTGGAGATGCGAGTCGAAAGCATCAAAGAGAAGCTGCGAGGGAGGAGCGGGATGGACCCAAGACAGGAGAGCAAGGAAGAGAGACTGAATAATAAAATAATAATGTAGCAGAAGAAGAGGATGCTTTTGAGGAAGCACGAGAGCAGGAGATGACAGGGGGGGCCTGAAGAAAATGAAGAAAAGTAAGAAGCTTCTAGGCTCTTTCTTGGCCTCTTTGCACACGTAGGTCTACGTGGAGGCAGCGTATGTGTGCGCGTGTAAGGAGAGAGGAGAGGAGCGGGCCGGAGAGATGGGGGGGGGGATGCTGAGAAGGATGTGGGAAGCTGTGTTCCGCCCTTAGCGTTTCTGCAGCTGTGGTCGCGAACTTTCAAGCCGTTCCAGCAATTTCCAAGAGAATTCTCGAGAAACTACCCCCAAGGACTTGAGGAAAGCTCATCTCGAAGCTCCCTTAAGGGTGCCGTCCCTAATTCGTGCATCCACCGTGGTCGGGAGCTTAAACCGCCCTTGTGTATAAGGACACGGCGGGGGATACTTACCCTGTAACGCCTCGTTACGCCATTTGGAAAATCCATTTTAGGGGAAGCCCCGGTCTACGTAGAAATGCACGATACAGGTATAGCCGTGTGTGTTACACGAAATGCATCAGGCAAGGAGGTGGATGCGCCGACTACGGGCAAGACACACGCGATGCACTTGGTCGTGTAGCGGCAGTCAGTGTCTTAGGTGCCACGTGACTAGCCCCGTTTTATCTTATGAATTAATCAGCATCGTGGGGACGAGTCGCCTAGTGGGTACAGGCAGTCTAATAATCAGACTCTGCTCGAGAGTCACTAAAAAGAGCATTTACCTCGGCCGGCGGTTTCCCTGCGACGCTGACGCACTCCATTACGAGCTCTCGGTCCTCGGTCGTCACCAGGAAATCACCCTGGGTAATTTTCGGTTTCTGAGGCGGCACCAGGACGCTGAGCCATGCGAATCTTGACCGCAGACCAGGTTGCCCGTCGTTCGTGGGCGACGCTTGACACTGGTACTTCCCGTCGTCCTCGAGTTCCACGGGATATATGTGCAGGGAGAAGTCGCCTGAAAAAATTAAGAAACATAATCATTTTTTAATTATTTCGTTAGACGCAATAAACAGGTGCGGGGGGCTGTTGAAGTCTTTTGTGAACTCCGTAATTAACGTCTCGCTGCGTCGGCGAGAGGAAGCAACGTACTCAAATAAAAGTTTCTAGCAGGAATAATCTATCCTTGATAAGTGACCGGGGAAGGAGGAGAGAGAGAAAAAAGAAATAGAGGGAGAGGAGGCACCGCTGGTGGCTGGCAGTGGTGCTGCCATCTAGAATCGGGATTAACCACGGTGTCGTCCCAGTTTTCCAGGGTGTAACGCAACCATTGGTTAATTACTTTCGATAGTGTATTAATCTGCGCGAAAATCGGCCATTAGGAAAGGCGAGTGCCAGTTAAACGAATCGCGTCGAGTGCTTTTCCTGCGGAAGCTCTCCCTCTCTCTCCCTGTCTCCCCCCTCTCTCTCTCTCTCTCTCTCTCTCTCTCTCTCTCTCTCTCTCTGAGCTCTCGGTATTTCTGATTCCTTCCAGGGACACTTTGCGACCTGGTAATTCTGTCAACAGGAGCAAAGTGTTCCGCATCCTCAGTACGCAGTGATGCCAACAGTAAAGATTAGCCATAACAAGATTTAAAGACCACCTAGTAAGTTGGCGCAGGGTAGCATCCCAAGAATTTTCCTTTTATTTGTATTTTTATTACCTTCGCTTCATATTATTATCCGCAATTTGCCATTCGATTCGCGTTAAGTGGATCTTCGTTATTGCATTTGCGGTCTGTCGCTAATTCTGGTTCAGCTTACAGTATTACGGATGCCTGCGTGAGTGGCGGCGGTGCTCTGTATTGTCCAATAGACATTAGATGATTACGGGAAATTATTTGATTGCAAAGGGGAACTAGAACGTTTCAAAGTAAAATACAAAATTCCATAGACCAAGTGAGATTCGTTCTTAATGACGATTGGCCTATTCCTCTCCCACTCCGTTTCATCCTCCAATTTGCGATTCTGCATTATTCCGATTCCTAATCAATGATATAGTTTTTACGTATTTTTCTGAAATTTTTTTACTCGGTCCTTAATACTTTTAAAAATGATCGAACGCGACTCGATATACATACATGTGTCATTAGTGACGTTTTACAGGACGTAAACAAGAATGGAGCGACGTTTCTCGACGATGGCTCCTATGGGCCATTATTTAAATTGTTCTGCCTCTCATTTTTCCGTAGGCTCCCTTGTCTCGACATCCTGTTCTCCCTCTTGGAATAATACAACGATAGGAGGCAAAGTTCCTCGAACAAAGCAGGATTTATTTAAATACCAAGCGGTCGCCTCCCAATGGGAATCTTACGTCCTTTGTCTACCATAGGGGGAAACAGGTTCCCCGTCAGTCGTTTTTCACTAAATGAGCAATCGATCGGAGCCATCGGAATGTGCGCGACCCCTTTTTCTTTCTTTCTCCTAGAAAACGTCACGTGTCTCCTAGAATCGTACGATTACCTAGAATTATCCTCGTTTTATCATCGCCAATTCTTCCCTTGGTATTCCAAGCTCCGAGCAGTTCTTCTTTACCGACCGTAGCCTCGTTTCGGGCAGTTTCGATTTACATGCGTTTTCGTATAGCAGCACGTGCGCGTTGGAGTCGGCAGCTTAGGTCGTATTTCCGATGGAAATAATTAATGCGTTTAATGCCGGAAGGGAGTTTCGTTGCGTTAGGAGTTCTCGGCTGCGTTAGTCTTCGGGAATGGACGTTTCACGCAGGATTCGTGGTAGCGGAGAAACTTTGGGAAATTCGAAACACGCGAGGGATTAGGGGACGTCTGAGCTGGAGGAGCAACTAAAGCCACTAATGGTGCCGATGTTGGCCATACTGGTCAAACTCGATCTGGGAAGGGAGGCTGCCGAAGGACGTAGAACGAGAATAAAAAGATACAGCTGCACGCGAGGTCTTTCGTTTATAGTCGATAAAAAAATGGACGCTTCAAGTTGTTGAATCTCAATCCGAATTTTCTGTTATTGACAGGCTCGGTGAAATTCTCTATAGAACGTATTGTACAATGCATTTTGCTTACCGAGGCCATTTTGACACACTGCATCTTCGGTGCAATGGGAATTGCATAATTCTCATTATGCGTTTCTTCGATTATGTAATATCCTGGCAGCTCGCGGAGACCGCGAAGAAATTGATTCTCGCAACGATTGACTCTGCTCGAGGAAACTCGGTCAGCTCTAATAATTTTTTCATTATTTTTTATACTGCATAGAAACTCATATACAAAAATCTGTCTGTGCTCGGATGCAAATGTGCTCGAGAGAAGAATGAGGTTCCTAACAAGGGACGCGTGGCTTTGCATACAATTTTTCTTAAGAACTATACTCGTGCATAATTTTCCACTGAAATATATATTTTTTATATTTTGGCATATATCTTCCTAATTTCATGGAAAACTACTGTATTTGATAAGGATTTCACTGTTTACGTGTTTTTTTAAAAAAAAAAAGACATTGAACTCGTGGATTGACCAATCACTCTTTCTAGTCTCCTCTGTCGGGCAACTCTGTACGTCGAGACTGTCTGATTATCCATGGCAGAAAAAAATTATAAGAAATGTATTTTTTAATTAATTCCTCTGTCAATATTGACAGTATCCACGTTATACACCTATGGCTAAGCCAGATTGTTACAATTGATATAACAAAGGCAGTACAATGCTTTGAAGAAGAATTCTCACGAGTCGAAGCAATTCTGAGAACATTTGCCGCGAGCCTGAAAATTCGTCAAATTCGATAAGTTCTGCGTACAATCGTGCGCACTGACGCATGCTTGAGATATTTTAGGGTCGGACTATAGAGTGCAATTCCAGGCTCCCCGAGTGTGCGAAGAAAAACGGCGGAGAGAGCGTCGCGTTCCCATTGAGCGAAAGGTTGCAGAATGAAGTCGCAGTCGGTATCTGGGCCAACGAGGCAGAAGAAGTCAAAGGGAGTAGAGAAAAGGGGGAAAAAAAAGAAAAAAGGGAAATACAAATGGCGGAACAACAAGGACACATATAGCAGAGAGAAAGAGAGAGAGAGAGAGAGAGAGAGAGAGAGAGAGAGAGAGAAAATGGTTGCATTTGAAAAAAAATTGCGGTCATCGGCATTTCCAAAAAGCCACTCTGCTCCCGTATCTATTCGCGTACGCGTGTGTGCAGCATGTGGCGTATATCTGTACGTAGATAACACATGCACCTACTGTGTATACGTATACGTAGACCAATGCCGCATCCCCCCCGCGTCAATGCTTTGACCTTAAGGTAACGAACTGGATAGTCTAGGCAGATCTGCTCCATTTGCTAGAAATCGAACGATTGGATTCCTGAAGTGAAACCTCGATGTCCGGGAGACGCCAAGTATGTACAGTCAGGCTCAGTATCGATAAGTAGACGCACTTGTGGCAATTTCAAAACCTGAGTCGTCGAACGACCCGACGTCTTGAAAATCTCGGGAATCGCATAGAGCAGCGTCGTCCGAATCCTCCAGCAGGAAGCTGTACTTGTACCCACACGAGAGGCACCTATACGGCATGTGTACGAGATACGTTCGCTCTATTGGCAATGATATTGCACCACTTGCCGCACAAGGATGGCTTCTGCACAATATAGTTGCTCTCGAGTAACAACTGTCGTAATTGCAACTGGAAAGTAGTAGCTAACTATTTGTCCGAATATATGCATTCGTACATGTATGTCATTTGCACACGATGTGGATGAGATATCTAATTGAGAATCGCGTACCGGGACGTAATTAAGGGAGAATTTTGAAAAATGAACTAACGAAGAATATACATTCGCAAGGGAATTTCATAGTGTTCTCGGAATTTTCGATTATTTGGCAAGATTGTCTTTTTTTTGCAGTCTAGATCAATAAAGAGAATCGATCTATCCAGTGCTGGCCTGGAATTGCATTGAATTGCAAATGGCCGATTCCGCTTTCGATTATTAGCGTATGCATAGTGCATGAGATGGTTTGAGTGTTACATATATTCGTGGCGGGATGAAAGGCAAATTAGACGACGAAAGAATTTTCTACGCAACTCCAGATTCGCTTCGTGCGTATGACCCACTGGACCATCTACGTATAGATGGATGCTGTGCGGTAATTGCATATACGTGTATCTGCATGGGAGCGATGATGTATCTATATAATAATTGGACAGGTGAGAAAAGCAGTTTCCGTTGGACTTCTGATGCGCTCGCAACTGCAACCGTGGACGGCATCGTTCTTTCTAGGCTTGGAATTGCAACTGGCGAACATCCCGATGGCGGTTTCCACCTATTGATCTATGGCAGAACCATTAACCACTGGAGCGTGCACCAAATGTTTCAGAACTAATTTAAACTTGCTGCAATTCCAGGAGTGACGTCATTTTAGAACCCTTCGAGTCCGCAATTTCGGCGCCTCTGTCGGCTCCCGCCGAACCACCGACGATACTAGCGGCAGCATCTTCTCAAGTATTTACGCTGGCCTCCCCCTCTCTCTTCCCCCGAACTACATATTTACGTACATTTTATGTAGAGCAGTTGATACAAACTATGCTGCACATTTTGGCCCATTGCTGTTAGCATTGGAGCATTCCACTACTGTCACGTGTCAATGTACATTCCCCACAGGCTGTCTACTTCGGATGCACCTGCATGCTCTCAGCACGTGCACCTGAAAATTGTCCTGCAATTGCGAATCATACGGGATACCCGGGTGCCGTAAATAGGAAGCAGCTTCCTGCCAACCGAACGGCACTGAAACTCGCCACGCTGTCCAAATTCTAACGTTAGTTTGAACTAGTAGTTTTGCTTATCCAATGTTCGGAGCCTGCTAAGTGCATTAGACTGCGTGGACGTGTCCCTTGTAGCGACTCCCGAGAGCTCGTTAGATACTTGTTTGACAATTCCGCCAGAATTGTCAAAAGGGCATTGAGGCTGCATGGATTTATTTACAGAATCTATATTGAATTTGCGCGAGCTCTTTTTGAACGATCCGCCTAGTTTTTTTTTTTTTTTCTAATTTTCCTGACATTTGCTCTGCTGCCAGTAATTGCTGATTACAGATTAGCAATATCTCTCTATAGTCCGGCAGTCCAGTCGACTGCGCAATTTCGCTCGAAATTCAGTACTTTCGCTCTCCAATGAAATTCCATTGGGAATTATCGATCTAAAAACGTCTGAATAAAGATTTGCTATTTGCAGAATGTATCGCGCAAGACACAAGGAAGGATGCCAATTTTATCAGCGTGCAAATTTTTATTTCTCCTTATTCATTAACGCATATTTGCACTAAAACTTGCAAATATAAGTTAAATAAATAAAACAAAGGCGCGAGATTGTCGAATCGATCGATTCTTTTCGAAGACGCTGTCGCCAAGGACGACAGGATGATTCAAGATGGAGGCGAGTCTGGACAAGAACGAACGAAAATTCTCAATGGGGAAAGGTGCGGACGATTATATATTCATCAATCTGGAGAAGGACTCTTCGCGCGAATGGTATCCCATAAACTTTTTCAAGGAGCGTCGCGACGGCGACGCCGTCATTGTTAGTCCTTTTTCTTCCTTCGAAAATTTCCAAAATTCTCTAGGGCGCGCTGAAAAGCCTCAAAGACTTGTCGCACGCAGTAAGTCTTACGCGGCTGTACGCTATAGGCTGCAGGCCGTAGCTTACAGTCGTGTCTCTCTCTCTCTATTACGAATACAGTAAACGAACTGACCTTCCTCGTCGCTACCAATCATGGCGTATCTCTCGTAGCCCGTTAGGTTCCTCACAGCCCCAAGTCCAAAATCATCCTTGGTCCATTGGATGGGCCCTTTCTGATCGAGGACCCGACAGGGCAGAGTGACCCTGCTGCCGATAACGGCGGTCTGATCCATCGGCTCGATCGCGAATCTCTGGTAAACCATTTCCGTAGTAGTGGCAGGCCTGCCAGTCGACGGTTGAAACGAAGCACTGGTGGCGTCGGACGACGTCGCCTCCGCGGCCGTAAACGCGCACCAGGTTAACGCGATGAACAGTTTGATCGTCAGCACCGTCTTCGAGCTGTAACAAAGTAAAGATACTCGTAAGAATTTGAGAATAAAATTTTTAACCCTTTGAAATCATTGTACACGCATTTAGATTTTCCAGTCGCTCCGATAACTCTGGAGACGCAATTCGCGTCGAACTATCGATGTCAAATAGACTCCCGATGCATTCGAAAGTTATTATTATAATGCAGAGCTGCTTGACGAATGACAGTAGAAACAGTATTACGATACGAGCCAGTATCGAACATAACTTTATTCCAGTGGCAGGAGGGTTGGGAGACGCGTGTGATCACACGTGTGCTGGATACACGCGAGTGTACATACATGTGTGATCCACGAGGGCAGCTAATGCGTGATACGGGCCAATAATGCGAACTAGCATTAGAACGCGATGGCCGACGATAAATTAACGAAAGAGATACAAGCGCGCATGCGCGCACCTACACGGTGCTTTAACAGTTTTGAGGTTAGGTTAGGTAAGGATCGCACGTTACCTCATTCTCGTTTTGCAACGAGGTTTCCGCAGCTTCGTCAAAATTTTGAAAAAATTTATGAAATTTCAGGAGCTTTTTGAAAGGTGGATCGGCGACACTGGACGAGACTTCACGTGGACCGGCGACTCCGGCGCGCAGGGTAAAGGCGGATACTCGTGTCTCTTGGCTTTAGGTTCTTGCCAGTCGCCTCGCGACTCTGCAAGCTCGTTGGCCGCAAGAAGACATCGTAAGACGTCTCGTACGACAAGCCGAGCCAGAATTGTAGTCGCTTCTTATTACGAGCTGAATAGGATAATAAGCGGGAAGTCGGTGGCTTAAACGTCTGAATGGAATATACACGCTAATAACAATAATTGTGCTTGTGCCCGATGTGGCTTATGGCTTAGAGAACATCCGCTTACGTTACACGTAGATGTCGTAACGTCCTAACGTCGTGTCTGTTCACAGAGACACGTGCGCACCAGACCCACGTACGTTTGGTTGGACAATACAGGCGCGCACACATGTACACACACGGGCACTCTTGGAAAGCAGCCCGAATAGGTTCGGAGCTGACCGATAAATTATTCCCATTATCAAAGTCTGCGCCTGCCCCTTTCTAGGCTCGGTGTCGCGCTGCCCGCAGAGCGAAGCCCCGGAAGTAGTCGGACCCTCGAATTTTCGATCGACGTTGAGTATCCGCATTAAGGAAACTTTGCGCCGAGGAGAAACGTGCCGGGACGACCGCAGATTTGAAAATGCTGCTTTACGATTTGTAGTGACTATTGATCGTTTGACTTTTCGTCGGTTCGTTTATGCGTGGAGAAGGAAAGTTTCGGTTTGATTGATCTGGCAAGTGAAGATGATCATTTCCAGAGGCCTCCGGTGAACTTCGACCTGCGCGGCGAGTGAACGGTGAAAACCAGCCTTAATAGGCAGTGGTCAAGTACTAATTGATTGTTTGTCTTGCGCGAGTATTGCGGCGAGAAATCGAAGGTTCTGGATAAAGTTAGCGAGGAGGAGGACGAGGCTGACGGGACGGGGGTCAAAGTTGATGCTGGAGAGGATTGGAGAGAGAACAAGAGGGGGAGGGGGGGGGATAGACATATAGATGTATGGCGCGAGAGAGACTGCGAAAGCCAGCGCCTCTCTTGAGACGCAGCCAGGCGGAAGCTGTTTGCACGAAAGCTAAGCTTTATTCGTACCTGGGCACACAGGGTCTGCATTAACGAGCCATTAACCCATCCCTAATCCAAGTATGGCGGCGCTACTGGCCGCTGCTGTGTTTCGCCATTACACGGGAAGCCCTAAGAAGATTCATCGTGAATGGTTGAATTTTGGCGGAGAATCGCCAAGATAAAGAGAGGAAAATAAAGGGAAGCGGGATAGCTGAGCAGTATGAATTTCCCATGAAAAAGCTCCGTCATTCCCGAACCTTTGTAACTTTAAGAATAAATACCTCGATAAGACATGTCGATCATTATTATCAATATATGATAAGACAATATTCGTATGAAATGTTATTTTCTTCTAGACGTCAATTTGCTCCCACTTCGCTTCTCTCTCTCTCTGCCTTTCAGTTAGCACTTCTTTCTGTCTGCCGAAGGTACAACTGTTGCGACTGGATGCATTGTGTGCTTGCACAACAATCAACATTGGCTGGGTACGCCATTGTGCATACAGAGTGCATCGGCATGCAAGTCACTCTCCGGCTCCAGTAGTAGTTACAGCCAGTGGTACATGGTTGAAAATAGGATAGGAAATAGTAGCAGCGAGTGAGTAGTCGACCGGTGCGCATGCGCATTATCATAGGTGCACACGTGTGCAAGAAAACAAGGAAACTGATACTCGCCTGCTGACGCGTTCAATTCTCGATTGCGTCCGCGATGCAACCTTCGATATTTCAACCCTAACAAAACAGTCTGCGCCGCCTGTTTGGCTTGTTTAGCCTGCGCGGCATCGCGCAGCGCAGCAAGACTGGTGACACGTCGTATCGGTAAGACGCAGTTACCACTAGTTTGAATGGCCGTGCAGTTACCGACTCGCACTACTATTTTTCCGAAGCATTCGCCAGCAGTAGTCAAACGATCTAGAAAAGTAGGAGCCATATCTCCTCTAACTCTCTGCCGACCCAGTTTCCCCACTGAACCTGTCTGACGCCACACGGTCCCTTCTCTACTCGCATCTGGAACTGCTCCAATGCTCCAATACTCCTATGTCCCGATACTCCAAGCCTATGTGGCTGCTCGCAATAAATACTTAATCGCCTATATACATACATACGACGCACGTGCACACGTGTGCCAAGTCTGACACTGGCACAGTTGCCGGATCGTGCACGTACCACTACTACTGGCTTTGCCACAAACACGTCTATCGACTGTTACCTGTTACAAGTGTAAAGAGTGGATGACCAGTTTGCCGCTACAAGTGGATAAATAGCGATTTATCGAAATACTATACAGCGAAAGCAGGCGGCACACGTGGGACGTACGTAGAGCCGCTTGAGCGATCTAATTGTAAAAGGGGGGCCGAGAGGGGCGATGCTAAGAAACTGCGCGGCTAACAGATTTGTATCTTGATAGAAAGTGCTGGGACCTAATGGGATGCTGGGCGGTTATCTTACCACAGGCTCCGAGGGTTGGGTCGATTATTCGATCTCGTTATCGTGATAAAAGGTACTGCCAACGAATCCGGCGGAATGAGAGGGCGAGAGGGGGAGGAAGAGGGCAGAAGAGATGGGGCGATAGACGGAGAAGGGGGAGGGTTAGGGGGAGTTGGGAGGCCAAACGCGGTACGGTTGTTGTGCAGATGGGACGTTTCATTAATTAGCTTAATCTTCAATTAGCCGGGAAACAAAGCAACTCCACGGTGCATCCTACTGTCAAAGAGAAGATCGAGCCTTCTGATTGGTCCGATCGATTCTCCTAGGGATCGGGTTAAGCCGCTACTTCTTAATTATTAAAAAGTCCTTCGTTACTTGTGCACTAATATTTTTGATGGTCGATACTGATATTCGTCATTTTACATAAACGTATAGAGCCAGACTTTTCTAAATGGCCAATAAGAGGGACGAAATTGATAAGCGAGTATCGGAATAGAAAAAAAAAAAAAAAGAAAATGGATGCAAAGTTTCAATGGCGAAATTGATCCAGTGGGCCAGACCAGGGGAAGAGTCAAGGGGTTGAGGAATCGAGGTCGAGTGTATACACTACAGCCAATTCCGTGAATATGCGCGTGCACGAATGCCCCAAGGAGCGCGCGGTCGTTACCCATAATACCCAATGATATATACGGTACAGCCGTATAGGCACCATTTATATAGATATACATTATACGTACGCCCGAAGGCGACTTCTTAATGCCATAGTTGCCAAGGAAGTTTATCTAAGGGTGCGTCATCCTTTGTAGCATTATTCGCTCGCACAATAAGCACGAGAAACGATGCCGCGATTTACTTTTAGCATGTTACTGGACCAAAAGCCCGTATCGTATGGATACGGGAAGCTGTAGAGATGCCTGGTGCACAGGCTCTGTCCTACATTGAATTTCAGAGCATTCCAGCCTGGCCGACTCACCGTGGACCACCTTATCGTACTATCAACCTTATCAGGCTGCTGACCCAATAGCAACCAGCGTCCACTTCCTGCCTTAACAAACGTCTCCGTTGCTTTTTAATACGCGAAGATCAAGAGACGGACTTAGTTTTACCATGTTACTGGACCAAAAGCCCATATCGTATGGATACGAGAAGCTGTAGAGATGCCTGGTGCACAGGCTCTGTCCTACATTGAATTTCAGAGCATTCCAGCCTGGCCGACTCACCGTGGACCACCTTATCGTACTATCAACCTTATCAGGCTGCTGACCCAATAGTAACCAGCGTCCACTTTCTGCCGTAAACGTCTCCGTTGCTTTTTAATACGCGAAGATCAAGAGACGGACAGAGACACTCGATCTCAAATTCTTCGGAATATTCGTAAACGGTGTGAGAGCACCCTAAGCTTCCATTTTGAGCTTAACGAGGACCGATTGACATATGTCGGAATGACAATATGGCGTCGGCGAACGAGTTAAAATAAAATGTGGACACCCTCGTTAAATCCAGCGTGTCACATTGTCCCTGATGGATTTACAAAGGCGCTGGATTTAATATTTAAAAAGCATTGACGTGCCCGTTTCTGGGTGCATCCGGTACGAGAACCTAATCCCGTGATACCGTAATAGATTAACACACACAGCCCTTGAGTTGTCGGGGTGAGTGAGAGAAAAGAATACATCAAAGGCAATATAGAGCATGTGGGGAGGAGGAAGGGCGGGTGGGACAGGGGGGGGGGGGGGCAGTGAAGTGCGATAGGATAGAACCCAGGGGGCAAAAAGCACATGGGGGTTGAATAGGGAGCCCGGCGTGACAGGATCGTGCCAGGAGATAAATCGTTCCCGTTACCGGATCCTGCGAGTATCTGAAATTTCCCCAGGAAGAAAAAAAATATATACGCGCACCGACCCTTGCAACCCTATCTCTCTCTCTCTCTCTCTCTCTCTCTCTCTCTGTCTCTCTCTCTCTCTACACACGGGACAGCGTACTAGGAATGGCCATCAGTGTATCGGCACTACCACTGTCTCAGGATCCTCAACATTTTCTACCGACGGCTTCCCTCCCCCCTTTCCGCCCTTCATCGATTTCAAATCCCACGAGACGAACGAACGACCCCCTGACCCTCCCCCCTCTTCCTACGTCCTATACCAATTCGCCACCCTCTTGCCGATCCTACTGTATTTAGACAAGCTAAGCTAAAAGGTGGACAAACAAAACGGGGATCGTTCGGAGATCGAACCGTTCGGCACCTTCGGAAATTACTCATTTCCTCTACCATCTTGTTTTAGGATTAACGTGGGACTTGCGTGTCTCTATTTTCACTCTTAGGTTTTCTATCCTTTTATTTTTAATAGACTCCGCTCGTCCCTCGGAGTTTATGCCGAATGAGGAGAGAAAACGAAAAAAAAAAGAAAAATGAAGTTTGCGATCGAAACAGCACTAATGCCTTCCTCACATTCCTCCTCAGCTCGTCTTGCGACACTTGCGACCGTGAAATTGTCGCTCGAATGAGTTTCCCTATAGAAATTCATAATGATGACCTTGCTAATGATCATTCCAACCTAACCTAAGTTAGCAACAGTTGGGAAATCAACCAAGGAAGAAGACGAGAGACACGAAGACCGCATCACGTATCCGATACCTATGAACCACCCTTAAATTCTCGCCGAGTTCTGACTCCGAAGGAAAAAGTCGGAAAGTAAAGTTGACACAGACAGAGACATAGAGACGACAGAGTGTAGAATCAATATAAATTTGACTGCGTACTATTGACTCATAAATAATTATTTCGCGAATCGATTTAGAAAAGATCTTTAAATAATTGATGCTTAAATATACATAAAGAAAGTTGCACGAAGTTAACTCAGACATAGCAGGAACAATAATGATACAATAAAGGATAGAGAGAAAAAGAGAGAAATAAAGATAAAATAAGTAAGATAAGAGAGAGAGAGAAAGAGGGTCGCAAAAGGGGTCCTCGTCCTTGAGGTCGTTTCTATTCGACTCACGATTCCCATTTGCCATCGACAAGCCGCGATACATAGGACACAGCCGAGTTACAGTGCTTATACTGTATAGTCTTACAGCCTGACGGCCCTACAGTTCTCTACGTTGCCAGGATCCTTGCGTCCAGTGTTTCACGTTGATTCCGCAAACCCTTTTCCAGCAACCCTTGAACCCATCGTCCACTATCCCTTATCCTATCCAGCCTCTGTCCTGGGGCTGCCCAAGAAGATATTGTCCCCCCAAGTTCTCCCTCCCACGTACCTAACACCGCGACCTGCCAGACCCCTTCGGGAAACCTTGGGGCTTGTTTTCTCTTCTTCACGAACACTCGGCAGAATTCTTGACGAACACACGTCTACAACTTTGTGCGCATGCGCACGCGCACGCGCGCATGCGCCTTGATGATATAAATAGGCACCCTGTTAGGGACGCAGTTTAGTTCATTCTCTTTTTGCCTCTCTTGCTGCTGGGTCGCAAAATTTTCTTATGAAGGATCTCCGAGGGAAAATTGTACTCGGCTACCCGAGTTACAGTCGCGGTATAAATTCTTGAGGATGTTCGAGAAAGCTTTCTCCATCGAACTATCTATTTTCTTCTTCCCCCCTCTCTTCTGATCCTCGATCACGTATCTCTCGGAACCTTTTATCTCATTCCTGTACCGACAGAGCTCTCTCCATCCTGGCTGGATACGGTCCTGCATAATTCAAGGAGCAATCCTGTCGCGACTTATTGGCCGTCGTCTTGCGACCACTAATATTTTACGGAGAGAGAGAGAGAGAGAGAGAGAGAGAGAGAGAGTCAATCCATCTCGGTCAATAGTCAATAGGAACTCGAGCTATACAGCGACACTGACGGAACAGCTGGAAAAGGATAAGGATACATGGAGCATGATGATCAAATGGTCTAGCGAATCCTGCGGGAGATCCACTAGAAGGAGGATGCTGAAAGCTAGAGATGAAATTTGAGTCCGTGTACCAAATGCTACCGAGTGGAGTTTGCGGTTATCATCCGGGTGCAGCAAAGGTATCGGAATCCTCGAGGAGCCTGGAGATGAGCTGGAGGAGCAGCCATTATCGTGCAGCCTTTTTTTAGACACGTATGGGTGCGCATTGAGCAAAGCAGATGGAGCCAGGAGGCAGGAAAGTGATGCACACTGGGAAGTTCTGTCATTTTTTTCGAAATACCCGTGGAATGTTTTTTTTCGCAAAAATCGGATCCTCGATTGGTTGCTGAGCTTAGTTGAAAGTCGCCCAAAAGCGAAGTTTTAAATTGTCAATACGGGTCAATATTTCGAGCAGCTGCCAACGTGTTACGCTTTCCCACAGCTTTTTCCAATTATCCAAATTCATTTAACTAGAGGCCCGCGAGTGCGCGATCCTCCAGGACACGAAGTATCGTCCCGCTAGTGGAAACTTTCCGAAAATAGCCAGACCACTAGTCGCTCTGTAAACCGTGGGGATTTCAGAGACTCCAGGAGAATCCAGGACAATACGAATTGTTCCTCGAAACTTTCCCTTTTGCAAAGTTCGCCCGGCGCTGGGAAAACCATCGAAAAAGATGGACGAGGAGTTCTGGGCGCGCCGGTAGAATTTCGAGAACGAGAGAAAAAGCCAGAGAGTCGAAGACGAATGCCTCGTGTAGAACCATTGACGATGAGCTTTCGTGAATCCTCGAAGAAAAAGAGTGGAGATGAAAGCGCACGGGTCATAAAGCCCTGTACACGCGGAAAGCTAAATAATAAAAACTCCACAAAAAAGCACAATAATTGTGATTTCAACTTCTCGAATGCCTTTTTTTTCTCTCAATTTTTTCAAGCTCTCCCAACCGTTAGCAACCCTGCCTTCAAAGTCGTCCTAACCCCCGCATCGCTAAATATTTTAAGAAAATTCTCAAATTTTCCAAAAAACTTTTTTTTGCCACTCATACTTTTTTTCGGAAAAGCATTGGCAGCCATAGCGCTTGGCGAAAGCACAGGTACAGCTGACGTGCCGCACAGGATAAAAAATTCAGAACTGCACCGAGTGCATTGGGGTCGTGCGAAACGATGCATCACGCTTGCAATAGCCACAGAAGTATCCTGCTGCAATTTACCCCGTTTTATTTTTTATTTGCTTCCATTTCTTCCTCCATTTATGCTCTGTCCCTTAATGTAAATCTAACCCCACTTTTGAGTATAGTAAAGTGTCCAGCGTATCTTTGGACCATCGGTAAAGGGTGCAAAAAAAGCAAAACAGAAAAAAAAGAAAAAATAAAGAAAAATCAATCCCACTAGATACGGCCTCTCCTTCTGGACCTTTAATCCGAATTTCTTGGGCCTGTTAACCGCATAACAGCCTCTGCGAGGAAAATAGGAGCCAATCAGAATGAAAACCGAACGCATTTCGAATTGTGGACACCGAAAGCGACATAAAGTCACGCGCAGCTCGTATCGATAAAAGCCGGCGATTGTGCACAAATTAAATGCAAATACCGCTTTGCGTTCTGACTCGAATACTAACGATAACTAGAGCCACCCGTTATATATAATACTTGCGAGCCTCTCACAA
The DNA here is from genome assembly GCA_030142375.1 of Calameuta pallipes. Lineage (NCBI taxonomy): Eukaryota > Metazoa > Arthropoda > Insecta > Hymenoptera > Cephidae > Calameuta > Calameuta pallipes. The sequence goes on from JARQSW010000217.1 coordinate 447,582, forward strand.
ATATTAACCCTATCTCCATGCATGTGCGTACGAGCGCCAGAGAGAAAGATAAACACATATACATATATGTGAATGCAGTTGCGGCAGCGAGAAAAAACGAAGAGAAAAATATAGAAATTGAAAAAGGGGAAGCGCATCGCAGAAACCTGACGCATATTTCGAGAGAATCAATCAATCAATTTGTAACATGGCTGTCTTGGGGCTTGAAGGAGTCAAAAATATCAAGTGCCAATGCACATACGTTCAATACGTATCAGTATAGACTTTTTACGTAAACAATCCAAATCCACATATTAAATTGCATGTCCTATGACATACACGATATATAAAGACATACTAAATCGCATGATTATCAAATCTATTTATAATCGTTAATACCACCAGCCCTAAATATGTACTGACAATTAATATAACAGCTTTAAAGTCGACGGAATTCGAGTTGGAGAATTGAATTTTTAAGAGGGTCATCCGCAGAAGAAACTGGCACCAGTTCGGACAGTTTCTTCGATTTAGTCTCGCGCGTTGAATTGGCGTAAAATCCGTAATCGCAGAATCCCACTGGAGATAAAAGGACCCTAGTCGAGTCCACAAAAAATCAGAGACATCCTCTGGAGACAGCGCACTCACGCAATTGGACAGGAGATGAATCTTGAATCACGTGATCACACGTGAGGTGCTGAGTGATCCCACCCACATACACGGCGGATCGAGTGTAACGTGTCAAAGGTCAAGCTTTGTCCCGGACAGTCGGACGGTCGGACATTGTAGAGCAGCAACGCGTTTTGACGCCATAGCGACCGAAATTCGTTTCTACCACCGCAATTGGGTGAGCGTTAATTGAGATTCGGTGTACAGTCAGCAGCAAGAGTTCGCTCTAAATATCAGGAATTTGCGTGGTAGACGCGGAGGATGCGTGCGGGACACACTTAGCGCGCACGGAGTATAGGGCACAGGGCACTCTGGTTAAATCCACTATACATCAACAGTGCAGGCGCGTTAACTTTATTGCTAGATACAAATAGTGACTGCGGTATATTCCGCGAGAGGCGCCACCGTAGCCAACGATGTACTGCGCGCGGTTTTATATATTTACAGATTAATCAGAGTTCCTGCTAATACAGTAACAGTTTTCGCGCTTCTATATAAATTCTTTTTATCTGCATTGTTGATACGCACGTGTTTTACCGTCTACTCTGTTGGTCCACGCGTCACCGTCCTTTTCATTGTCCAGCTACGTGTCCAGCAGGCCCGTAGCTACGTGACCCGACTCCCTCGGCACGATTGACCTTATCGACGTACTTTGCCTACTACTAAAACATGGACACGACCTGCTCCTCAATCGAGTTACGGACTCTCGTCGATTCATCATTTATCGAGACAACCAACCAAAGACCAAAGACCAAAGACCAAAGACCAAAGTATCTCCTGGCAGTTCCGGACGGACCGTGCAAACTGATAGTAACGACGTCCTCGAGTCCGCCTGCAGCTTCGCTGTGAACGTTCGAGTTCCTATCGTTAAATTACGATATCGATATATCCGTTTTCAACGGAATTTATTTATTTTCTAACCTACATTTCTATCGATCCATATTTCCTATCGTTTAAATCAAATCGATCCTAAAATTCCCAGTGTACCTTGCGCGACCCACAGTTCGATAGTCGAGCCTAAAGCGTTTCGCACGTGACTCGCTACGCGTGCATCGGATTCAAAACTGCATAATAACTGCACTGCGATTGTTATTCCGCGTCTCGCGGATTTATAATGTCAAAATGCGAGCCTTTGAAGACCTCTAACACGTGCGGATCCATACCGAACTATATAGCCCACGGGCAGGAACCTCTGAACTCTCAACTTTAAATTTGAAATTTTGACCTCCGACCTTTCATTCGGGACTTTTCATTGTTGCCTCTGCTTCGTTAACTCGGTAACATCTTCACTGAGGAAGCACGTGCTACTGCGTTGCCATAGGCTGCTTCTGCAGTCACGGACACGCAGTTCTACCTATAGTCTCCTGCCAGTCTGACCATAGACTGGCTTTATCTACTTTCCACGTTTTATAAGAGGCAAAGAAACGAATCGATTCTCATCAATGCCGATACAGTCAGATTATCGATTACCTGTCCTCGTGGAGCCTTTTCTTTTCTTCTTGCGACAAAGCCAGAGCCGTCAGTCCATCTATACGTCTATGTATACGCCTGTTCCCTACATAACCTGAAAGTGGGAGAATGTTCAGCTTCACGTCAAGGAGTGAAGAGGAAGAGAGGACTTTTTCACTCTTTCTCTCCTTGTAGGTTTCCAATTTTTTTTTTTTTTTTCTTTTAAAGGAAGAAAAAACTGCTCGGTTACGGTGAATAACGGGCGTCGCAAAAATACATTGGAAAAATATCCCGATACAAGCTGGATATTAACTTGGATGCGGCATGTAGACGCGGGTCCACGAGGTCAATTGCAGTTTCGCAATTTTACACTTTTACCCCCCCGCAACTCCTGCACCTTCTGTGTCGCAAAATTGCACCACAGAAATTACGAGCCCTCCGCAACTCTCCACGTCCCGCCTTCTCGCTTCTCGAGCGCGACCATTGAAGTCACTTTTTCTTTGCACCCTCCTTCCTCCTTTCGTGAGATTTCCTCGAGCGAGGTCCAGCGTCCAGCATCCGGTCCAGCGACCTATGCATCTACTCCACTCACATCTCAGGAAGTTGCCCCGTTCACAGTTCAGAACCGCAACTGCTGGAACTCAAATTGGAACTCGAGGGACGAATGTACCTCGCCTCCTTCTGCGCCGAGTGGAAAACACTTTTCGATACGCGGGACAAAGCTCGAGCGAAGCTTTAAAGCGCCGTTCCCGGTTGCTTTGCTTTGTCACTTTGGCTGCTCTTAGCTGAAAATTGCTGCCAGAGCGAGCTGAGTCTTTGCTACATTTTTCCATTTCCTTTCTGCGAGTCTTTTTTCTGTTTTCACGAAAATATCGGAACCCGCTGTGCCGTTGCGACTGCGCGGATGCGGTTTGTGAGGTCAGACGAAATTACGAATAATTTAAGTGAATTAACGTGCTTTACGTACCGTCGGCGAATTTGGCGAATTTAGGAAATTCTACGAATGTCAGACAACAAAGAGCAACTAGATTCATTTTCGGCGAATGAGAAGATTCTTTTAGCATCTCGTCCGAAGGAATTCTTTGAGTTATCCAGTATGTTCCTTAAGGGAGGAGCAGCTGCGGAACGAATTTTTACGAAGAAAGTGAATTATCCAAAAGCACATGGTCGAGCACGCGTTTCTTGACCCGCTTCAAGTATCGGTTCATCGATCCACGTTCACTTTGCGTCCAGACGCTCATTGATAGATGCGGCGTGCACGAAAATTCCACGAAATAAAAAAAAAAGTGTTCCTCCCAGATATTCATATTCCCGCATTGCAATTACGAAATTTTTTAAATTCTTCTATCAAAGATTTTTGTACGGGTCGTAAGGGATGACGGATAGCTCTGTACTCTGGGAAGGATTGAAAATACATGAAAAATTGAGTTGTCCATAATAATGGCGACTTTGCGAATAATCTGCAAATGGGTCTCTGGTCTGGCGCGTGGCGGCACGGATAAAATGGCAATACGTATTGGACATTTACAAATGCAATATGCTAGGGGTGCTGCAAAGTCTTCAGTTTCTAAGTAACACGATTTATAGCAGCCTTTCCGTAAGAGAGGTAGAGGAGCTGCTGTCTCCTTTTTCGCATATGCGCAAGAGAGACGAAGAGAGATGAGAAGAAACAGATCAAAGAATTTTCATAAATTTCGCCTTATACGGTTACTACGCAATTGGGTTAAGTGGTGGATTTTTATTTATATTTTTTGCAGAATAAAAGAGTATCGAGAGAAAGAGAGAGAGAGAGAGAGAGAGGGAGAGAGGAACGACCAAGAAGAAGAGAAGCAAAGCAAAGACAGTGAGAGACAATCAAAGAGAAAAAAGTAGAAAAGGGAAAGTTTCCTTTAATCTGCCAGAAGAGGCTCCCCCACGGGATTCGCTCTTGGGCCCTTTTTTATTCGGTATCATGATCAAACGGCTCCTTGATTTAGCCATTTGAATTTCGTGGTGTCATCTGCTAAAAAATTTTGGCAGTGCTGTCAGTGATAATTCCGATTGGCCAAAAAATAATATAAAACACGTACCACCTGTCAAAAATTTAATTTTGAATTTTTAAAATTCACTCAAGTTTCGGAAGCTACTATCAACCTACAGCTCCTACGGATCTGCAAATACTTGAAAAATCAGTTCTACGTTCATTTTACCGACAGAATGCAATGACTTATTAGTTTATTACTTTAGATAAGAAGATTTCAAGTCTGTCCCTCGTGATAAGGAGAGAAAATAATAGAAATAAGAAAAAAGAAAATTCTTTCTTGGACAATAAAGTGAGCCGAGTGAGCGAAGCAGCCAACCAGTCAGACAAAGGCAACCCATTTACTTTGCCTCGAGCGCCAGTTTCCATTATCGTCTAGTCGCGAGCGAATAAGAAGACTTTTAAAAAGAGATCCAAAAGAATCAACCAATCGGCAATCAGCAATGATCAACCATCAGTCCCAACCCTAAAATTAAGTCGAGATGACCGCGATGAAAAGCTTTTTCATTCATCATGCAAGCTCAGTCATCTATAGATATAATCCTGTAGTAAGTGAATATAAATATGTTCGAAAGGGGGCCACCTTCCTATGACTTTAAACGTAAAAGAGTCCCCTTTAAATATATAAACTCGACACAGCACTAGCTAACACCGGCGAGGCATCACAAGGCATCGCATAAGGCGCATGCCTTAGATAAGATAAGGTAGAAGGAAGCATGTGAGCTTGACCTTGAAATCGATAAAAGATTTTCGTTCACAGTCGATCTACGTGTTTAATGTTTTTTTTTTAAGCTAAAATCGTATGCAAAGCCACGTGCGTTTTCCTAGAGACTCGATTGTTTTCGAACTGTCAAAGAAACACGTTACGTTGAACTCACGAACCGACTGCAAGTGTGCAGCAAGAAAAGCACAATCGATGGAATATCGCGTGTAGAGACTTCACAGGGATTACATCCCCTGTACACATATCCGATGTAACAAGTATTTCGAATAGAGGGTGACACGCTACAGGGAGTTTCACGGGCAACTTGATACTTCTGGTGTACAGGTTCTAATCGATACTTGCGATGTCTGCACGAAGAGGGGGAGAGGTTACGGGACAGAAATATATAGTCAACCGTACATTAACAATTGTTACGACAATAGATAAAAAAAAAGTAGACCGAGTTATCAAATGGCTTACAGTTCCTTTGTGGCGATTCGGCATTATCATCCGAAACTTCGAATATTTTGTCTATCATAATGCGTCATACACTAAATGATATTCCAGTGATAATGGAGAATAGAATAGCGGCTGACAATGAGTATTTTCCCGTTTGACATATTGGTGCAGTTTGGCTACAGCGCTGCTAAACTATAGTTGGTCCTCTTGTTTTTTAGCTTCGCATTCGACAGTATAATGCAACCGTGATAATAATAGAAATTCTAAGGATCGGTTGCTTGATAATATTCTAGTGCGCGGGCATATGTGTGCGTGTTCATGTGTGTGCATTACGTGTGCGTGTGTGTGCATTACGTGTGCGTGTGTGTGCTGTAGGGTTCGATAATATTAATGCTATACGTTACAATAACCTCCTGTTACAATGTTGGTATTGTTGGAGGCTAAAAGGGAAAAGAAAAGGAAACAAGGGGGAAGACTACTAGTGCTACTACTACTACTACTAGTATTACTACTACTACACTAAAGCAACGTCTAGGTAGTACATGTCTGATGCAAGAACATTAGGCGACAGCAAGCACCAGCATAATAATAGTAAGGACAATATGAGATTGTGACGCAGCCAGCACGACTCGCAATAACATTGCATTTCACAAAATACAGCAAAACTCGTGCAGCGGCTGTGTGACTTTATTAGGCATGATTTCAGGCATCTGGCCTCGTCTTAAAATGATGAAGCAAACATTATGAGCCGTATAGTGCAGGAGATATGGAACACGGCGTTACAGCGAGTTACACAAGAGACAGACCCAAGTTCACGTGGAGATTGACTGTGCGAGATATCGGTTAAAGACTATAGAAACGCTTGTAGCCCGCGATGCATATATCGTGTTACGTGTAGGGAGCGGGAGAGCTTGTAGTAGAGGAAGAATGAGGGTGCGAGAGAGAAAGAGGCGAAAGAGCACGAGAGAGAAATTCATGGGAGCGAAAGAGAGAGAGAGAGAGAGACTCCTCGTAGCAATATAGGTTTAGCTTTGGCTGTGCCGCAGTGGTATCGAGCGAACAACCCCACCTTCAGACCCACGTGCACGGGGGGTCGTCCCCCCCGCTCGACCCCGCTCGCCCTTCCTCCTCGGCGACCCGTCCAAACTCAGCCCAGAGCACAACCCCACCAGATCCTTCCTACCTTCCTACCTTTCACCTTCCAGCAACGTAGCTGCACTGCCTCTCTCACCAGGCAAGAAGACCACCCTTGGCAGCCATCGGCTACACTGTGTGACTGTACTACCCCTGCTGTATGCCTAGCTGTATGCCTCGCTGGCTGCCTAGCTGGCTGCATGCCTCGCTGACTACTATGCCCTCTACTCGCTTGGGCGTCCTGCTTTCTCTCTCTCTCTCTCTCTCTCTCGCGCGCGCGCGCTGGCATGCTCGGTCGAACCAATTCAAGTACTCGGTGAGTAAGGGCAGATACACACCACGTGGGCTCCACGCTAATGCTTCTCCGTTTAGCGAGGCGTATCGCGCTACTGGACTATGTCGCGATTGCGGCAAAGCTCAACTATTAAGGGCGAGAGGGACCTGCTGGTTCGCTTATTGGCTTCGAATTGAAACGACCTGTACGTACATTGGCTGGACGAGACGAGGGTCGGTGGGCGACGACAAGAAAAGTTAAGGGTACATTTTACAAGGGCCAGACACTGCGGAATACCTAATTGGCTGCTTTCATGGGAAAGCAATTAGCTTGGGCTGTGCCGGTCATTTCAATGTTTTAGCCAATTTTTTTTAGATCTTTCTTTTTTCTTTACTTAGTTTCTTTTGCCAAAATTTTTCGCTCAAACTTTTTTTTCTTTCTTTCCGACCCTGTCCGTCAACTGGGAAACTCAATTATGTCGTCAGGTGGTAATTTCTATCGTTTTGCTCAGCTCTTCTCTTTCTCTCTTTCTTTCTTCTTGCCTGTTCCCTCTTCACCTTCGTACGACCCGACCCAACATAATTTAGCTCGACCTAACCTGTGACCTGAGCTGTTACGACAGAGGTATCGGTGCTTGGCGATTTCAGGGCATGTACTATTTTTTTTTTATTTTGTTGCTCTATTTACGTTTTCCCTCAACGTGGAAAAACCGCTCGTACCTTTACGTTCTTGCTCGCGACCGTCTATCGACCTATTGACCTATCGACCTGTCGACCCTCCTGGCAAAAGTCCTGCTTATTGCGTGTGCTTATCGTGAGAGAAACGTAAAATTCAAGTAAAATCGAAGAAAACCGCTTGAGCAGAACCACATTCGTGCCGGCAGAATCAGAACTCCAAGAGCAGCAAATTCAGAGTTCAAAGTTCAAAGTGCCAAAGGGTGGAAGTAATTCGAAGAGAATGCTGAAAATGAGTGTCGCAGCAGACAAGGTGGGAAACCTTGCGGAAGGATACACCAAGGCTCTCGAGATTGGTGCCAGCCCCTAAAGCGACCAAAGGGGTTGGCCGCCCTGAACGCCGAAGAAAGGGATAAACATCAATGTACAAGCGCGATAATTTCTGGCATCCACTTCGGCCCGTTTCGACGTGTAAAATTCGCGCCCTGCCCCGCTACGTTAAAAGGCTTCCGAAACCTCGAGGAAAAAAGAAGTGCCAGTAAATCCTGCAGCGCTTTTACAGATAATGTACGAAAAAAAATATTCCACTTCGCCGTCCACAGGGCGTCGATTACTCGATTGTGCGTAGAAGCGTCGAAGAGCCCATCGTGCTTACTTTACACTGCAGCCCTTGAAAATCTCCATTAACGTCATTTCCCATTACGACCATCGGCCAAGTACTCGTTTCCCACGAGGACCGTGTTATCGCGTTTTTCAAAAATAGTTTAACGCCGATCGACAAATTCAAAATATAAAATGACTGATAGTATTTTTGAACCACCTATGAATTCCCACAGCTCGTAACCAAAGTCGAGTTGAAGGAACCCTGTGAGCTTGCAGCGCGATTATAAATAGCCAGACGTTCAAGGTAAGGCTGCCAAGAGGCAAAATTTTTTTCTTGCAAATCGTCATTCTAAATCTGGAACCGCAGTATAAACGGGGGGTGCAGACGCAGTTGCAGACTGAGCGAAGGAAAGGCGAGTAGTCATCGGAGAAATTGCGAGGACGCAGGAGAAAGCACGAAGAGAGAAAGAAAGTTTTCTGAAAATCGATGTAAATTCGTGCCTCTTGTAAGCAACCTTTCGAAGTAACTTCCGTAAGCCAGAAAATATCACAGGAGAATTCTCTTTCCCAAAGTGGTCAAATTTGAAAAATTTCTTTTCGCCCTGAAACGAAGAAGCTAAAGCTTTTGGCTCCCGTGTCATTTTTTCCTAACCATATGGTAGAAATCAGTGGATACTCTGTTTTTTTTTGCTCTCCTTCCTTAATTCCCCTGACTGAACTCCTCTTGACTCGTGTCAGGACACCCCACGGATATTTCACGCTTACGGAAGCGTAAGGATCCTTGTATCCTGACATTCGGGGACAATTGGACAGAGGGTCCTGCTGTTCTTGTCATTCAGGGCTGAATAAAAAAAAAAAAAAGGCACAGTGGAAAAGCGAGAGGATAAAGAGATGACGAACGGGATACGAGGAACGAAAGGAAATAAGAAAGGTACAAGGAGGGAAGAGAAATTCCAAGGATCCTCTGAAGACGTTAAGGAGCAGCCAACGGGGCAGCCAGACATTTCAGCCTCCTGAAATCGCAGCATCAACCAACACGAGGGATCCTGTAGGATATAGAAACGAAGGTCCTGTAACTACATGGTCCTTCGTGCCTCGTAACTCGAACTCTATCCGTCGCACGAGCAGGCATTCTGCTAGAAATATGTGCGCGCCCGGCTGCCGTATTAAGGGTCTAAGGGTGGCAGCCCTGCTGCTCGTTACGCCTCCCACAAGTTTCTAAGTGGTACGGCCCTGCCTTACAATTCTGTATAAATAAGACCTCCTGTCGATTTCATAATGCACGACCGAAACGGACACGAATGGATTCGCGGTTTGTCCACGGAGACACGCGCATGCGCACGCACGACGTAACGCTTACGGATGCATACGTAAGCGTAATAGCAGCGTGCTTAATCGTACCTGTTAGTTGCCAGTAGAAAGGGCTTTATCTATGCCAGACCTTAGCCAAAGGTAAACCTTAGAGCCTTTCACGTGTCTGCGAATAATTCCATAAATTATCCAAGGTACTGGACCGGCAAAGTAACTCCATTAATGCAATCCCCGTGTAACGTAACTTAAACATGGCTCATTGCAGAGTTTACAGGTTAGTCTGTAAATTGTGAAAAAAATAATTTCTTACAAAAATTATCTAATTGATCGAGCAGCGCGTCTTTCAGCTAGTTTCAGAATATCACTGAATACTACCGAATGTCACTTTATACCAGCGATCGATTCGTCAACGAGAATCGACCAAGTCGGAAACAGCAAATTGAAATTTCAGTGAAAGTCAAATGAGGTCTTCGTCTCGGGAAGCAGAAAGCAAAGTCCTGCGTGAATCCGGGTCACGTTAACCGGAAGTGCCATATGAAAGTTTTCGAGTTCCAGGTAGAATCACTTGATATGGCATTGCTCGATGTATCAAGCAAATGTAACATATTGGGAACTTGAAGACTTTGCTAGAGAAAGAGAGAGTCAAACCTTTCGAACGAGACAGGCTGGTTGACACGCTGAAGAATATAAGGCAGGTTAGCTGTAGGTAGACACCCAACTACTTAGGTGTCTAGATCGGAAAGGGTATCTAAGGGTAGAAGGTTGTCAGAGTTTTAGGGTCGCTTCTCCGAAGAAGGGATGGTTCCTCATCTTTCCGGCTGGTGTTCCTGCTGAAGAGTTGAAGCACGCTTCCGGGAGCACGGGCATTGGATTAATGCCGAGAGCTTCTTCAGGGGGTTGTATTATGTGCCTGGGGATTGAGGGGGGGGGGTACCAGATAGGGAGGAGAGGGAGGAGAGAGTACGACTCGAGATGGGAGGTCATAGGTCGTGGAGGCTTCTCACTATGACCGATCGATATAATCTCGCGTCTGGACATTTCGGACATTCGGGGAATAGCGAGTGACATCCGGTACGTTTCTGCAGTCATTTCCGTTTGAGCGGCCATTCGCTTTGCTTGACTTTGCAGTCTGTACCGGCGAGCACAATTCTTCCTACCAACCGCGATTCGCTTAATTTCCTTGCCCTTCTAGTTTCATTGGCTCCTCTTTGCCTTATTTCCTTTCCACTTTCTCTTTTTATCTATTTCCGACTTGCTCGTCGTGTCAATTGTTAACGAGTTGTCCCTGAACACATCGCCGCGTATCTTAGTTAACCGGAAGAGGGAGACTCGTAATTCGTTCGCAGCTGACTAATAATTATTTGTTTCTCGAACGAGAAAATGAATAAAGAAAAGGACGATAAAGAAAAATGAAAAACTAAAGAAAAGGACAAAACACAAAGAAATCCTGACGATCAGCGTAACGTTTCTACGAGCGAAGCAGCACCAAGTTGGCTCGACGACGACGTCATTAGTCCCATTAATTAGTCCAAGGAAAATGTCCGCAGGAGGACGGGGAGGGAGAGCGAGAGAGAGGCGATCGGACAGATTTAAGGGGAGCGAGCGAGTAGAATTTAATAAGTTGAGTGAGGAAACGTCCTCCATTTGGCAACATAATAAGCCGCTTTTCCGTCTAGCAGATCGAATAGCGAAAGGAGAAACGAGGGAATGAAATATCATCGCAGTGAAATTCATTAGTGGTCGTTAGTCTTGTCCGTATTAGACTTTAACGTCTTAACACTTCCACTGCGCCAAGTTTCGGGATAGAAGCAGTGAGTACAGGGTGGGGAGAGGCGACAGGGCGGATTTCCATGGTAAATCGAGCCTCCGAGAGGGACACGTCCTGTAAAATTTGTACAGTGAAAACAGCACAGTCGCCGATGCGTATAAAGCGAATACAAGGAAGCAAAAAGTAAACTGCATAAACTGTACAAAGTGACTGAAGCTTCCAGTCGCGAATTGCGATGGCGCCTTTAATGCCGCTATGGTAATAACTTACGGAACGCAAAGCGGCAAGACAATTTAACTCCAAGGTACGAGACTGCCGCTGCTACCTTTGCACCTTCCCAAACCCACGTCTGTATCAGGTCTCAAGGTTATTCCTAGAGAATCCACCGCCAGTTAGCAGTTACTCACTTTGATGGAGCAACGAGCAATTAACGAAGTCGGAATTAATTAGTTCAGGATTCCTTATCGAGGGTAGGTGGGATGACGAATCCGTCCAAGGTCCTTGAAAATTATGCCATTTGCACAATGGTCTAAGATCCTGCCGCCCTGCTTTGTCCCTTTGGCGCCCAAGACAATTGCTAACTCAGGTCAACGAGTGAAAATCATTCGGAAAAAAAAAGGAAGAAACAAACCGTGCGATTCCATAACCAGATTCTGAGGATGCGTGTCACGTATAGACGTACAGAGGCGGAAAACGTTTATAATGCTGATAAGAAGGGACGTAAAAGTAAAATGAAAAAAAAAAAGAAAATAAGGGAGAAGCTACATGGTCGACGCTGCTTCAGATTTATTCTGGACGTTTCAGAATGCGACCTGCTTATTTAGCAATTTTTTGTCGAAATAGCGCCGAGAAACTCCTGGGCATTCCGCGTGAGAATTCCGAAAATTCCGGCAGTTCTTTCCACTCCTTTTTTTTCGCCACTCTCTCGCACTCTCCCCTCTTCCTCCCCCCTTATCACTCCCGTCCGCCGCGGCTTTCGCCGCTTCTCGCACGGACGGCGATGATGCGGAAACGTGCGAAGAGAAGCAATGCAACTTCTCGACCTTTTATCGCAGGTCGGAATCGATTCTTTTCAAAGTTTCATATTTTCGGTGCTGCGTCTCTTCTTGCTTTCTTCGCCGAGAGGCGCACAAGAATTAATTAGGAGGTGGAATGCACGTGGAAGCGCTGTTGTTATACTACACAGAAACTCATGGCCAGAAACATACGAAAATACTGATAAAGAAGCAGAGAGAGAGAGAGAGAGAGAGAGAGAGAGAGAGAAAAGTAAAGATAAAAACATAACGGAGAAGTAGCTTAGTGTGGCGACAGAATGCCGTGGAAAAATAGAGAAGCGCAAGGATTAGTTGATAGCAGCGACGAAGAATGAAGAATTGCCAAGCGCTCGATGCTGTAGCTGAACTCTGCGGTTTGAACGTTGAATGGCAGATCAGAACGATCGTTGCGATTTTTGCGACTGGATGCGCCTGGCAAAAGCGCTTGAAGTCGGAGGCCAAAAAAGAATTTTCGCACATTTGGCGCACAAGGCGTTACGATTCGAGCGCTTGATTCTCGTATTATTCCAAAGTTACCTGATAAGTATTCATTCCAGCCTTCGGTCGATCTTCGAGCAAGGAAGCTTGGCATTCCAGTGACGTCACTCTCTGCCACCGAACGAGCGCGTCATAAAAAAAGCACATCAGAGAAAAGAGAGAAGCTGCACTGAGCGCCGAGGGAATCTTTAAAGAGCAGGAAAACGTGAAAAGCGGAACGAGAGATTCGGACTCGGCCGAGCGAGAGCAGGAAAATTGAAGATGCAAAAGTGCAAAACGCACAACAGGCTCTCGGCGCTTCCGGCGACGTGTTAATTCGTAAGCGCGGCGGAAACGAAGCACAGAGAGAGAGAGAGAGAGAGAGAGAGAGAGAGAGAGAGAGAGAGAGAGAGAGAGAGAGAGAGAGAGAGAG